>VWZI01022033.1:0-12687 GCA_013396835.1 Psilopogon haemacephalus | reverse complement strand
TTACTCACGTGTTTTACTCCCTGAATGTTTGATAGCTAAAGAGTGACTCACATGATGAGTGCTACTCTCTTCTGGGCCAGCTGAACCCAGGGGGAAATTGAGATTTCAAAGGGCTATGCTCTCACTTGGTGTCTCTAAAGGAATGTGGATGGAGCCCTGGCATGAGTCTGGATCTGCAGAGGAAGAGACTTGATTGGAAAGTCTCATTCTAGTTCCTGCCTGTTGGGACTACAAAGGGTAATATTCTCACACACTGTCTCTAAAGGTACATGGATGGGGCCCTTGAATGATTCTGGATCTGCAGTGGAAAAGACTTGAAGATCACATTCTAGTTCTTGCCTATCTGGGATTTCAAAGGCCTACACTCAGTGTCTCTAAAGGAACATGGATGGAGCCCTTGCATGATTCTGGATCTGCAGTGGAAGAGATTTGATTGGAAAGGTCACATTCTAGCTCTTGCCTATGGGGATTCAAAGGGCTGTGCCTCACTTGATGTCTCTACAGGTACGTGGATGGAACTCTTCCATGATTCTGGATCTGAAGTGGAAGAGACTTGAAGATCACGTTCTAGTTCTTGCCTATTGGGATTTCAAAGGGCTACACTTGGTATCTCTAAAGGTACATGGATGGAATTCTTCCATGATTCTAGATTTGAAGTGGAAGAGACTTGAAGATCACGTTCTAGTTCTTGCCTATGGGGATTTCAAAGGGCTACACTTGGTATCTCTAAAGGTACATGGATGGAACCCTTGCATGATTCTAGATCTGAAGTGGAAGAGACTTGATTGAGAAGGTCACATTTTTGCCTACAAACTTGACAAAAGAGCCAACTGAAAAGGGTTCCCTTTGGGTGTAAGGCTCCCCACTGAACTCAGATTGTTTAAATAGTGTTTTACACAACAAATTGAAGTATGGAATCAAAGTTTGGTCTGCCGGAATTTCAGAAAACTAATTTTTTTTCCTTTTATGCTTAATGACCATTTGAATACACAGAAGAAAACAAACAAACTAATTTTGTATCAGTGAATAAAATTTAAGGTAGTTGCAGAGCTATTACAGTTTTTTTTTTTCCTTCTTACAACCCTTAATATAGTATGAGCACTGCTTTAAAGCTGTGTTTGTCATTCAGGTGAGAGGAGAAGCTCTACTTTAAAAGGTTTCACTACAAAACAGATGCTAAAACACTGGGAAAAAAAAAAAAAAGAAAAAGAAAAAAACAACCCAAAGCAACACCACAGTTGCCATGTGCAGCAGTAGTCAGCAATGACAGAGAATTTTAAGAACAAGGTCTGAGTGCATTTGGAACCCTCTAAGCTGAGGGAGACAGCAAAGACTCAAACACAAAGAGCTGCTGCAGAGAAAACAAGAAGATAACTGTAATTTGCAAATAAAGGATGCCTAATTCTGATCTCCTCAGCCCATTTTCCTCCCTTTTTCCCTAATAAATAAATTAATTGACTCTCGATGAGCCTTTTTAGCATCTCAGCAGGGGTAAATCTGTTTTTATTTACCTCGGTGCAAATTCACAGGGATTTCTAAACGGCAGCTTCCTTGCTTGTGTTGAGAAAGGATGGAAGTGGTCTATAGGCAGAACATTCAGCTTTCAGCACTTCTAAGTGAAGCTGCATCTTGTCTGGATGAGAGAGATGCTTAGCTATAGAGACCATGGCAGTGGAGTTGCATTATGGCTCATGTATTTCTCCTCTCATCAATCAGAGACTGGAGACAAAGCTGGGTAGATCAGTACCATTCCATGAAAGGTGATCCACAGAGGTTTTCCCTCTGTCAGTTCTAACTGTTAACTTGAAGAAGGTTGTTCTGCTATGCTATCACCTGCAAAAGTGTTGCCCTCCAAATCTTCTATGGCCCCATGTACCTGCTTTATGTGCAGGTATGGATGTGTCTCAGTCCCTTGAGGCCAAGAACTAGTTCCAGGTATTATTTAGAATCACAGAATGTCAGGGGCTGGATGGGAGCTCCAAACCTCATCTGGTCCAGCTCCCCTGACAGAGCAGGATCACACAGGAATACATCCAGGCAGCACTTGAGTATCTCCAGAGAAGGAGACACCACAACCCCACATGGCAGCCTTTTCCAGTGCTCTGTCACCCTCACAGGGAAAAAAAAAATTCCTCCTCAGGTTCACAGGGAACCTCCTGTGCCTCAACTGCCACCCATTGCCCCTTGTGCTGTCACTGGGTATCACCCAGCAGAGCCTGGCTCCAGCCTCCTGGCACTCACTGCTGACATATTTAAACATGAATGAGGTCAGCCCTTAGTTTTCTCCTCTCCAAGCCCCAACTCCCTCAGGCTCTCCTCATAAGGAAGATGTTCAACTTCATCATCTTTGTGGCTCTGTGTTGGGCTTTCCCACAGCAGAAGTTGGGGATGTCTGGATACGTCAAATAATGAAGTATGGACAGAACACACACCATAGGACAGACCTCCAGCTTTAAGCAATTGCTGCATTTGTTTGGGACACAGATATCCATGAGCCTGTTGCACAGGAGAGCAATGAATCTGGGCCAAATCAGCTGTCCAATGTCCTTTGGAAAAAAATCCCTGGAGAGGTTTAGGGCAGGATGGATGAGGCTGTGGGCAGCCTGATCTAGGATAGAGTGTCCATGCCCATGGTAGATGGGTTGGAACTAGATGATCCTTGTGGTCCCTTCCAACCCAGACTGATTCTGTGATTCTATAAAAGGGAAATCCAAAACCAAGGAAAGAATCAAATCTTTTTTGACTGCCTTTTAGGAGCTCCATTGTTTTTTGGCTTTGTTTTGTTTTTCCTCTGGCAGATGTGTTTACAGTGGAAAGAGGTTAAGCTATCAGGAAATTTGGGTCTGGGAAATTTTAAATGCCATTTTGAAGTGCCTTGCTGCTGCATAAATCTTAATGCCAGTGCAAGGATCCAGGATTGCTCAGCCTGCAGACCATGGCTGGAGTAATCCTTTTTAGGGAAAAGCCTGCTACTTGCAGGGTATTTTCCCCTCCCTTAATTCTAATGAGAACTAAAAGTATATTCACAAGGGGAAAAAATAAAATTAAAGTGAAATATAGGTGGTGGAAGGTGTCCAGAGAAAGGCATCAAGGCTGGGGTGGGGGCTGGAGCACAGCCCCAAGAGGAGAGGCTGAAGGAATGGAAATGCCTCCCAACGCATTACCTTGGGAAGTGGCAAGTCACTTTAGATTCTCAACACTCTTGCTTTCAACAAACACCAAAAAACCCCCAAACAAACACAGAAGATTGTCCTGACAATTTTCCCTACTAGCAGCTTCTCTCTCTCATTCCACATGAAACGTGGAAAGTTCAAGGAGAAGGCAAATGGCTCCCAGAATTTCAGCATTCGAAGTAAAAGCATTCGAATGGGTAAGACGCAGGAGACAAAATGGGTCACCTCTTTTTGAGGCCACCTCTCCTACTTCTCTTGAGGTGGAATAAAGCCCTATCATCTCTCAAGCCTCAGTGGATGTCAATTCTTGCATTCAGTGAAAGAATTAATAACCAGGATCCTCTGCAATTAGGACTTTCGAAGGGAAAGAGCCCTCCAGGAAAGATTTTGCTTCACTGCAGAGCTCTCTGCTCTACTTGGTGGGAATCAGAGGAAACCTCCAGGCTGCCAGAGCCCCTCAGGAGCACCAAGTCCAACCTAGAACCCTACTCTACAAGATTCACCTAAAACCATAGCCCCAAGCACCACATCCAAACCACCCTGAAACACATCTACCACCTCCCTGGGCAGCTCATTCCAGTCCCTGACCTCTCTCTCCTTGGAATGCAAACAACTTCCTCCTAACATCCACTTTAAATCTCCTCCCTGCCAGTTTAAACTCATTTCCTAATGTTCAATCTAAACCTCCCCAGTCTCAGCTTGAGGCCATTCCAATCACCTGTGAGCAGAGCCCAGCAGCAGCCTCTCCACAATGTCCCTTCAGATAGTAGAATCATAGAATGGTTTAGGTTGGAAGGGACCTCAAAAGCTCATCCAGTTCCACCCCCCCCGCCATAGGAGGGGTTTGGAACCACCTGTAGACAGCAACCAGGTCTGCCCTCAGCCTCCTTTTCCTCACACTAACCATCCCCAGCTCCCTCAGTTGCTCCTCATCAGATACATTCCCCAGGCCCTTCTTCAGCTTCTTTGCCCTCCTCTGGAGCCACTCCAGCACCTCACATCTCTCTTGCATTGCAGTGCCCAAAGCTGAGCACAAACTGTTCAGCCATAAAATGTTAGAGCCAGACCTTGAGTGACAAACCAGGCACTGATTGGGCTCTCCGGGAAAAAACAGAAGGAATTAACTTCCACTAAATGCTTGAATAAAGCTGTTGCAGATGCTCTGGGTGATGGATGAGATCGAAGCATTCGAGGTTAAACACTTAAACGTCGGATCAGGGCTTTACACCTACCACTTAAATCTCATTAGCATAGCAAAGCTTCACTCATCAAACTGCCTTGTTTGCTTTGTCCAGCAATTTCAGGCCCTAGCTTGAAACAAGAGGATGATTTAGAGAATCGTTGCAGGTCCTGTTTGGGCTAACAAGGTCAATGAAAAGTTTTAACAATGCAGAATTAAAAAAATAAAAAATTAACTTGGACCTCAGTAAGGCCTTTGACTCTGTCCCACATGGCATCCTGCTCACCAAACTGGAAAAACACAGATTAGATGTGTGGAGTACTGCTGGATTAGGAATTGGCTAGATGGTTGCACTCAGAGAGTTGTGCTCAAGGGCACAATGTCCACCTGGAGACCAGTGCCAAGTGACATCCTTCAGGGGTCAGTGCTGGGCCCAGTGCTGTTGAACATCTTTGTCAGTGACATGGGCAGAGGAATCAGTGCAGCCTCAGCAAGTGTGCAGCTGGCACCNCAGGACCTGGGGGTCTGGGGTGATGCAAAGCTCAAGATGAGGCTGCAGTGTGAGTGCAGCCCAGACAGCAACTGTGTGCTGGGCTGCAGCAAGAGCAGCTGTGGGCAGCAGGGCAAGGGAGGGGATTGTGCCCCTTGGCTCTGCTCTCCTCACACCCCACCTGCAGCACTGCCTGCAGCTCTGCAGCCCCCAACAAAAGCATGACATGCAAGTGGTGGAGCCAGTGCAGAGGAGGCCACCAAGATGCTGAGAGGGCTGCAGCAGCTATGCTGTGAGCACAGGCTGAGAGAGTTGGGGCTCTGCAGCCTGCACAATAGAAGGCTGTCAGGGGACCCTGGAGTGGCCTTGCAGTATCTGAAGGGGGCCACAGGAGGGCTGGGGAGGGACTATTTACAAGGTCTTGTAATGACAGGATGAGGAGGAATGGGTTTAAAGTGGCAGAGAGGAGATTGAAACTGGATGTTAGGAGGAAGTTGTTTGCAGTGAGGATCTCAAGACACTGGCACAGGTTACCCAGAGAGGTTGTGGAGCACAGAATCAGATTTGCTTTGACCACATTCTGTGTTCCACAACCTCCCTGGAAGTGTTCAAGACCATCTTAGATGATGCCCTGAGCAAAATGTTCTAGTGGGTGGTGTCCCTGCTTCTGGCAGTGGGCTGGAACTGGATTGGCTTTGAGGTCCTTTCCAACCTAAAGTGTTCTATGATTCCAAAGTTTTTTCTCTTGGAAATTCACGGGCACTGTGCTGGTTTTGGAGGTGACAAAAATCTTCAGGATGATCAGAGTAGAAAGAGGCCATGCTGAAGGAGAAACAGTAGCTTGCAAAGAATGGGCCAGAGTAGAACTGGATCATCTTTGAGGTCCCTTCCAACCTAAACCATTCTAATTCCAAAAGTTTTCCTCTTGGAAATTCACACACTGTGCTGGTTTTGGAGGGGACAAAGTTCTTCAGGACAATCCCAGGAGAAACAGGCCAGGCTGAAGGAGAAACAGTAGTTTGCAAAGTGTAAGAAAGAGCCAGAGCAGAAGTTGGAAGGCGATTAGTATTCAGGTTGTAAAGGCAAACAAAACAGTTTCTGCTGATGGCTTCAGGCATCCCCTGTGGGCTGAATGCCCGAAAACGTAAGGCACATCCCCGCTCCTACCTCAGGAGCGGCAGCAGAAAGCGCTGCTGTTGAGGGTAGATGGAAAATAAGATGAGCTTAAATATTAACACTTGAAGAAAACAAAAGCCACGGGAGAGCACTGATAGTCTCTTTAGCCTACTGAGCGTTTTAATGGAGAGGTTTATGCACTCGGAATGAATCACTGTTATTTATTGCCCGGGAGCACGACGGGATGATGCGCTAAGGAAAAGGGCTGAGGGCTTCGCATTTCCATTCGAGCATCTCTCCCTTCCCGAACAGCTGGAAGAATTAATACTCGCTGCATCTCGGCAGCCGAGATGCGATCAGCAAGCTGGAGCGCCGAGGAACGGGAAAGGCGAACAGCCTTTTGCATTTCAAAAAGGGTGAGGAATGGTCCACTCCTGCCTACTTATAAACGTAAATGTCAGTGTCAAAGGAGTCAATGGAAGCTGCTTGTAGAGAACCAGCTCCTCTGAAGAGCTCATTCTTCCAGCGGCACCACAATGCCGCAGCCAGTGGAAGCTGATGGCAATCCGTCCTTTGGCACCCAGGGGTAAGGGAGGGAATGGTTGAATAAGAGGGTGATTATTTTTGTCTGTTTAATCACCCTTTTTCTTCGACCTTGATGGCACCTCTATTTCCTTCCAAATAATTGTACCAGTACCCTGTGCGGGAAGCCTGTTTTGTTTTTTCAGCACAAGTATTTGGAGGCTCCTTCCCCTAAACTGCAGGCAAATTGATGGCTATAGACAGCACAAGGTTGTTTGGGGTTTTTTTTTTTGTTGTTTTTTAAGAGCTTGGCAGCAAAGCGTGCATCATCCCCAAAAATGAAGAGTGCCACTGGATGGTCTTGAAAGTTCCTGTGGAAAGCAGCAACGGCCTTGGACAATGTATTTACAAATCATAGAATCAGTCAGGGTTGGAAGGGACCACAAGGATCATCCAGTTTCAACCTCCCTGCCATGGGCAGAGACAACTCACACTAGCTCAGGCTGTCCACAATCTCATCCAGTCTGAGGGTGAGGAGAAGCCTCAATCAGAACTGGAAAGGACCACAAGGATCATCCCTTTCCAACCCCTCTGCCATGGGCAGAGACACTTCATACTAGCTCAGGCTGTCCACAGCCTCATCCAGGGCAAGGAGAAGCTGAGGGAGCTGAGGGTGTGCAGCCCGGAGAAGAGGAGGCTCAGGCAGACCTCATTGCTGTCTACAACTACCTGAAGCGAGGTTGTAGCCAGGTAGGGTTGGGTTCTTCTCCCAGGCACAGAACAAGAGGACGCAGCCTCAAGCTGCACCAGGGCAGGTTCAGGATGGACGTTAGGAAGAAGTTCTTCATATAACTTCGTAGAGTGGTTGGCAGTGGAATGGGCTGCCCAGGGAGGTGGTGGAGTCCTCACCCCTGGAGGTGTTTAAGAGGAGGTTGCATGAGGCACTCAGTGCCATGGTTTAGTTAACTGGAAGGGTTAGGTGATAGGCTGGACTTGATGATCTTAGAGGTCTTTTCCAAACTGGTTAATTCTGTGAAAGGAGGAATACGAGGCCTTGCAACAGGTGTGAAGGCATTTGCAATACCAAGGGCATTCCCCCTACTGAATGACTTGAGCCCCAGATGTGTTAGCATCTCAGCCCAGCAGACTCTCTCCTGGGAACACTCAGCTCAGCCCACAAATGCACTCCCAGTCCTGGTGAGCAGCACAGCTCACCCCAGTGGGCACAGCACCAACGTTGTGCTGCTGGTCCCTTTAAATCTGGTGATTGCCTATAGCTGTGCAGTTAAGATATCAGTCGAGTACACTTTAATTAGCCCAGAGGAAATCACAGTAGGGATGAAATGAGTCGGGTTGTTGTTGTTCTGTTTTTGCTAGCAGCAAATAAAAGCATGTAATTAGCTTTTTCGAGGCATTTTCAGGATCTTAAGGTTATCATAACTGTAAACAGTAGTGTATTTATCTAATCTGAGAGTGCCACTTGAAGTGTATTTTAGTTCTGAACAGGAAGCATTAAAAATTACAATTGGCCTGCAGGTTTTTTGAAGAATTGTGTTTGGGTTGGAGAACAGCAACAACAACAACAAAAAAAAAAAAGCAGTTTGGCAGCAGTTGCACTTGCAGCAGTTGCACTAAAAGAGAGCTTTAAAGTTTTTCTTTTGTGTGTGGGTTTTTTTTTTCCCAAGCAAGAAATACCTGCTTTCCAGTGTCGAAACACTTCCTTAACACAGAACCCAACATTTCTTTTAATTTCGATTCATTCCAATATTCATTTATAATGCATTGGCTTGAATAATATATTTAAGTGTGTGCAGTGTTGCATAATTCAAGCTCTGAAAGACTAAGATTCATCAAAACAATGCTAAATAAAACTTTAACTGCTTCGTAGAATCACAGAATCAGCCAGGTTGGAAGCAGACCTCCAAGCTTAGACAGCCCAACCTGGCACTCAGCCCTAGCCAATCAACCAGACCATGGCACTAAGTGTCCCAGCCAGGCTTGGCCTGAACACCTCCAGGGAAAGCAACTCCACCACCTCCCTGGGCAGCCCATTCCAATGCAAATCACTCTCTCTGGGAACAACATCTTCCTAATATCCAGCCTATACCTTCCCTGGCTCAGCTGGAGACTGTGTCCCCTTGCAGGAAAAGTAGGATGAATCATAGAATCAGTCAGGGTTGGAAGGGACCACAAGGATCAGCCAGTTTCAGCTCCCCTGACACGGGCAGGGACACCCTACCCTAGATCAGGCTGTCCACAGCCTCTGCCAGCCTGGCTGCAACCACCTCCAGGGATATGACCCCAACCACCTCCCTGGGCAATCCATTCCAGGCTCTCACCATTCTCATGCTCAACAACTTCCTCCTCACCTCCAGGCTGAATCTCCACACCTGCAGTTTTGCTCCATCTCCCCTAGTTCTGTCACTCCCTTATAGCCTAAAAGGTCCTTTTCCCAGCTTTTTTTGTAGCCCACTTCAGATACTGGAAGGCCACAATAAGGTCACCTCTTCTCCAGACTGAACAGCCCCAACTCTTTCAGTCTGTCTGATGACCTGATGCAGGAATGGGAGCAAAGATCCCAGAGGAAGACAAGAGCATGAAGTTCCTCTGCTTTTATAGGGAGTGGGCTAACCACTGCACCTGGGGTCAGGTTCAGACCAGTCCCAGGGAAGGATTCAAGAGGACCTGGGGTCAGGCTCAGACCAGCCCCAGGGAAGGACCTTGGGTCAGGTTCAGACCAGCCCCAGGGAAGGACCTTGGGTCAGGTTCAGACCAGCCCCAGGAGGGGGTTAACCCTTTACAGAGTGGAAGTGAACAGCTACAGGAAAACAACTGCAAAATGGTTTTATCTAAGAGATATTGTATGGGACAGATTTGTACCATGAGCATCTTAACAACAGCTGACCCTAAACTGGCCAACCATAGCTGGAGCTAAATCAGAATCCACTTCAAGAGGATTAAAGAGAATTTCACCAGGAAGTTGGTTTGTTATTTTGCAGTAGAAAGCATGGTGCAAATTAAGTCTCTGAAGGAAAATTATTGCCAACAGGTTCCTTAAGCAGGAATATAGCTCCTTTAATGGAAAAGCCCTCAGTGCTTAAGGAATCCATATTACAAACCTAATGGGACATGGAGAATGAAGTGCAGGTCTCCCACTGAGCTCCCTGTTGGTCTTTGTCTCTGCATTTCATCCAAAGCCTGCCCTGAATTACACCCAACGGCAGCCTTCTATTTGGAGCTCTGCAGGAACCCACAGCTGTAGGTAGCAGGACCTACAAGTCCAATCTTTTATAGCATCTAAACTCTTACTATTAATCACCTGCTGCACTATGTGGAGTATAAAGGGGGAAAAAAAAAAAAAAGCTATTATCTCCTAAAAAAATAAAGTATTAGGACTCACTTTCCTGCCTGCATGTGGACACCCAGATGAAGTTGATAGAATGAGAGGGGGGCTGGGGAGATCAAGTGGCCCTTTATAAGATGTGCTGCCACCAATGGTGCCAAGTGCCTCAGTGAGTGCTTGGTTTGGGGGTTTTTTTTTGGGTTTTTTGGAGTTTATTTGTTTGCTTGGTTTTTATTTCCTGAGGAAATCAATACCATTAATATAGACTATAACCACACTGACTTAAAAGTCAAGCCTGGACAAGCACTTTGTTGCTGTTGAGGATCTCAGCTTGCTGTGCAAAAGGACACCACCATCTCTGTAGGGCCACAGAGAAGGGCTGAGATCTCCTAGACTTGAGGATTTTGTACTTTTGGATTGAACACTGCATTAGTTCATAGAATGGTTATGTTGGGAGGGACCTCAAAGCTCATCCAGTTCCAACTCCCTGCCATAGGCAGGGACACCTCCCACTAGAACAGGTCGCTCAAGGCCTCATCCAACCTGGCCTTGAACACCTCTAGGGAGGTGGTGGAGCACAGAAGCACAGAATGGGATCTTCCATCCCATTGTGTGCTCCACAACCTCCCTGGGCAACCTGTGCCACTGTCTCACCACCCTCACTGTCAAGAACTTCCTCCTAACATCCAGTTTCAATCTCCCCTCTGCCACTTCAACCCATTGCTCCTCCTCCTGTTATTACAAGACCTTGTCGATAGTCCCTCCCCAGCCTTCCTGGAGCCTTTCAGATACTGGAAGGCCACTTCAAGGACTCCTGGCAGCCTTCTCTTCTGCAGGCTGCAGAGCCCCAACTCTCTCAGCCTGTCCTCAGAGCAGAGCTGCTGCAGCCCTCTCAAGCTGCATCTTGGTGGCCTCCTCTGCACTGGCTCCAACCCTTGCATGTGCTGCTTGTGCTGGGGGCTGCAGAGCTGCAGACAGTGCTGCAGGTGGGGTGTGAGGAGAGCAGAGCAAAGGGGCAGAACCCTGTAGCCCCCTTCAGATACTGGAAGGCCTCTGAAGTTCCACACCTCCCCTCCAACAGAAAAATCAGGGTTTTTTTTAATTCATGTAGCTCCTGAGGTAGACAGACAGAAGTGACTGTCAGACAAACACATTCACTACCAGTACTACAAGGGGAATTGAGTTTGTGATGGTTCCTGATCAGAGGGATCAGCACTGAGTGCTTTGGACAGGAACATTGCAATTCATACACAGTACATGTCTATCTTGCAAGCATCAGCATCTCACAGAGGTACTCCTCACTGACACTGCAGTGATTTTGAATGCTTTTGCCACACAGAACCAGCACATCCACAGTGGAATGGAATATTCTGGCTTTTTTTGGATTTTTTAGGTGAAAATTAACTACTATTTCAATTATCCAAGATTTTAGATGCTGAATTGCTACAGGCACACCTATTCTCCCTTGAAATTGGTGGAGTTAGATACTAAAAAAATGGCTTTGGGAGATCATAGATTCAGTCAGGTTGGAAGAGACCTTCAAGACCATCCAGTCCAACCTAGCACCCAGCCCTAGCCAGTCAACCAGACCATGGCACTAAGTGCCCCATCCAGGCTTGTCTTGAACACCTCCAGGGATGGTGACTCCACCTCCCTGGGCAGCCCATTCCAGTGCCAATCACTCTCTCTGGCAAAAACTTCCTCCTAACCTCCAACCTATATCTCCTCTGGCACAACTTGATTCTGTGTCTTCTCCTTCTGTTGCTGGTTGCCTGTGAGCAGAGCCCAAGAAATGAGCTCTGCCCTGAGCCTCTCCTGCAGGCTACACACCCCCAGCTCCCTCAGCCTCTCCTCCTGGGGCTGGCCCCTCCCCAGCCTTGCTGCCCTTCTCTGGACACCTTCCAGCTCCTCGATATCTCTCTTGAACTGATGGGACCAGGACTGGACACAGTACTCAAAATGTGTCCTGACCAGTGCCAAATACAGGGGCAGAATAACCTCCTTGTCCTTATGGCCACACTATTCCTGATCCAGTGTCGTTATGAGAGCCTAGGCAAAAATTAGTGACCCAA
The DNA here is from genome assembly GCA_013396835.1 of Psilopogon haemacephalus. Classification (NCBI taxonomy): domain Eukaryota; kingdom Metazoa; phylum Chordata; class Aves; order Piciformes; family Megalaimidae; genus Psilopogon; species Psilopogon haemacephalus. The sequence continues at coordinate 791 of VWZI01022033.1, read as the reverse complement.
AAAAGAACAACCAGCCCAATATGCAACCATAAAGCCCTCTCAGCATAAATTATTTTTGTCACCAGACTCCCATAACTCAGAGCTAACTCTTGCAGGCTGAAAGTACCACAAGGCAATTGTCTCCAAAAGGAAACTGCTGGCTTGGTGACCACTGATGTTGAACCCACAAAACTTCCTCCTCTCAAGTAGATTTCCCAGTAAGAGATTCCTCCAGCCACCAATGCATCACTCAGGAAAAAGCCCCTTCACTTCTCACACCCCCAGCAGCAAATTGCATGCAATTAGTTGCTGTTGAATAACATATCCTGGGTGGAATAACTTAATGAATTTGCTCACACATCACTCTGACCTTTGCTAAATAAATGCAGCCAAGATCGGGGGGAACAAAAAAAATAAAAATCATTCTCTTGGATGAAAAATACTTAATCATCTTACAGGAATTCCATGAGAGGAGACAGCATTAAAAAAAACCCTCACAAGATTGTGAGCCACCTGTAACCATTTGCTGAATTCCTGCCTGTGATGGTTTGGGAGTTCCCTGCTCCCCCTACACGTTTGAATTCACCCAGACTAGACTCAGCCAGCTGGAAGTTAAGGAGTGAAGCTTTACCTTCACAGATGTAACACAATATTCAAGCAGATATTTACAAGGTGCTACAAATATTCACAGCTAGAACACAATATACAAGCAGATGTTTACAAGATATTACAAATATTTACAGCTATATACAGTAAAAAGGTAAGGTAGAAACACGATGCCCCTCCCAGAAATCAGAGTCCCCAAGAGGGGT
>VWZI01022032.1:0-14037 GCA_013396835.1 Psilopogon haemacephalus | reverse complement strand
TCTCCAGGTCCGTGTTCAGGTCCGCGCAGGTCCCAGTGCAGGTCCATGCAAGTACCAGTGAAGGTCCAAGCAAGTCCTTGCAAGTCCCAGTGAAGGTCTGAGCAAGTCCCTGCAAGTCCTGCTCCAATCTGTCCAGCTGCCATATATATACTGAGGTGATCTGTTGCCTCCCTGTTCAAGCCCATGGAGGGTGGGAGAAGGCACTTCACACCTATTGTATTAAGCCTCCAGTGACAGAGGTGGGGAGGCAGGAAGACCGTTTCCTGCCCCATTCACACCTCTGGTGGGGAGGTGGACTGGGGTGTGCCCTGCCAAAGTTCACCCCCCATTCAAACCTCCTGTGGGGCAGTGCCCTGCCCCGCCATACACTCTCAATGTAAAGAACTTCCTCCTAACATCCTGTTTAAATCTCCTCTCTTGCAGTTTAAGCCCATTAACCCTCATTTTGTCATTACAAGACCTTGTGAACAGTCCCTCCCCAGCCTTCCTGTAGGCCCCCTTCTGATATTGGAAGGCTACTATAAGGTGTCCTTGAAGCCTTCTCTTCTCCAGGCTGAAGAGCCCCAACTCTATCAGCCTGTTCTCATAGCAGAGGTGCTGCAGCACTCTGATCATCTTTTTGGCCCTCCTTTGGACCCTCTCCAGCAGTTCCATGTCCTCCTTGTGCTGGGGGCTCCAGAGCTGAACACAGTACTCCAGGTGGGGTCTGATGAGAGCAGAGTAAAGGGGGAAAATCCGCTCCCTTGCCCTGCTGGCCATGCTGCTCTTGATGCAGCCCAGAACACAGTTGGCTGTCTGGGCCACACGCACACTATTGGTTCATGTTGAGCTTTTCATCAAGCCAGACTCTCTTCCTCAGGGCTGCTCTCCAACTATTTGCCACCCAGCCTGGATTTATGCTGCAATTGACCTTACACTTGGCCTTGTTGAATTTCATGAGGTTGGCCTGGGCCTCCCTCTCCAGCCTGTCCAGGTCCCTCTCAATGGCATCCGTGCCCTCTAGCAAGTCGACTGTGCCACACAGCTTGGTGTCATCTGCAAACTTGCTGAGAGTGAACTTGATTTCTCTGTCCATGTCACTGACAATGTTAAACAGCACTGGTCCCAGCACTGACCCTTGAGGCATGCCCTTGTCACTGTTCTCCAGGTAGACATTGTGCCCTTGATCACCACTCTCTCTGTGCAACCATCCAGCCAATTCCTTACCCAGCAAGTGGTCCACCCATCAAGTCCAAGTTTTTCCAGTTTGGTGACTAGGACATCATGTGGGACAGAGCCAAATGCCTTACTCAGGTCCAGGTAGATGACATCAGTTGCCCTTCCCTTGTCCACTGCTGCTGTGACTTCATCATAAAAAGCCACTAAAAGTCAGGTGTGATTTGCCCTTGGTGAAGCCATGCTGGTTGACATCAGGCACCTCTGCTTTGTTTTCCATCTGCTGCAGCAGAGCCTTCAGGACAATCTGCTCCATGATCTTGCACAGAGGTGAGACTGACTGGTCTGTAGTTCCCAAGGTCGTCCTTTTTTCCCTTCTTGAAGATGCGTGTTATATTTGCCCTTTTCAGTCAGCAGGAACTTCATCAGTCTGCCATGACCTTTCAAATACGATGGACAGTGGTTTAGCAACTTCATCTTTCAGTTCCTTCAGGACTCATGGGTGAAAACCATTAATAGGACAGCACAGAAATGGCTTTAAACTCCATCTCCCCATGCTGAGATTGAGAGATGGGATGCAACTTGATGCAATCTAATTGTCTCTTTATTATGCAGAAAGCATCACTTATGTAAGTTAACATAAACACGTGTCGTTTAGCCATCGGCTAACTTAAGAATCCACAGGATACTCTCAACAATGGGATTGGTCAAACAGATACGGCCACGTGAACCACACATGGACCCACACCTTAACCAGAGCCCAAGACAAAAGAAAGTTCCCTAATGTTGCAATAATCGTTTAGTTCCTTTTTTGAACTCCCCCAGCACCGTCTGCAAGGACATGATGATCTTTTAATAGTTCTGTCAGTATTTTTCACTTTATCTCTAGCAGCCTGTTCCCAAGACTTGTGTCCCTCCAGGGCTAAGACATCGCCCTCCAGTTACTGCATGGTGCTTGGCAATTTACCTCTAAATCCCCACATCCCCACTGCCTCATTTTATTTTTTTTTTTGGCAGAAAAAGCCAGAGTATTGCCAAGTAATTCCATTAGCCAAACCTGTTAAATTGAATAAAATAAAACTACCACAAGAAGTGGAAAGATCAAAAATCTACGTAGTGTTTTTATCACAGGTATATCAGATGTGTTTTCAGAGTCCAGCCAAGATAATACAGCTGTATAAAGGAAAGCCCCTGAGTGATTTTTGCAGCAGCTTTCATGCCCACGACCCTCCATTCCAAATGTTAGGCTCAGGCATTCTCTGCAGCCAGGGGTCTGGACACCCTCAGATTTTCATGAGGCCATAGTATTTGCCTGGGTTACACCCATGGCTAATGCTTTGGTGTTTGGGTTTTGTTTGGGGTTTTTTTGTTTGTTTTCTTTTGTTTTTCTGGTGGTTTTGGTTTGCGTTTTTTTGTTTGTTTGGTTTGGTTTTGGTTTTGGGTTTTAATAATTCTCTTAGCTCACACTGTTTGCAGGATCCAGTGAAACAGCTAGCTGCTGCTTTGAATGGTGCTCCTCTGCTGTCTGGCTCACATTTGTACCTTGCATGTAGCCACAGGAAGGCCTCCAGCTGCATCAGTTCCTTTGTGGAGGCGTGTGAAGGAGCCACCCCTGCTGCCCCTCCTCCTGTTTCAGTACCGTTAATCACCCAAGCTGCTCCCAGTTCTGGAGCTGCTCCCAGTGATGCTGCTGCTTCAAATGGCGAATGGTCATATATGGTGACCATATATGGTGAAATACAGAAGAATTGTAGCTTAAATTATCCTATTTTCCATCATTTAAAAATCATAGAGATAGCTCCCATTCAGGCTCAATCTTAGATATGAAGATAGGAGCAAATGCAGCAGACGTCCGTAAAAGCTGTGGAAAAAAAAGAATATTATTACCGTATAATATATTATTTAATAGTTGTCCGGTAATCATCCGGTAACATTCTGCCGATTGGTGCAGCTATTTTCATATTTATGAAATTCACCTGGAAGAACAGTTTCTGAGTTATTCTGAATGCATGGAAGAGGGTTCACAGGTTCAGAAATGTGTTTTCACTGACCTGCAGATTCCAAGTGAGATGAAGGTTTTCATTTAAAATGAGCATCAGTCTGTCACTTCATAAGCAAAATAAATTATATTAACTGACTCTTCCTATTTAATTTTTATTCATCAGCTTGTGTATTCTGACATCTTGTAAGCCAGCTTGGTTTTCCTGTGCTACAGAAGAAGAACGTTCTGGAGAAAGGCAGAACGTAGAAATCCTTCTTCCTTCCTTCTGTATATGTAGCAGCCTAAAACACAAGAGTTTTAAAAGCAAGAGAGGATATGTACAATTAATAGTTCAAACTTATTTTTTAATTTTAATGTTTTTTACTGGGAATAAGGTGCCTCGCCTTTATATATATATTTTTTTTATTTGCAGTGACAACATTCTATGTGAAGAGAACTAAGAGTTTTCTAGCTTAATTGGATTAGCACTGCAAAGACACACACTTCTTTAGAAAAAAAAATAGATTAACAGTACATCTTTAATTAAAAAAAAAAGAAATTCTGGACAGAATTGAGGGCAAGTATAACGTAGGAATTAGGCATCCCAAATATATTCTTGTCTAAAGCATCTATTTTAAGACTAGGTAAAATTTTAAAAAATAATTACATTATACTGTAATTAGAGTATACTATTATTAACATAACAACATTTAACAATCATAAACAAATTAACAATAACAAAATATTACTTTCTTTTCCCTATAATTTGTTACTTCGTCTCAGGTAGACAGACATCAGAATGCTTCATGAAGTTATAACTGTATCATGATTGCTCACTGAACCAAATTCATTGCACATTCAAGGTTTTACGTAACATTGACCAAAGAATTTTTGCTACCTAAAGTGGAGCACTGAATTTTTTCATAACTTACAAAGCATCCCCTTAAAATGATGACACAATGGTCTGTTGGTAATCTAAAAGTGAAACCAGCAAGCAACACAGCTGAAAGCTCTGTTAATTATCTGCCTTCATCTTATTAGGCTGTCCTATGGTAAGTGCCATATCTGATTTTAAAGAAATCAGTGAAAGTAATTAATCTCTTAATTTTATCAGTAGATCTTGTGTCTATCCAGTCTAAAGATATAATTATACTCAAGAGAGAGGAATAAAATGAACACATCCTGTGAAATGATTCATTTTGTGTCCTGGAGTCAATTATGCCTAGGATAACTGAAATTATCCAAAATTACATTTAAAGCCATAATGCACTCTAACAAAGGAACTGGTGAAAGTACTAAACAGAACAGCACATGCAAAACTGGTAAAATATTTACTTCACTATTAATGAGATCAAACAAATCATCTAATAACTTTTAACTTAGTAATTAATAACAGTGCTTAGATGGTGCTGCGTGCTTTCTAATATCTGAGAAAAATACAAGATATGGTTCTAAAAGGATAGACATCAAGTCTGGCTATGTCAGGCAGATGCAGAAGTACTGGTGTGTAAGTGTTAATGCCAATCCTAACAGGGAGTATACTCTTCATCTAATTATTCAGTAGATGTCTCCAGAAGCCTGAGCATACTGACTGTGCTGAGAGCTCTATGATTAATATAATTAATGAACAACCCATCCTCCCTTTATAAACTTGTCTTTCAAGGTCTTATTTATCATAATATATTGAATGAACATACAGAGAAATAATTCACCTGAGACAAGTAGGTGGGAGAATAGAAAGAAGGGAAAATAAAAAGCAAGAATAAAAGTAGCACAATAATAATAATAAAAAATAGTATGAACTAGATTGTCACAATGTAGTTTTCCAGTGTGCTCCATTGTAGGCCTCTAATGTGCAGCTAGAAAGGGTTGAAGAACATATGAGTACTGCACTTTCTTAAATGTATGGACTTGAGTTATGTGGTGGTTTGGCAGTTACCTGCCCCCCCAACACTTTGAAATAATCCAGGATAGGACTCAGCCAGCTGCAGGTTAATAAATGAACCTTTATAGCTATAGCTTTGCAGAATATATAAGCACTTATTTACAATGTATAACAGATATTTACAGATATATACAGCAAAAAGATGATGCAGAAACACTACACCCCTCCCAGAGATCAAAGTCCCTAAGAGGGGTTTTTTTTACCACCCTACCACCTTCCCCCCTTTCCAATCTTAGCTCACCATCTGCTTCATGCAGCAGATAAGTGGAGGTAGATCGGCCAGGGGGACTAGCAGCAGGAAAGAAGTTACTGAAATTATTCAGATCCAGCTATGAAAGGCAGGGAGAAAGCGCCATGCAACAGCAGCAGCCACAGCCCAAAGCGGTCTGACTTATCTAAGTTTGGGTTACAACTCTTAAAACATTTTTTTCCTGTTTTTAGTAAAGCTATGAGTGAAGTAGTATCATCAGGGTCTTTCCTTTCTCAGCCTATAGTCTAATTTCTCATTCAAATCCTCCAATTAGTTCAAACCAGCACAAGCTGATAGCTAAGAATTCCTTTGCCCCAAGACCATTGGCATGATTTATGGTGAACATGCTCTGACACTAGAAATGGTTCATTCTTTGCTAGTCACTTCACATGGTACTAGTCAGTAGCATGGCAGAATCATAGTGATTCCATATGGAGTCTGATTGAATGTTCAGATAAACATGAATGAAGTGAAGGTTTCACCACAAAACCAAAAACCTAGCAATCAAATCAGAATATAAAAAGTGATTTGGCATCTACTGTCATTAAAATGGAGGAGAGACAGAAAGGGCACAGAGGTATAGTTCGGCAGGTGACAAATTTTGTGATAGGTTCTCAGGAACTTGGTTTACATAAATCCTGATTTTCTTGTCTAGAAATGTTTGCAAACATCACAGTGATACTGTGATTTTTTTTTTTTTTTACCTGGGTCTTGAAAAAATGCACACTAAGAGCTTTTCTGCCCATTTATTTATCTCATTTGGTACTAACATTAGAGAAATCCAGACCATAGTACTGTGGAACCAGATAGTCCTGAATATTTCAGGTAGCTTGTATAAGCAAGTGAAACATTGATAATTTATTACATTCATTTTTAATTAATTCATGTAAAAATATAACCAGTTGTGGTTATGTTGTGCAAAGAAACACTGGCAGAACTGTTAATGATATGAAAATATATTCTTTATAGTCTGTTGTAATTTGAGGAGTCCCCAGGTTCCCTAAGAAACTACAGGGAACAAGACCTGTCCCAGCGGATGGATCTGGGTGTCCCAGGATGTCATAATATTACTATGCCATTGTGTTTTCCAGTATTACAGTTCAAAAGCCAGTTCCTGGTTGATATTGGTCTCTTTCTCTTCTCTCCTCTCCTCCCAACACATCTCTTTCTGGGGAAGACTGTTGTGGTGGTTTAGCAGTTACCTGCCTCCCCCCCACCTCCTTTGATACAACCTGGGCTAGAACTCAGAACAGCTAGAAGTTGGTAAATAAAGCTTTATATTTACAGCAATGCTCAATATACAAGCAGATATTTACAATGTATAACAGATGTTTACAGATATATACAGTGAAAAATAATACGGAAACACCACACCCCTCCCAGAGATCAAAAATCTCTAAGAGGGGTTTCCTAACCACCCCTACTACCTTTCCCCCCTTCCCCAATCTTATCTCACCATCTGTTGACACAGCAGATAGGCGGAGGTAGATCAGCCAGGGGGGATTAGTAGTAGGAAAGAGGTTAGTGGAATTATTGAGAATTAGCTACAAAAGGCAGGGAAACGGAGCCATGCAAGGAGCAGCCACAGCCCGGAGATGCCTGAAGCACTGTGATGTGAATTATCTATATTCAGGTTACAACTCTTAAAACAAAATTTTTTTTTTCTTAGTAGAGCTCTGAGGGAAGTAGCATCATCTGTTTTGCTCTCTCAGCCTATAGTCTAATTTTCTCACTCAAATCCTCCAGTTAGTTCAAACCAGCACAAGTGTGCATCCATTCTTATCTCATGGTTTGTGTGTGGGAGATGGCTACTAGCTGGCAGGGAATTTTGAGCTACGTCATACGGCCTAGTGAGACCTTATAGGCCTCAGACAGGGGTAGGGGGAGCAGTTATAGCCTACTCTTAGACCTGCTGAGGGTGGAAGGGGCGTGTAGGATTCTAGATAGTTTTGGTCCAATAGACTTGGCATAGCTTGTGGATGTATCCATTCTACCTGATTGCCTTTTGCCTATTTGCATTAGTAAATGGAATCTCTCTCTAAACTTCCAATTAGTGTGCAGTATTTTCATTCTTACTCTCCAAAAGGAGTAAGAGTCACATCTGTCGTCCAGTCTGGGGTTGCTCTTGGCCTCAAGCTACTACATAGTCATAGTCTCCCCTATGAAGAGAGACTGAGAAACCTAGAGTTGTTTAGTCTAGAGAAGAGAAGACTCAGAGAGGATCTGATCAATGTATACAAATATCTGAGAGGTAGGTGTCATGTGGATGGGGCCTATCTCTTTTCACTGGTCAGCAGCAATAAGACAAGGAGCAATGGCTACAAACTGAAACATAGAAGGTTTCACCTCAACATGAGGAGAAACTTCTTTACAGTGAGAGTGACAGAACACTGGAACAGGCTGCCCAGAGTCTCTAGAGACTTTCAAAACGTGCCTGGATGCACTCTTGTGTGAACTATCCTAGGTGATCCTGCCTTGGTAGGGATGTTGAACTGGATGATACCTGGAGGTCCTTTCCAACCTCTAAAGTTCTGTGATTCTGCAATCTGGAACTCTTCTTTTTATTATTTCATAAAGAAAAATGTATCCATATGATTTCCGCGTGTACTTTTTGAAATGAAGAGCAAAACCCATATTCTGGCTAAGACTAGCATACTCCTGCTGGTGATTATGTAGATACTATTTTAGTCATTGGTCTGTATTTTTGTATATATGGAAGAATTCTGTGTTTCAGTGTTATTAGTAATGTATGCGTTAATATGAAGGATCCATCTTGTAGACTTATGAAAACAGGAGAGGAAAGGTGGGAAGGGCTATTGCCCAGAAATGACATTTTAATATATGTTTAATTGCAAAACAAGTCCAAGGCACTAGAAGATGAAGTTTGGAATTTCAAAGCCAAGGTGTAGTAAATTGACCTTCAAGATAAAGTGTAATTATGAAGTGGATGAAATAACTTTTTGTTCATTTCTTGTATTTTGTCCTTTTTTTTTTTCTATTGTAATTGCCTCTAAAATGCTATGGAGTTTTCACTATAGTGCTAGTTCTAGCTGGGATGATTATTTTTTATGGTGCAGTTAATTTTCTTCATAAAAACTGGTATGGAGCTGTTGTTTGGATTTGCAACCAAAACTGGATGGGTAACACTGGGATGTTTTAACTGTTTTTGAGCAGGGCTTAAACAGTGTTAAGGCCTTTTTTCCTTACACTGACTGCCAGTGAGTGGGCTGATAGTGGGTAAGATATCTGGAAAGTAAAGCACTGGGACAGCTGACTCTGACTCACCATATAGCATCACGCTTGGCAATAAAAGCTGGGGAAGAATCACAGAATCATAGAATCAGTCAGGGTTGGAAGGGACTACATGGGACACCCTACCCTAGATCAGGCTGCCCACAGTCTCATCCAGCCTAGCCTTAAACATCACCAGGGATGGGGCCTCAACTACCTCCCTGGGCAACCCATTCCAGGGTCTCACCACTCTCACGCTGAACAACTTCCTCTTCACGTCCAGTCTGAATCTCCCCACTTCCAGCTTTCCTCCATTACCCCTAGTCTTGTCACTACCTGGTAGCCTAAAAAGTCCCTCCCCAGCTTTTCTGTAGGCCCTCTTAAGATACTGGAAGGCCACAATAAGGTTACCTCGGAGCCTCCTCTTCTCCAGTCTGAACAGCCCCAACTCTTTCAGTCTGTCCTCATAGGAGAGGTGCTCCAGCCCTCTGATCATCCTCGTGGCCCTTCTCTTGTAATAGGCTCTCCAGCACTGGATGCAGTACTCCAGGTGGGGTCTCACTAGAGCAGAGAGGAAGAATTACCTGCCTTGACCTGCTGGCCACACTTCTGATGCAGCCCAAGATCTTGTGGGCTTTGTGGGCTGCAAGTGCACCATGCCGGCTCATGTTGAGCTTCTCATCCACCAGCACCCCTAAGTCTCTCTCCGCAGGGCTGCTTTTCAGCCAGTCACTGCCAAACCTGTATTTGTTCCTGGGATTGCCTCAACCCAGATGCACTTTGCTCTTGGTCTTGTTGAGCCTCATGAGGTTGCCTTGTGCCCATCTCTCCAGCCTGTCCAGGTCCCTCCAGATGGCATCCCTGCCCTCCAGCATGTCTGCTACACCATGCATCTTGGTGTCATCAGCAAAGTTGCTGAGGGTGCACTCAATGCCTCTGTCCATGTCACCCACAACATCGTTGAACAAGACTGGTCCCAGGACTGATCCCTGAGGGACTCTGCTTGTCACTGGCCTCCCCCTGGACATGGACCTATTGGCAGCCACTCTTTGGGTGCAGCCATCAAGCCAGTTCTTTATCCATCTAGTGGTCCACCCATCAAACCCATGTTTCACCAGCTTGGAGACCAGGATGTGGTGTGGGACAGAGTCAAAGGCTTTGCTCAGGTCCAGGTAAATGACATCAGTTACTCACCCCTCATCTATTAATGTTGTGACCTGTTCATAGAAGGCCACCAGATCTGTCAGGCAGGATCTTGCCTTGGTAAAGCCATGCTGATTTTACCCAATCACCTCTTCACTATTTTCCTGTCTCAGTAGTGCCTCCAAGAGGATCTGCTCAATGATCTTACAGAGCACAGAGGTGAGATTGGCTGGCCTGTATTTTCCTGGCTCCTCCTTCCTACCCTCTTTGAAAATGAGAGTTATGTTTCCCCTTTTCCAGTCAGTGGGGACTTCGCCAGACTGCCATGACTTTAGTAATGTATTAGAGAGGGGTTTAGCAACCTCATCTGCCAGTTCTTTCAGTACCTGTGGGTGTATCCCATCGGGTCCCAGAAAGCAGGAGAAAAGGAGACATTAGATGTTTCATAGTGAAACCCTGCTTTCTTGTAAAGGACTAAACACCAGGCTGATGACAAGAAATAATGAATTAATACCTCATTTTCTTCTGCTTGAGCATACAGCTTTCACTTTAGGTGTTAAACTACCTTTATTTCAACCTGAGTTGTCGGTCCTTTAGCTTTCTGATTTTCTGGGACATTGCAGTGCAACATGTGTTTGGGAGGAGTGAGTGAATAGCCATGTGCTTAGCTTAACTCATAACAAACATGATTAGGTGGTGGAGTCTCTGTCTCTGGAGACTTAGAAGGCCTGTTTGGATGTGTTCCTATATGATCTGCTTTAGATGATCCTGCTCTGGTAGGGAGGTTGGACTCAATGATTTCCAGAGGTCCTTTCCAACCCGTACCTTTCTGTGATGCATTATTCTATTTCAGCATTAAATTGTTTGGCTTTTTTTCTCATTGCTTAGTAATGAAAATTGAATTTGTTTTAATTCTCATGGAGGTGGTTTGTGAACAGCTTGCTGAACTGTAGGAAAAATAGTGTGACAAGCACTGCTATAAAAGGGCAAGCTTGTTTCAAATAAAACTTGGAAATCCCTGTTCATAACATTTTTAGGAGACATTTTTGAATGATTCACTATTGCAACTATATTAACTAATTCTCACTATGCTAGGAACAATATTTCTGCTTTAATTTTTCAGAGTCTTTATTAGTGGAATAATTCTAAATCCATTGATAAATCCAAATAAAATGTTTTCCCTCCTGACAAAGCAATGGTTACAGATAGAAGACATCCCATGTTGCCTGTAAACTGGTGGCTAGACCAATTACCAGACTAGTCCAATTAGCTTTGCATAATTTGGCACATTGCTTCCTGAAATAATGATTTAATCTAATTAAGATTTTTTTGCAAGATATCTTTCAAATGAATTAATTAAGGGCTTTATATCCAAAGCCCAGAAATTAATATCACCAAGTCTATTGGCATCTTATGATAGAGTATCATTTTAGTTTGCCAATGAACTAACTGTGCTTCTAAGTTGTTCATAGTTCAGTGATTAGGTGAAAAATACCACCTTATATTCCATCTTCCTTCCTGGTAATTTCCCCTAGGCAAGGTTTGTGTAGCTCGCCACTGTGCAAATGGTGCAGCCTTCCCTGCCTTAAAAAGTACTATGAACTCCAATGACATCTACATGCAAATCAAAGAATAAATGATTATTTGATACATTGCTGATGAAATCTGGATCTTTGGGGGAAGGAGAGGTGAAGATAAATTACTGTCACTGATCTGTGGTGATGTGGTACTGTCTTGGCTATACTGTGCATTTTTGTTGCTTTGTTCCATTTTTTGTTTCCCAGTAGTACCATTACATGGCTTGCAATGACAGAATCATATTTCATATCTTGGATGCATTTTCTGTCAATCATAAATCTTTTCTGCCTATTAAGCTCACCGCTGGTATGAAGAATGATACCTTGCTGAAGTCATTGGACAGTATGTATTCAGTAATTGCTACCAGTTGTTTGAGAAAACCTTCACTGATATGTTCAAGTCAAATTTATCTGACTGAATGAAGAACTGGGGAAGAGTCTTAAAAAAATTATTATACTAGGTACAAAGTCTCTTTCTTAGATCTTCTGTCTCAGGTAAAAGCTAAATGTACCTGCAAGTATGAAAAGACTATTTTATATCCAAATAACCACCCCTTGGACAGGTTGTATCCCCACCTAAAGGCAGAAAACACCCATACATTTTTTCTCCAACAGATTCTTTTCACAAACAGAGGAACTTTCATCTCATCTCCATTGTGCTCAGCAGCACTCAACATCAAATAATGGACAGTCCCAGTCCATCCTCACTCAGATCCTTGCAGATTCTCTTACAGTCCCTCTCAGCATAACCTGGATCAGTCCACATGTGTCTCAAATGGCATGTTTTCACCCCTGGGGCAGTCAAATGTGGCAATTAAGTCCAGTCCACTCATTCTTCAAGTCATTGCTCCATTCTGCTTTCTCATGTATGCAGGAGTGAAGATCCCTTCTTCACAGGTGAGTTTCATCTCTCTGAGTTCCAGTATCTACAAGAGTCCCATGCTTCTTGTCTCTTGTGCCAGGCCATCCACCACCCCTAAGGGTTCCATCCTGCAATTCCTTTGCTCTAGCTGCACAATCAAAAGTGAACCCGCCACACCACCAGTCTGTGCCCTTATCTTCCTTACCCAATCTAAACAGAGTTGTTTTACAAATTTTATTCAACCTTTCCCAACACCTCCCCATCTACCCTCTCAAACAGACAACTGAGGAGGAGTAGAGTCTGGTGGTGAATGGGAACATGGTGGCTGAATAGGGAAGAAAATCACTCTGCGGTCAGAGCCATTCACCAGAGCCACTAGAAGGCCAGGAGCATCCATCCCCACCTCTGTCTCACTGGCCGGATGAGGCATTGCCCTCAGGGCACCCTCACAGCCTGCCCTGTCGCTTGAGCTTGGCACTAGGGCTGCTACTACCACTTTTGCCACTGCTGAAAACTCAGCAGGGATGTGCGGAGCTACACTGCTGTTTGCCACTGGTCCTGGCTGGTCACCCTCTGCAGAACCGGCAAGAGTGAGCAAGAAGGGGAGCAAAGCACCCCCGCTTCCACCACTGTAAATTCAGGACTGACTCACAGTGGGGGGCGTGGATCCCTGTAGCGCTCTCTGTGGGTACCCCGGCAGGACACACTTCAAATGCAGGCTTACCGGTCATGGCTGCTGCCTGCCCATGCATGCTGCCTGCACTGGGGCAAAACAGGTACTGATGCATGGCAGTTTCTTGTGGCACCATCAGTTCCTTCCCTGAGTGGAGAGTGGCTGTGCCCAATAAGAGGATGGTGATGACCTGCACCATGGCCACCACTGCTATCAGCCCACCAATGCCGAACATCCTGCTCCTGCCTGGCACCATCTTTGAAACGCTACCCGGGGCTACGGAACCAGGAGAGGCTGCTGGCATAGCCAGAGCCACCTACATTTCCATGCCCAGAGCCACCTGCATTTCCACTGCTCACAGAATTGCATCAGGAAGGGGAGACATGAATGGGCTCATTGGCTCAGCTCTACCTCCTTCCCTCCAGCTCAGCCCGTGTGGTGCTGCCCGGCACTGTGCTGTGGGCCAGGTCCAGCTGCAGCCTCTTGGGGAATGGGGGACCTAGATTGTCCTCAAGTACCTCAAATCTCTCAAGTTGCCGCCTGCTGCTTGCCTCTCCCCCCTCTGTCACCCAAGGTGGAAGAGGCTCCTCTCTCCAAGTCACTTTTCCTAAGCCTCCATGGCTACCATGGGCCACTGGCCACCAGCAGGAGAGACAAGCACTTCCTTTCTGCAGACTTCCCTCTCACTCTCCTGCCACTTCAGCCCAGGGAGCCAGTTTAGATGCGCACAGCACTTTCTCATGATCCAGACTATTGTGATCAGGACGAGCACATACATATACACGGCAAGACATAGTCCAAACTCTTTCACATAGAATCATAGAATCAGAGAATGGTTTAGGTTGGAAGAGAGCTCAAAGATCATCCAGTTCCAACCCCCCGCCACAGGCAGGGACACCTCCCACTAGATAAGGTCGCTCAAGACCTCATCCAGCCTGGCCTTGAACACATCCAGGGAGGGAGCAGACACAACCTCCCTGGACAACCTGTGCCAGTGCCTCACCACCCGCACTGTGAAGAACTTCTTCCTAACATCCCGTTCAAATCTCCCCTCTGCCAATTTGAACCCATTACCCCTCATCCTGTCATTACAAGACCTTGTGAACAGCCCCTTCCCAGCTCTCTTGTAGGCCGCCCTCAGATATTGGTAAGCTGCTATAAGGTCTCCCCGAAGTCTTCTCTTCTCCAGGTTGAAAAGCCCCAACTCTCTCAGCCTGTCC
>VWZI01022030.1:0-12543 GCA_013396835.1 Psilopogon haemacephalus | reverse complement strand
CAAACCAGCCTTATAATTATGGAGTTTAATAAGAAAGGTCATTAGATTTACTGAAAGAAGGTCTACATTACAGTTTCAAAAGGTATCTTGCAAAGAAGTCTTATTAATTGCTACCAAAAATTAGTTGAAGATTAACACTCAGATTTGTTAATATATACAATATATTCTCTATTATTTTTTCTATTTTCCATTAAATTTACACAAGTAATTTTTAAAGTTGGTGAACAAATTCATGTTTCTTTCCAATTATTTTTTCAATTAATTTGCTGTATTTTTTTGTCCAAGTTGAGTTAGGTCTGGAAGACCTTTGAATTTCCTGCCTTGGTTTATTTCTATGTGCTGTTGAAGCCTGACTATTTTACTGTACCATGTTTTTAAACCTGTAGGAAATTCATGGAGTTGGTACTTGTTCTGCCTCAACTTTTACATATTCTTTAAGACTTCTGAATTATAACAGCATCTGGAGTCCTGCCCCTTGTAAACAAAATACAGAATGGAATAAAATAAGAATAGTGAGTGTTTAGAATGCAACTGGTCTTAATTTGGTTTTAATATATAGACATCGTGGCAGTACCATGCAAGATTCTATGGATCTTTTTGTAAAGAGGCAAGGAAACACCACTGTAGTGTACTGCTGTGATATAAGCACTGCACAGAATATGAGCACAATAAGGTGAGAAATTGTACTTGCAGTCAAGCTTGAATTATGATCTGTCATGCCTTTCATATCTTTGAGGGCTCATATATGTATCTACTAGTGATCAAAGAGTTAATCATATTTACTGTTGCTTTCTAAACATTGTTGAAGTCAGGAGATATCATTATATGCAAATTCAAGCATGTAAATTTGGTGGATCCTGTGGTTTGGTTTTGCTTTTGTTTTGTTTGGGTTTTTTATTTCCACAGACATTGTTTGTAGGAAATGCTTTTTTAGACTTTGCTCAGAGTGCTGAGAGACTGATGCACAAGGATGTTTTGACTTTAGTGGGACAAAAGCCATTGGTACAGAATGAAACTGAACTAGTGTAAAATTACTGCTATGGCACAGATAACTGCTGAGGGTCTGAAAAGATGCAAAGAGCAGAGACTTGGCTCTAATCTCTCTAATGTTTTCATTAGAGATAACGAGTGTCTAGAAGTTAAGCGGTGTCAAGCAAAAGGAATGTAAGCTTTGCCTGAATAAAGAGTTGCATCCCGATAAAGTGTTGCTAACCAATCACTTGGTGTACACAGTTGCACTAACCAATTATTACTAGACACAATATAAAAGTTTTGATTTTTAGAATATATAAGCTGGTGCTTTGCATGCAATAAATGGACGCTTTACTTGTATCAAGTAGAGTCTGGTCTCTCAATTGCCAACAAGTCTTTAAAATGAACATTGTTTTTTATGGTAGGTTGCAGGGCTTTTTTCAAGTCTATTTTCTGAAGATTTGGGGTTTGGATTTTTTTTTTTTTTAGTAAAACTTTTATTCTCAGTTCTAAAATTTAGGCTGGATGTTAAACAGCTGGCTTTCTGTATTTTAAAGTAAATATTCTCACCCACCTCTCTGTGGCAGTATCAATTATAGTTGTCACTCTTGTTGCCATGCTGACATTCATATTGTTTTGTCATATAATCCAAAATAATAAATAGGTTTTAAAGTGAGTTTCCTGTTACGTGGCAAAGAGGTAATCTAGCTAGCTTACTTCAAGCATCTTACCAGATGGCAACCATGAATAGTGAAGCTTTTGGTCTTTGATTCCTTTGTAGAAATGATTCCTTGACTTACGTAACCTTTTGGGGTTTTAAGTAGATTACATTCTGTAAGTTTTACCACAAGGTATTTGTGAATGAAAAACATATCCCACTCTCATTAGTTTCCTGCTTCCTTCTGGAAATGATATCACATACAGCATGATATGAGAGAAAGCACTTTGCAATGTGTTACAGAAAACATTGGTGTTATGGAGACACATGATGTTGTGTAGCAAACAATAGAAACAGTTTTCAAATACAATTTTATATTTTTGACTTCTCTAGTTAGTTTGTCAACTGTACAAACTGTCAGCTAGTCAACTGTACAAAGCTGATCCCTCTTTGGAGAGGGGTCATTTTCATTTACTGTAATTTGTACATTGCTTGAGCAAGCAGAGCTCTCTTCAACTTATTAATTTTCATTTAAGTGCATTTGTACCTTTATTTATTGCATCAGTTTAAAGAAACTGAATGTCTGAATGTCCAAACCCTTACTCTTTTTCCCTTTTCCTGCCCTACCTTCTGGGTTTTTGTAGCTGTATGTGCTCTTGATGTTTTGTTCAGCTGATTGCTAAGTGCAAAATGACCATTCTTTGTAAATTTTGTACATTTTTCCTTTCATTTAGTAGTGCTCTTAGATCTACAACCAGTATTATTACTGAAGTTAGTAGGAGTGTCGCGGGATATCAATTTATTTAGTGTTGATATCCACGGAAGGGGGTCCTGGAGTCCCCCGGGTTCTTTGGTTACGCGGTTGGCAGGAATAAATGCATGAGTTGCTTAAAACACCGAATAAACAGTTTAACAGTCAGAATTTGGGGAACAGAGAGCTTACATGCAAAACAGATCCCATCCGTGCCTATAAAAACCCGCAGGGCGCGAGGGGGAGCAACGCTTCTTCCCAAGAGAAAGGAAAAAGAAAAGGAGCGACTTATCCCAGATAGGAAGAGAAGGAGAAAGAGAGAAGGGGTTTTTGCCTTGCCACTTTCTATAAGCTGTGATGCCTGCTGCTGCTGCCTATGCTGCTGCACGTGGCTGGAACTCCTCACAGCACGAAGGGGAGACGGAGAAGAACCCCTAACAGTCACTGTGCCCCTCCTAAATACCCCCTAAGGGTGCGTGAAACTGACCAATAGGCATTCAGCATTCACTGACTGACGAATTGGTTCAAAATAGTCCCACGCATACGTGCAGCCCGAGGTCTCCCTGGGTCCCGGGGCCACATGGTGTGCCCCCCGCCCCTCTGGCCCTTCTGGACCTTGTAACAGAAAGGGGAGGAGGGACCCCAGGAACTGAACCAACTCTAGGGTGTTTTTAATCACACCCATACCAGGACAAGGAGGCTGTGAAATTACTTATTCTTTTCGCTGTTGTTTTCTAAATTGAGTAATAGAATAGGCATTCAAAAATTTCCACTCTCTATCATATGTTCTCAACATTTTACACACTGAATGAAAGACTAGCAAAAAAAATGTGGAAAATGGCCATTTTTCTGTTTAGAACACAGAAGGATTCTGTCTTCAGTCAGTCAGAATCTGAAGTCTGGATATTCAGCAAAATGGAGGTTGAAAAGGAAACTGTCAGACTTGCCATAGAAAACTGATCGAATCAGTGGATTGCCTGAATCTTTAACCTGTTTAGCCTATTGAGTGATCAGGTGTCTGAAATGAAACAGTAGAATCAAATTGGCATGAAGCAAATAATTGTGCAACTGATTACAAAATCATGACTAGTGGAAATAGGTTTTGAGACCAGAGGCTAACAGTGAAAATAGAAGACTTAACTTCCAGTACATTCTGTAGTAAAATCATAATACTCCAGAATAAAATTTCTCCCAGAAGTTGCAAGGTGTGCCCAGTGCACATGTAAA
Organism: Psilopogon haemacephalus; assembly: GCA_013396835.1. Lineage (NCBI taxonomy): Eukaryota > Metazoa > Chordata > Aves > Piciformes > Megalaimidae > Psilopogon > Psilopogon haemacephalus. The sequence goes on along the minus strand of VWZI01022030.1, from coordinate 8,935 downwards.
CTATATCTTAAACATCTGCATTCCTAAAGTCACGAAATGTCAGCTTTGTAACCTGAAGGCTAGTTGCCCTCACAGCATCTTACATTGATAACTCTGTTCACGTCTGGTATTTGTAAGCCAGACTCATCTGAGATGCTGAAGCAGAGCTCATCTTACAATGCCTGACTTTTCCTGATATTTCAGATCTTCTCAGCAACTTCACTGCTCTCCCATCTTGATGGGTTACCTCTACTACTCTATGCTCAAAAGTAGAATCACGTAGTGCATGGTCCATCAACACAACATGATAAAGTTAACCTTTATCAAACTAAAAAGCCTGGCTCTATGAGTAGACTGGTAGTTATGGTAGGCACCTGCTTCTCTGTTGCAGAGTACAAACTTTTTTTGCAGGAGGTGATTAGATCCCCATGGCAAGATGAGAACATTACCAGGACACAGACCTCTGTATTGTTACTAAGGTGATATGGGAAGGTTAAGCCACCATGAGGTCAGATGGGCAAGGTTTTGCTATCTGTCATGGTAGACCAAAAATAGGCCTAATAGGTGTCCTAACATGCCCAGACATGCACCTGTGCTCCTTTTCCCCCTTCTGGATTGGGGGGAGACCATGGAAAAGGACTAAGAACCTGGAGCCAATGAATCTAGGGACCAGGACTTGTTCTGACTTGTTTTACTCCTGTTTACATCCTGTGGCTTGTGCCTTCCTCATGCATAGGCCTGTGGGAAACCAAATTTGGGTCAAGCAAGCCCATGGCTTCACCTAATATGGTTAGTTCTGGCAAAGTGCTATTCTGATTGGTTAATGGACGTGTTTATCTCATTTGCCTGTTGGAGCAATTAAGACTCAGGCAATTGACAGATGTAGGCCTCGCCTTACCAAGCCTTGCCTTGTTGCCTTGGGGACCAGGAAGCCTTGCTGCTATACCAAGCCTCATCTAGCTTCAAGCCTCATCTACCTGGAAACTTGGCTGTGCTTCAGTTAACCAGGGAGAAGTGTAAGTGTCCTTCACATCGTAGGCAAGTGTCTCTGCCTGAAACCTGTGGCCAGCCTTAGCGTAAACAACCCTGCCAGCAGGTACTGACAGCCCAGACCATTCAGAAGGGCTAAGACTGGGAGAGACAGGTGCCCCCAATTAAGCTGCATTACTGCCACTAGCAGTTACAGCTATGGAAAGCATGGAAATTGCTCCCAGCCTGAGACCTCATTTGTGTAGACCTCAGTGCAGCCTGTGTTGTGAGAGAAGGCAGATTACTGCAAAGCCACAGGATATTGTGCTTGCCTGCACACCTGTGAACCTCTGTGCCAAGCCCAGGAAGGACACCATCTGCCTGAGAACAGATCAAGACCAGATCAGAGAACCATGCAAGTCTCAGCACCCTGCCAGAGTCCTGGGGAAAATACAAGCTTCCAGTGGTTACCTTACTAACAACAGCACCCCTCCAAGTGTTCTGGATGCTGTCTGGACTATAATGCAGCCCCATAAATCTGGAGATACTAACTTTTGAGTAAATATTCCAGAAAGCCTCTTTGTAATTAAAGCTTTTTGCTTTGGTTCTATTTACTCTGGAACTGTAATTGTGCCTTCTGCTTCAGCAAAGCAAAACTTACAAGCATATATACACAATATATTTACAAGTATTTACAGTTATTTCTAAACTGTATATAATACAGAAATTGAAACTCTCTCCTGGACAAAGAAACTGTCCAGAATGGACTCAAAGCCACTTTCCCTCTCTAAGACAGACAGACTTACCTGCTATCTGTTAGTAGAAGATATTAGAGCAGAGCGAAGGAGAAACAAAAAGAAGCATCCAAGCGAAGAGACAAATTGTTTACCTTTTGACATTTAATCTCTTTTAGCAAACCAATTAATAATGTATTGTCATCATTTTCCTTTTACAACCAATGATCTAATTTCTCTCATTAAAATATTCCAGTTAGCCTTAAACTGTCATAATCCACCCCTCTATATCATTCATTGTTTTGCATAAAGTTATCTGTCTAATCTAAAACAATATTTATAATGATGAGTAGTGAAGTCCATATTTGCAGTTTATTCTTCATTCTGGCTACCTCAGATGTAGGTAGTTCAAAGGCTCAGAAAACAAGAGACTCTCAGGTGACTTAGGGTTCATGTACCATAGAATCCTCATAGATTGTTCCTTTGGACGCCATGTTGTACCGAAAACAAAAACTCCAAAGGCTTGTGTTATACACTCTGAATGTAAACTCTCTCAGCTAAAGTTAAATTTATTTGCAGAACACACTGAATTTTACCATTCTCTTGCATTACCCAGTATGTATGACCAAGACCTTCAGCAGAAACCACCTCTCAGACAGGTTTTCCTTTACCCAAAGGAAAAAATACCCATTTTTTTCTAACAGATTATTTTCACATACAACAGGAACTTTATCACCATCTACTTACCAAATTGGATTGTGCAGATTCTGGTCTGTTTACAGAATATCTGTTATTTACAACCAGGTTGCTTGTGCTGTTTGCCCTGGTTTTTCAGCTTTTCATCCTCCATGGCTTTTTAGGGTGGTTTCCAACAAACCACTGTAGAGTTCAATCTTTCCCGAAGTTGGTACATAGTAGGTAATGTGATATACCCATTCAATACCGTGCAACTTGACCCAGTTTTTTTACAAGATTGTTCTTGAAATTAGTTCCACTGTCTGATTCTATCCTGTCTGGAATTCCATGTCTCCACATGATTTGTCTTTCCAGACCAAGACTGGTGCTATGTGCAGTAACATGTAGTACTGGATATGTTTCTAACCATCTAGTGTTTGCCTGTACCACAACTAAGCACATACTGTTTGCCAGAACGACAAAGTAGAGTCATGTAATCAATCTGCCATGCTTCACCATACTTGTACTTTGACTATTGCTTGCCATATCATAAAGGTTCAATTCACACATCCTGCTTAATAGCAACAGTAATGTCACAGTCATGTATGACTTGCATGATAGCATCCATGGATATGTCAATTGATATGTTGTGTGCCCACCAGTAGGCTGCATCTCTAACTTGATGTTCAGACAATCTTAGCCAACTGAGATAAGAACAGCTCACCTCAGTGTTTCCAGTCTAAGTCAAGATCACAGTTTGTATTGACTTGAGAAATTTTAGTAGCTAGATATGCCTGATGGTTGTGTTGGTGTTCCTCAGTAGCTTTGCTCTTAGGCATGTGTTTGTCCATGTCCCACACTTTCACTGGAGTTTTCTCAGGATGAGCATCAATGTGATGCCACAAATCAGCACACCAAATAGGCTTTGCTTTCCTCTGCCAATCATTCTTTTTCCAGTGCTGGATCTCTGTAGCCACAACTCCAGAAACCAAGTGGATGACCACGTTTCATTTGGAGATCTCTGCCATAAGCTCCAAGTTGGACTGTTGTCGCCTTAAGCCATATAGAAAATGTTTTTAATGTTGGGACAAATTCATACAGTTCTTAAGTCCACTGTATTGACTACTTCTCACTTTATGTGATTGAAGGCTTCTTGTTGCTCAGGCCCCCAGTCAAAATAGTTTCCCTTACAAGTTACATCATGCAATGGTTTAGCAATCTGACTGAATCCAGGAATATGTAGTCTCCAAAATCCCAGTACACCCAAGAAGGATAGAATGTCCTTTTTATTTGTGGGAATTGCCATGGCAGACACTTTGTTTTTCACAGCCTGTGCAATGTGATGGCGACCATCTTGCTATTGCATTCCCAGAAATTTTACTTCTTTGGCAAGTCCTTTTACTTTATCTCTCTCTTTGTGGCAACACCTGCCTTCAACAGTCTCAGAAAGTTCCTCAGCACTGTTGCCCCACACAATGATAGCATCAATGAACATTCTGGAGCTTTACCTTTCTCTAATGCATTATGGATCACTGAATGACAGATTGTTAAACTGTGTTTCCACCTCTGAGGTGAATGGTTAAACGGGATTCCTCTCCAGGTGAGACCAAACTGAGGCCTGCATTTCTCTGCTATGGCAATAGATTAAAAAGCAGTAGCAATGTCTGTGGTAGCATACTATTTAGCCTCTTTTGATTCCAGCTCACACTGGAGTTCCAGAATATCTGTTACAGCAGCACTAATGAGTGGTGAGTCACTTCATTCAGGGCACAAAAGTCAATTGTTAAATGCCAATCTCCATTTGGTTTTTGCACAGGCCAAATCAGACTGTTGAAAGGTGAATGAGTTTTTCTGATGATATACTGACTTTCCAATTGACGAATCAGCTTACAAATGGGCACCAAGGAGTCACAGTTAGTTCTCTACTGTCTGTGATAAACAGTTTGAGAAGCAATTGGCAGTTTCACGTCCTCTATGTCGTGAGGTCCTGTAAGTGCAGATTCATCTGAAACCTCAAGTCTAATGGATAGCTTCAGTTTACTATCATCAATTCCTACAGCTGCGACTCTAAAAGCCCATTTATAACCTTTGGGACCTTCGAAACAACCTTGTCTCAAAAAGTCAATTCCCAGAATGCAAGGTCCATCAGAATCAGTTACAATAGTATGCTTCTTCCACACTTTACCAGTTATATTTATTTCAGCCTGCATTTTAGTTGAACTCTTGAGATCTGCCAGTGATTCCTGAAATAGTTACACTCTGTCCCTTTACAGTTCACAGGATCACAGGATGTTAGGGGTTGGAAGGGACCCAAGGAGATCATTGAGTCCAACCACCCTGGCAGAGCAGTACCATAAAATCTATCACAGATCACAGAGGAACACATCCAGACAGGCCTGGAAGGGCTCCAGAGAAGGAGACTCCACAACCTCTCTGGAGAGCCTGTTCCAGTGCACTGTGAGCCTTACAGTAAAGAAGTTTCCCCTTGTGTTGAAGTGGAACCTCTTTCGCAGCAGCTTACACCCATTGTTCCTTGTCCTATCACAGGGAACAAGTGAGAAGAGCCCGTCCGCCTCTCCTTCCCCCCCACCCCTGCTCTTGACACGCCCTAAGATATTTATATGAACNAGTGAGAAGAGCCCGTCCGCCTCTCCTTCCCCCCCCCCCCTGCTCTTGACAAGCCCTAAGATATTTATATGAACATTTATTAAATCCCTTCTCAGTCTTCTCTTTTCCAGACTAAAAAGTCCCAGGTCCCTCAGCCTCTCCTCATAACGCATGCCCTCCAGTCCCCTAATCATCCTAGCAGTCCTCTGCTGGACCCTCTCCAGCAGATCCCTGTCCCTCTTGAACTGGGGAGCCCAAAACTGTTCAAGATGGGGTCTCATCAGGTCTTAATACACTCCAGGATCCCATTGGCCTTCTAAGCCACAAGGGCACATTGCTGTCTCATGGATAACTTAGTATCAACCACAATGCACAGGTCCCTCTCCACAGGGCTGATCTCCAGCAGCTCACATCCCAGCCTGTACTGGTGGAGTTTATTATTCCTTCCCAGGTGCAGGACTCTGCCCTTGCCCTTGTTGACCTTCATTTGGTTCCTCTGTGCCCAGCTCTCCAGTCTGTCCAAGTCTTGCTGGATGGCCACACAGCCTTCAGCTGTATCAGCCAAGCCTCCCAGTTTGATGTCATCATTAAACTTGCTGAGCAGACACTCTATCCTTTCATCAGCGTCATCAATGATGATGTTGAACAGGCCCAGACCCAGCATTGATCCATTGGGAACTCCACTGGTTACAGCTCTCCAGCTGGACCTGTCACCATTGATCACCACTCTCTGAACTCTATCTTGTAACCAGTTCCTAATCCACCTCACTGTCTGCTCTTCCATCACACACTTCTTGAGCTTGCTCACTAGAATGTCATGGGAGATGGTGTCAAAGGCCTTGCTAAGGTCAAGGTTGACTATATCCACTGGTCTCCCTGAATCTACCCATTCAGTTCTGTCATCATAGAATGGTATCAGGGTAGTCAGGCATGATTTCCCCTTGGTAAATCCACACTGCCTACTCCTAATAACCTTTTTCTCTTCCAAGCGCCTTGAGATGCCCCCCAGAAGGAGCTGCTCCATCATTTTTCCAGGGATGGAGGTGAGGCTGACTGGTCTATATTTCCCTGGAACCTTTTTCTTGCCCTTTTTGAAGACTGGAGTGACATTGGCTCTCCTCCAGTCCTCAGGCACCTCTCCTGTCTGTCATGATTTGGCAAAAATGATGGAGAATTTAATTGTAATAGAGTACACTGAGGACCTGTGTCAACCAAAGTCCTGTACTTCTGAACTTTTGAACTGCCAGGCCAGCTAATGAATACATTTCAATAGATTCTGTTTTGTCCATCGTTCCTCTCCTCCTTCTGTCCAGTAGCAGGGCCACCTTAATGCTGAGCATAGCATGTAGAGTACACACAATGATTAGTGTTATGGTGGGAATAATTGCAGTTGTTCAGGCAAACTGAGGAAGTGACAGCTTCCTGGCATTGTTATCTCTGGTTTTGCTACTGTACGGTTCCCTCACTCTTTTCAAAATAACTCATTTACTCATATTCTCATCAAAATTGGTCATGAAGGATTATACAAAGAGACCAACATGATTGCAGATGTGTAGGGGGAATTTGTCCCCTAGGCTGAAATGGCCTTCTGGGAGGTGAACGTCTGTTTTGGATGACAGAGACATTTATCTATTCAGAAGGTGAAGGAATGGTATCTTTTTTCTTCACCAACTTAGACATGGAGATTTTAAGTTCCTCCATCTCTTTCATGCCATCTTTTTTCTTTGTAGCCAGAGTTTTATGGCAGAAACTATAGAAGTATGTGAAAGACTGTTTTCTAGTTACCTCATTTGGTTAACAAATTCACCAACAGTAGGAAGCCTTCCATCATTGTTTTTTCCCACAAATCTGCTTGCTGAAATACTAGCATAGGATAGAGGAGTAAGCTTAATTTTGGTCCATTTCTCAAGCACCCATGGCAAATAATACCTCAGTAGCACAACCAACAAGAGGTGTGTCCGCAGTGTAACCTCACCAAGAGGGCTTGTCAATTCCACTTTCTTTTGTTTGTGGCCCAATTTGTTTTGCAGATTTGTTGCCTACCTCTAGAGCACTGGCACCTGTATCATGGCATCTTCCTAACCACCTCAGAACTGATTCTCCTGAATCCCTTTGGTGTATTTTCTTATCTGCTTGCTTTCCTGGGCTCTTTAGAACTCTGAATATCATCCTTATCATCTGCATCTTCTTCTCCTTGGTTTGGAAATAAAAGTCTCTTAAAGACATTCCTAAACTCCTCAGAACCTTTATTTTTCTTAACATTTGCCTTCCAATAGCCTTTCTCTTTGTCCTTATCACTGTACTGTGGCATCAGTACATTAGCAATGTCCCTAACGCTAACTAGCTCATCCTCCTCTTCTGTCTCGTTCTGTCTGCTAGATGTACCTTCTCCTGTATCCTCTTCCTCCTTACAACCACTGTCTCTCCCAGCCATATTTTGCCTTCACCATTGCTGGAGCTACAGAAGCTTTGGGAGTACCCTCTAGGGTATCATCTAGCACTGGTTTATCTGTTTTCTGGTTTGCCTTCTTGGGAAGCAGAACATGAGCAGTTTTAGGAGTAGCAGAAACTGGGGCAGCATCAGCCTTAGCCGCAGCCACAGCTGGATCGGCAGAGCCAGATGTGGCTTGGCTGCCTACCTCCTTATCAGGAGCAAATGAGCTCTTGGCAGACTTCTGTGTTTCTGCTGGTCTCGTTTCCATTCCAGCAGTTGTGGGTGGAAGTGTCTATGCCTTAGTGTCCATGCCATGGCTGCAGCTGGAGATTCCTCCTCTTAATAGCTCTGCTAGACTTGCTGTGCTCCCACCCCCACCCCACCCCCCTGCCACTATTGTTTACACCTTTCTGACCTTGGTTGCCTAGTAATCTTACCTGACTAGTCTCAGAAGTTCTGCTTCTCTGCCATCTGCTCAGACTGCAGAAATGTCTCCTTAAAGTGGCATTACGTGATTTTTCTACACACCAAGCAATAAAGAGCCCTATTATTGCTGTTACAAGGACTAGAATTGAACATAAAACTCATACAAATGGTATTATTTTTAAAAATCTGATCTTCCAGTTGTTCCACAGACTCTCTTGCACTCACAGGGAGAACCAACTCAATTAAATCATATGAAACTCTAGCAACAGAGGTATTTTTATAAGCAATGTAATTATAGTCTATCCAAACAAAATAAAAGTTGCCAACATTTGCAAACATGGATTTCACTCCTTTTCATATAATTTTTAGTACATGCCAGCCAGCTTTATAAAAATTTGACACTGCCCATTTGTAAAGTATCCACAGTATCTCTGAGTAAACCAAAGGCCAATTCAGCCATAATAGCTTTATCTTACCTTCAGGGATTGATTGTTAATAAGTCAGTCGAGCTGGCCTCACATTTGCACACCAAATTTTAAAATGTGTTAGGAACTTTTTCCCCCACTATTGCAGTTTACCAGACCAGCTCACACAGGATGGAAGTAAGATAAAGCTGTATTTACAGCAAAGCAAAATTTAGGAGCATACATACACAAGATATTTACAAGTATTTACAGTTATGTACAATTTAGAAATAATACAGAGATCCAGTTTCCCTCCCAGACAAAGGAACTGCCCAGAAGGGATTCAAAGCCACTGCCTCTCTCAGAGACAAACCATCAGCAAAGCTTACTTGTTACCTGTCAGTGGAAAATATTAGAGCAAAGCAAAGAGAAGAAGAATCCCAGAGCAAAGAGGGACCTTTTGACTTTTTATCCCTTTTATCAAACCAAGGAATGATACAGACTCTATAATTATTTTCCTTTTATAACCAATTATCTAATTTCTCATATTAAAAAATTCTGATTAGCCTCAAACCAGCAGAGCTAGTTTTGCTAAATTGTTTTAAATTGTTGGTTATGTGCAAATTATTGGTTATGTGCTATGCAGTTGTAGTGGGTTAGCAGTTACATTTCTCGAAGACTTCCTCAGCAGTTTGGCCCCACACAAT
>VWZI01022029.1:65830-84206 GCA_013396835.1 Psilopogon haemacephalus | reverse complement strand
GAAAAGGGCCTGCAGGAAGGCTGGGAAGAGACTATTGACAAGGTCTTGTAATGACAGGATGAGGAGGAATAGATTTAAATTGGAAGAGGGGAGATTAAAATAGGATGTTAGGAGGAAGTCGTTTTGACTGAGGGTGGTGAGACACTGGAATGGGTTGCCCAGGGAGGTTGTGGCTACTCCCTCCCTGGAGGTGTTGAAGGCCAGGTTGAGTGACCTGTTCTAGTGGGAGGTTTCCCTGCCTATGGCACAGGGAGATTGCCATAGGGAGTTTGGATGAGCTTTGAGGTCCCTTCCAACCTAAACCATTCTATGATTCTATTTAGGCTATTTCTGTGTACTTTGAATTGATGCTGTGTTTGTGACTTAGTCACTTATCCAGAACTTCCCTCCCCCCCATAACAGACACTGCATAGTGATGGGGCTTGTTTTTGTGCACACTTTCATATTAGATTAGTTCTGATTTTAGTTTTGCAGTGTAAATTTCCGTTTTGTGGGGTTTTTCCTTAATTTCCTGAACTCTGTGTGTTGCATTTGTGTCTTGATCATAAAATTAAATTCAACTCCGAGGCTTCCTGAAGCTATTTTAGATCGGATCAGTGACAAATGGGTGTTGTATTTTGACACAAACCCATAAGTAATAGTTTATTGGCTCTGCCTAAAACAACAGCAGTGGCATAGTGAGATGGTGTCACCTAAAAATAATGCATGACTTTGAAGGTTATTTTCTTCTCTTCTTTTTTTTTTTTTTTTTTTAACAAGACAAATCGTGTTTGGTATTCCTACAGTGTTAATACAAATTGGCTGGAGAAATCTGCAATGTCTTACAGCTCTGAAAACTCATTAATGAGCGAATGGGAGCAGTTTTTTGCAGATGACTGACTTCATTCAAATTGCTGATGAAAACCTGATGTAACAGAGCGCAGCGTGTGGTGGGGGGAGACTTGCATGGGCTGGAGAGCTTTAAATACTCCACTCGTGTTTCATTGAGAAATTTGGTAGCCTTTCTGCAGACAACTTGCTGTAAATTGCTCACTGAAATCATAGAATGGTTTAGGTGGGAAGGGACCTCAAGGATCATCCAGTTCCAACCCCCCTGTGCCATAGGCAGGGACACCTCCTACTAGAACAGGTCGCTCAAGACCTCATCCAGCCTGGCCTTGAACACCTCCAGGGAGGGAGCAGCCACAACCTCCCCGGGCAACCTGTGCCAGTGTCTCACCGCCCTCACTGCAAACAACCCCCCCTGTGCCATAGGCAAGGACACATCCAACAAGAACAGGTCACTCAGTGACTTTAAATACTCAAGCTTTAAATATTCTGCTTGTTTCATTGAGAAATTTGTTAGCCTTTCTGTAGATTATCTGCTGTAAATTGCTCACTGAAATCATAGAATGGTTTAGGTGGGAAGGGACCTCAAGGATCATCCAGTTTCAACCCACCCTGTGCCATAGCCGAGGACACATCCAACTAGAACAGGTCACTCAATGACTTTAAATATTCAAGCTTTAAATGTTCTGCTTGTGTTTCATTGAGAAATTTGGTAGCCTTTCTGCAGACAATCTGCTGTAAATTGCTCACTGAGATCATAGAATGGTTTAGGTGGGAAAGGACCTCAAGGATCACCCAGTTCCAATCCCCTCCCTGTGCCGTAGGCAAGGACACCTCCCACTAGAACATAGAATCATAGAATGGTTTAGGTTGGAAGGGACCTCAAAGATCATCCAGTTCCAACCCCCCTGTGCCATAGGCAGGGACACCTCCCACTAGATCAGGACGCTCAAGACCTCATCCAGCCTGGCCTGAAACACATCCAGGGAGGGAGCAGCCACAACCTCCCTGGGCAACCGGTTCCAGTGCCTCCCCACCCTTACTATGAAGAACTTCCTCCTAACATCCAGTTTAAATCTCCCCTCTGCCAGTTTGAACCCATTCCCCCTCATCATGTCATTACAAGACCTTGTCAATAGTCCCTCCCCAGCTGTTTTATAGGCCCCTTCAAACACTGGAAGGCTACTATAAGGTCTCCTCGAAGCCTTCTCTTCTCCAGGGTGCAGAGCCCCAACTCTCTCAGCCTGTCCTCACAGCAGACCTGCTGTAGCTCTCTGAGCTGCTTCGTGACCCTCCTCTAGACTTGCTCCAACATTTCCATGTCCTTCTTGTGCTGGATGCTCCAGACCTGCACACAGTACTCCAGGTGGGGTCTGTTGTATTATTCTGTATAATAAACTTTAGCAAACCTGCTTATTCCTTTGGAATGAAGAATCTGACACGTGTTTTCTCTTAGATTTTCCAAAAGCTTGTGCAAAGCTGAATTTGTGCACAAAGAATTTAACTAAACACTTTAGATGTCTGCTTTAATACGTGTTTTATATGTAATTACAGGAACATTCAAATCTTGGGAGCCTAAAATTAGAACTCCCAGCTGCACTCTAGGCTGCAGGTGCACGTGTGCATGACGCATTTCTCTTTGGTATCTGCTGCTCAGTTTTTTTATCAGTGGGCACGGTGCAGAAATTTCCCAAAACTGATTAAATTTGAGGAAGGAGGAGACTTAGCAGTGCTGTGTCTTTGCTGCGTTCTGCAACCTCCCGGAGGGAGGGAAGGTTACAGGATCCTTGCAGTGGCTGTGTGCTGCTAACCTTGCACAAAGGGTTTGGATTTGCCGCTTGGGCGTGCGTGGAGTGTCACTGCCTGCAGCATGGGGCAAACCCTTCTGTTGGAGGTGAGGCCAGAGGGGTCAGTGCAGGGGATGGGCTTTTGGACATGTGTCGTGGCTGGACCCACAGAGAACAAAAGCTGGGAGAGGTAGGTCCTCCTCCTTCACCCTTTCAGGTTTCACTGAATGAGATTGTGCTTCGAATTTTGAACAGTGAAGTAATAATTGCAGAAGCATAGCTTTGGAAAAATAGGCTGTTGTGAATTGTGACAGGGCAGAGAGGGCTCTGCTTTTAGAGTCGAAGCATCGTAACACCGGTGAAGATTTATGGCAGCGATCAACCCTCCTGCTGCAGCTCCTGTGCTTAGTTAAACTGGATTGAGGGCTTTTGGGTCTTGAAGTGAAAGTCACTGCTCCGAGCCAAAACTTCTGTCAGTGGGCACGATGCAGAAATTTCCCAAAACTGATTAAAATTAAGCAAGGAGGAGACTTAGCAGTGCTGCGTCTGTGCTGCGTCCTGCAACCTCCCAGAGGGAGGGAGGGAGGGAAGGTTACAGGATCCTTGCAGTGGCTGTGTGCTGCTAACCTTGCACAAAGGGTTTGGATTTGCCGCTTGGGCGTGCGTGGAGTGTCACTGCCTGCAGCATGGGGCAAACCCTTCTGTTGGAGGTGAGGCCAGAGGGGTCAGTGCAGGGGATGGGCTTTTGGAAACGCATCGCAGCTGGACCCACAGAGAACAAAAGCTGGGAGAGGTAGGTCCTCCTCCTTCACCCTTTCAGGTTTCACTGAATGAGATTGTGCTTCGAATTTTGAACAGTGAAGTAATAATTGCAGAAGCGTAGCTTTGGAAAAATAGGCTGTTGTGAATTGTGACAGGGCAGAGGGCTGGGCAGAGAAGACTCTGCTTTTAGAGTTGAAGCATCGTAACACCGGTGAAGATTTATGGCAGCGATCAACCCTCCTGCTGCAGCTCCTGTGCTTAGTTAAACTGGATTGAGGGCTTTTGGGTCTTGAAGTGAAAGTCACTGCTCCGAGCCAAAACTTTGAGGTTTCCATATTCTTAGGACTTGAGTGACACGCTCTGTGACTGCTCTGTTTGCCAAAGAGGAAAATGCAGAAGAAACATTTAATCGAGGCTTCAGCTGTTCCGTCCTCCGCCTGATCAATCAGCAGCTGCACGGCGTGACAAAGTTCATGCACTTGTGCTGGGAAGGCAGGGAGAGCTGTGCCTTTTCCAACGCCTCAGGTAGCTGGGCTTGCAAAGCTGCATGTGCAGAACTGGAAGCTATTTCATCGAGAGAGCAGAGTTGGCAAGGAATTAAAAAAGAGAACAGGCAACCTTGCAGAAAATACTTGAGCAATGCTTCCCTCTGAACCTAAATGAAACAGCTTGGGTAGGAGAAGGTCCATTTGCTTTCCTTTATTTTGTATTTAAAAAAAAAAAAAAAGAGTCTTGTATTTGGAGCACAAACCTTATGGGACAGGTTGGTCTGTTTTATTGTTTTGTTGGGTTTTTTTAAGGAGTTTTCTTTATATAAATGTGATTGGTTTAGGTTTGGTTGGATCCGTTCCAACCGTTGAAACCGTTCTTAACTCTGCTCTCCTCAGACCCCACCTGGAGTACTGTGTGCAGGTCTGGAGGCCCCAGCACAGGAAGGACATGGAAATGTTGGAGAGAGTCCAGGGAAGGGCCACGAAGATGCTCAGAGGGCTGCAGCAGCTCTGCTATGAGGACAGGCTGAGAGAGTTGGGGGTCTGCAGTCTGGAGAAGAGAAGGCTTTGAGGAGACCTTATAGCAACCTTCCAGTATCTGAAGGGGCCTACAGGAGGGCTGGGGAGAGACTGTTCACAAGGTCTTGTAATGACAGGACGAGGAGGAATGGGTTCAAACTGGCAGAGGGGAGATTTAAACAGGATGTTAGGAGAAAGTTCTTCACAGTGAGGGTGACAAGACACTGGCACAGGTTGCCCAGGGAGGTTGTGGCTGCTCTCTCCCTGGATGTGTTCAAGGCCAGGCTGGATGAGGTCTTGAGCAACCTGATCTAGTGGGAGGTGTCCCTGCCTATGGCACAGGGGGGTTGGAACTGGATGAGCTTTGAGGTCTCTTCCAACCTAAACCATTCTACAATTCTATGCATATGTTCTTTGTAGGCAGTGTTCTCTTATGCCTGCACATATGGTTCATAAAATGCCTGTATTCCATTAATAACTAAGTGTTCATTACTTGAATTTTTTCGCAGGCAAGTGTGTGTATTTTACTAGAATCTGTTGTTTTGCTTTAAAACTTGTGTCAGCCAGAGCACTCTGAATGTGAGCTGATTTTAGTTTTGGGGTTTTTTTTTCATTTACAGTATCTGCTCAGGGATGTTCTTTGTTGTCACCTTGCAGACTACACAGTAAAAAGCACTCTGAAAGTTGTATGATTTTAGTTTTCTTTTTTTTTTCATTTACAATATCTGCTCAGGGATGTTCTTGGTTGTCACCTTGCAGAGTACGCAGTAAAAAGCACTCTGAAAGTTGTATGATTTTAGTTTTCTTTTTTTTTTCATTTACAATATCTGCTCAGGGATGTTCTTGGTTGTCACCTTGCAGAGTACGCAGTAAAAAGCACTCTGAAAGTTGTATGATTTTAGTTTTCTTTTTTTTTTCATTTACAGTATCTGCTCAGGGATATTCTTGGTTGTCATCTTGCAGAGTACACAGTAAAACACTGGCAGGTAGTTTAGTTTCATTGCAGCGTGGATAAGTATACAAAAGCACATGTGTATGTTCATGAGTGATAAGCACTTGACATTTCTGGAGAATAGCTTGGAGAAAGAAGGGTTTAGAAACATTTGGATGTAGAAAGCAAATATTTTAGAAACATTTGAATGTAGAAAGTGAATGTTTTAGAAATGTTTGAATGTAGAAATTGAATGTTTTAGAGACATTTGAATGTAGAAAGTGAATGTTTTAGAGACATTTGAATGTAGAAAGTGAATGTTTTAGAGACATTTGAATGTGGAAAGTGAATATTTGAGAGACATTTGAATGTAGAAAGTGAATGTTTTAGAAACATTTGAATGTAGAAAGTGAATGTTTCTGAGACATTTGAATGTAGAANGTGAATGTTTTAGAGACATTTGAATGTAGAAAGTGAATGTTTTAGAGACATTTGAATGTAGAAAGTGAATGTTTTAGAGACATTTGAATGTAGAAAGTGAATGTTTTAGAGACATTTGAATGTAGAAAGTGAATGTTTTAGAGACATTTGAATGTAGAAAGTGAATGTTTTAGAGACATTTGAATGTAGAAAGTGAATGTTTTAGAGACATTTGAATGTAGAAAGTGAATGTTTTAGAGACATTTGAATGTAGAAAGTGAATGTTTTAGAGACATTTGAATGTAGAAAGTGAATGTTTTAGAGACATTTGAATGTAGAAAGTGAATGTTTTAGAGACATTTGAATGTAGAAAGTGAATGTTTTAGAGACATTTGAATGTAGAAAGTGAATGTTTTAGAGACATTTGAATGTAGAAAGTGAATGTTTTAGAGACATTTGAATGTAGAAAGTGAATGTTTTAGAGACATTTGAATGTAGAAAGCGAATGTTTTGGAGACATTTGAATGTAGAAAGTGAATGTTTTAGAAACATTTGAATGTAGAAAGTGAATGTTTTAGAGACATTTGAATGTAGAAAGTGAATGTTTTAGAAACATTTGAATGTAGAAAGTGAATGTTTTAGAGACATTTGAATGTAGAAAATGAATGTTTCAGAAACATTTAAATGTAGAAAGCGAATGTTTTAGAAACATTTGAATGTGGAAAGTTAATATTTTAGAGACATTTGAATGTAGAAAGCTAATGTTTAAGAAACATTTAAATGTAGAAAGTGAATGTTTTGGAAATGTCTAAATGTAAAAAGTGAACATTTTTAGAAACGTTCTAATGCAGAAAGTGAGTGTTTTAGAAATGTTTAAATGCAGAAAGTGAGTGTTTTAGAAACACTTAAATATAGAAAGTGCATGTTTTAGATATATTTAAATGTAGAAAGTGAATGTTTCAGAAACATTTAAATGTAAAAAGTGAACGTTTTTAGATATGTTCTAATGCAGAAAGTGAATGTTTTAGAAACGTTTAAATGTAGAAGGCAAATGTTTTTAGAAACATTCAAATGTAGAAAGTGCGTGTTTTTAGAAACACTTAAATGTAGAAAGTGCATGTTTTAGATATATTTAAATGTAGAAAGTGAATGTTTTGGAAATGTCTAAATGTAAAAAGTGAACGATTTTAGAAACGTTCTAATGCAGAAAGTGAATGTTTTTGGAAACACTTAAATGTAGAAAGTGAATGTTTTAGAAACATTTGAATGTAGAATCATAGAATGGTTTAGGTGGGAAGAGACCTCAAAGATCATCCAGTTCCAAGCCCCCTGTGCCATAGGTAGGGACATCTCCCACTAGATCAGGATGCTGAAGACCTCCCACTAGATCAGGTCACTCAAGACCTTATCCAGCCTGGCCTTGAACACCTCCAGGGAGGGAGCAGCCACAACCTCCCTGGGCAACCTGTTCCAGTGCCTCCCCACCCTTACTATGAAGAACTTCCTCCTAACATCCAGTTTAAATCTCCCTTCCACCGGTTTGAACCCATCCCCCTTCATCCTGTCATTACAAGACCTTGTGAACAGTCCTTCCCCAGCCTTCCTGTAGGCCCCCTTCAGATACTGGAAGGCCACTACAAGATCTCCTGGCAGCCTTCTCTTCTCCAGGCTGCAGACCCCCAACTCTCTCAGCCTGTCCTCATAGCAGAGCTGCTGCAGCCCTCTGAGCATCTTCGTAGCCTTCCTCTGGACTCTCTCCAGCCGTTCCATGTCCTTCTTGTGCTGGGAGCTCCAGAACTGCAGACAGTGCTGCAGGTGGGGTGTGAGGAGAGCAGAGCAAAGTGCATGTTTTTAGAAAAATTCAATGTAGAAAGTGAATGTTTTAGAAATGTCTAAATGTAAAAAGTGAATGTTTTTAGAAACACTTAAGTGTAGAAATGGAATGTTTTTAGAAACGTTTAAATGTGGGAAGTGAACGTTTTAGAAACATTCGAATGTACTGTGTGCAGTTCTGGAGCCCCAAACACAAGAAGGATGTGAAACTGTTGGAGAGAGTCCAGGGGAGGGCCATGAAGATGCTCAGAGGGCTGCAGCAGCTCTGCTATGAGGACAGGCTGAGAGAGTTGGGGGTTTTCAGCCTGGAGAAGAGAAGGCTTTGAGGACACCTTATAGTAGCCTTCCAGTATCTGAAAGGCTGGGGAGGGACTATTGTCAAGGTCTTGTAATGACAGAATGAAGGGGAATGAGTTTGAACTGGCAGAGGGGAGATTGAAACTGGATGTTAGGAGGAAGTTCTTCATAGTGATGGTGGTGAGACACTGGCACAGGTCGCCCAGGGAGGTTGTGGCTGCTCCCTCCCTGGAGGTGTTCAAGGCCAGGCTGGATGAGGTCTTGAGCATCCTGATCTAGTGGGAGGTGTCCCTGCCTATGGCACAGGGGGGTTGGAACTGGATGATCTTTGAGGTCCTTTTCAACCTAAACCATTCTATGATTCTATGAAATGTAGAAAGTGAATATCTTAGAAACATTCAAATTTAGAAAGTGACTATTTTAGAAACATTTAAATGCAGAAAGTGAATGTTTTTAGAAATTTTCAAGTGTAGAAAGCGAACATTTTAGAAACACTGAAATGTAGAAATTGAGTATTTTAAGAAACATTCAAATGTAGAAAGTGAATGTTTTGAAAAACCTTTAAATGCAGAAGGTGAATATTTTAGAAACATTCAAATGTAGAAAGCAAACGTTTAGAAACACTTTTATGTAGAAATCAAATATTTTAAGAAACATTCAAATGTAGAGAGTGAATGTTTTGAGAAACATTTAAATGCAGCAAGTCAATGTTTTCAGAAACATTCAAAAGTTGAAAGCGAGTATTTTAGAAACATAAATGCAGAAAGTGAATGCTTTAGAAACATTTCAGTATAGAAATCGAATGTTTTAGAAATATTTAAAAATAGAAATTGAATGCTTTAGAAACATTTCAATATAGAAATCGAATGTTTTAGAAATATTTAAATATAGAAGTTGAATGTTTTAGAAACATTCAAATGCAGAAAGTGAATGTTTTAGAAACACTTAACTGTAGGAAGTGAATGTTTTCAGAAACACTTAAATGTAGAAAGCGAACGTTTTAGAAACATTCCGGTGTAGAATGTTTTTAGAAACATTTAAATGTAAAAAGTGAATGTTTTAGAAACACTTAAATGCAGAAATTGACTGTGTTTGAAACGGTTAAATGCAGAAAGTGAACGTTTTAGAAACACTCAGATGCAGAAAGTGAACGTTTTAGAAACATTCCAATGTAGAATGTTTTTAGAAACATTTAAATGTAAAAAGTGAATGTTTTAGAAACAGTTAAATGTAGAAAGTGAACTTTTTAGAAACACTCAGATGCAGAAAGTGAATGTTTTAGAAACACTTAAATGTAGAAAGTGAACTTTTTAGAAACACTCAGATGCAGAAAGTGAACGTTTTAGAAACGTTTAAATGCAGAAAATTAATGTTTTAGAAACACTTAGATGCAGAAAGTGACTTTTTAGACACGTTCAGATGCGGAAAGTGAAGTGTTTGTATATGAAAGTTAAGTTTTGAGCTGCTACCTTAAATAACTGTTTTGTTTTTTGTTTTTTTTTAACATTCATATAAATTAAAATAAGGAACTCTTGATCAGAGCTTTGCTTCAGATAACCCAAGTTAGTTAAGATACTTTGTAGTGCTGTTTGTACCCGCCACAGGCTGATGCCAGAGATCCTCCTTGCACCCAAAGATTAGCTGTTATTGACAACTGGTGTCAGCAACAGCTCTGGCAGGACTCACTTGGTGTGCAGATTTCCTGGCAGAAGTTCAGGTGTTTTTGGGCTGACCTGGCCCTTAGCTGGGTTGTAGCCAAGCTCAGCTGTCTGAAACCTGCCCTGGTTTGGTGCAGGTTGTTTCATGTGGTCCTTGGTGCTGGTTTTAGTGGACTTCCTTCTCCCTCTTTGTGCCTCTCCCCCAGATCACAAGCTCTTCAAAACAATAATTTGTCTACTTTCAAATATTAAAACTATTTCATTCATCTCCTCCACAACCATAAAGGGTAAAACAATAGAAATATTTATTTTATTGTGACAGGATATAGAATCATGGAATGGTTTAAGTTGGAAGGGACCTCAAAGCTCAGCCAGTTCCAACCCCCTGCCATAGGCAGGGACACCTCCCACTAGAACAGGTCACTGAAGACTATATGACTATACCTGGGACAAGTGTTTTAAGTGAATTACTGGAGGTGGCAGAAAACATCTTTTCCTTCAAGATATCAGGGTTGGAAGGGACCACAAGGATCAGCCAGTTCCAACTCCCCTGCCATGCCCAGGGACACCCTACCCTACATCAGGCTGCCCACAGCCTCTGCCAGCCTGGTCTTAAAACACCTCCAGATCTGGCCCCAACCACCCCCCTGGGCAACCCATTCGAGGCTCTCACCACTCTCATGCTCCACAACTTCCTTCTTACATCCAATCTGAATCTCCCCATCTCCAGCTTTGCTCCATTCTCTCTTGTCCTGTCACTTCCTCATAGCCTAAAAAGTCCCTCCCCAACTTTTCTGTAGCCCCCTTCAGATCCTGGAAGGTGACATTAGCTAGTTTTAAGTGACAACAGGTTTTGGGGGGGGGATGTTTCTCCCCTTTTTCTGATTTTTTTTTTTTTTTCAGATACTAGTGAGGAGTTGTGTTATCTTAAATGTCCTAATGAGAGCATGCCTTTAGCTTGAGTTCCAACAAGATGTACTTGCTTTTTTTTTTTTTTACCTTAGTGTGATCAAGGCTAATAGTCCTCTAATGAGAAAACACAGCTAGCAAGCACAGGACAAATGTGTTGTGGACATGGTTTGAACTTTCTTGTTCCCCAGCTTTTTTGTAGCCCCCTTTCAGATCCTGGAAGGCCACATCAGGTAGTTTTAAGTGACAACAGGCATGGTAGGGGGGGGATGTTTCTCCCCTTTTTCTGATTTTTTTTTTTTTTCCAGAGGAATTGTGTTATCTTTAACAAATGTTCTAATGCAAGCATGCCTTCAGCTCGAGTTAAAACAAGATGTACTCGCATGTTTTTCCTTTTAACCTTAGTATGATCAAGGCTAATTCTTCTCTAATGAGAAGAGAAAACACAGCTAGCACAGGGCAAACGTGTTCAAGATAGCTGTTGCAGACATTGTTTGAACTTACTTGGTCCATGAAGTTCAAACAATTCAGGTTTGGCAGCATTTCAAAATAATGGGATGTATTTGCTGTTTCCTTGCATAATTCCTCCAGAACAATTCCCTTGATGCCTTTGCGGAAAGCCTCCTCAGTCAATACAAGTGGGTACATTTGCTTAGGGTGGAGAAGAGAAGGCTTCCAGGAGACCTTAGAGTAGTCTTCCAGAATCTGAAGGGAGCCTATAGGACAGCTGGAGAGGGACTGTTCACAAGGTCTTGTAATGACAGGACAAGGGGGAATGGGTTCAAACTGGCAGAGGAGAGATTTAAATGGGATGTTAGGAGGAAGTTCTTCACAGTGAGGGTGGTGAGACACTGGAATGGGTTGCCCAGGGAGGCTGTGGCTGCTCCCTCCTTGGTGGTGTTCAAAGTCAGGTTGAATGAGGCCCTGAGCGACCTGATCTAGTGGGAGGTGTCCCTGCCTATGGCGCAAGGGGTTTGGAACTGGATGAGCTTTGAGGTCACTTCCAACCTAAACCATTCTATGATTTCAAAGGTTGGGGGGCATTTGCATACTGCCAAATCACCTCATCTACCACGTGTGTTCATTAGATACCTTTAAAAAGGAATAATAATAATATTATTCTAATAATACTCCAGGATAACCCAGAGAGTCAAAGTCTAGCTCTCCAATTCATCCACTTATTTCAGAGAATATGGATGTGGAGATGCTGGAGGTGTCCAGAGAAGGGTCACGAGGATGCTCAGAGGGGTGCAGCACCTCTGCTGTGAGGACAGACTGAAAGAGTTGGGGCTGTGCAGACTGGAGAAGAGGAGGCTCCCAGGTGACCTTCTTGTGGCCTTCCAGGATCTGAAGGGGGCTACAAAAAAGCTGGGGAGGGACTTTTTAGGCTGTCAGGGAGTGCCAGGACTAGGGGGAATGGAGCAAAGCTGGAGGTGGGGAGATTCAGAGTGGATGTGAGGAGGAAGTTGTTGAGCATGAGAGTGGTGAGAGCCTGGAATTGGTTGCCAAGGGAGGTGTTTGGGGCCACATTGCTGGAGGTGTTTTTGGCCAGGCTGGCAGAGGCTGTGGGCAGCCTGATGTAGGGTAGGGTGTCCCTGGGCATGTCAGGGGGGTTGGGACTGGCTGGTCCATGTGGTCCTTTCCAACCTTGACTGATTCTACGATTCTTCTATGATTCGGGCCAGACCCCAGGCAAAAAAACCCAACACCAACCTGAATTCTGTGTTGGGGGAGTTGTAAAGGTGATAGGAGGTCATATCTGTTGTGATTGTAAAGTTAATGGTCTAGGGGCAGCGTGGGTTTATTGCATCTAATATCAGCAGTAGCGATTAGAAATACTCTGGAGGCAGAGGCAGGTTGGTGTTGTGCTGCAGGGGTTCACTTCATTGTGCCGTGGGCATCTTTGTAGTCAAAACATTTTACTGTTTGCATGGGGTGTGAGCACGAAGTGTCCATTGTCTCGCTGCACTAAATGGCCAAGCAGTACAGATGTATCTGTGATAAATCAGACCCAGTCTTTGGAAGATAATCTTAAGAAGCAGCTGTGCATGCCGGGCATAGGTAGGGAAGAAGTGAGCAATAGCAGTGCCCTGGCTTTAAAATGTTTCTGCTGCACTTCGGTGTCTGTGTCACTTCTCTTCATTGAGTTTTCTATTAGAATCGTAGAATCAGTGAGGGTAAGAAAGGACCACAAGGATCAGCCAATCCCAACCCCCCTGCCATGCTCATGGACAACCCTACCCTAGAGCAGGCTGCCCACAGCCTCTGCCAGCCTGGCCAAAAACACCTCCAGGGATCTGGCCCCAAACACCTCCCTGCAGGGGCGACCCATTCCAGGCTCTCACCACTCTCCTGCTCAACAACTTCCTCCTCACATCCAATCTGAATCTCCCCACCTCCAGCTTTGCTCCATTTCCCCTAATCCTGTCACTCCCTGATAGCCTCAAAAGTCCCTCCCCAGCTTTTCTGTAGCCCACTTCATATCCTTGACGGCCACAAGAAGGTCACCTGGGAGCCTCCTCTTCTGCAGCCTGCGCAGCCCCAACTCTTTCAGTCTCTGCTCACAGCAGAGGTGCTGCAGCCCTCTGAGTATCTTCGTGGCTCTTCTCTGGACATGCTCCAGCATCTCCACATCCCTCTTGTCCCAGGGGCTCCAGCACTGGATGCAGTACTCCAGGTGGGGTCTCAGCAGAGCACAGTAGAGGGGCACAATCACCTCCCTGACCCTGCTGCCCATACTGCTCCTGCTGCAGCCCAGCCTCTGCTTGGCTTTCTGGGCTGCAAGTGCACACTGCTGGCTCACCTTGAGCTTCTCCTCCACCAACACCTCCAAGTCCCTTTCCTCAGGGCTGCTCTCCAGCCACTCACTGCCCAGCCTGCATTTGTGCTTGGCATTTCCTTAACCCAGATGCAGCACCTTGTATTCTTTGGCCCTGCCTGATTAGAGTTTGTTCTTTGCCCTTTCACTTCTGCTCTTGCTAGTTTTGCTTTCTCTTCCTCTCAGTTTTCACTCTCGGTTTTCTTTTTTTCAGTCATGCTGAGCAGACTTCTGCAAAAGAGGCATCTTGTGTTTTGGTCTCTTGCAAACAGCCAGGATCAAGGCTTCTTTTAACTTATTCCTCTAGAGCTTGCTGTCATGTAGGAGATCTTGAACCCTCTTTGTTGGTGATTTTTTTTTTTCTTCATTTCATTTATAGAAGTCTTATTAGATGTTATCTTGGATGGACTGTGCAGTAGTCCCAGTCTTAAGAGGGCCAATGAACTTTGTAGGAAATCTGATGGGTTTGGAGGGGTTTAAAAAGAAGTTCAATAAAATTGTGCAGTGCAACTGCCTGACCTTATCTGTGGTGTTTTCAGCCTGCTTTATTTGGTCTGCTGTCTGTAATGTTAAGTAGTGTCATAGAAACAGTCAGGATTGGAAGGGACCAGAAGGATCAGCCAGTTCCAACCCCCCTGCCATGCCCAGGGACATCCTACCCTACATTAGGCTGCCCACAGCCTCTGCCAGCCTGGCCAAAAACACCTCCAGGGAGCTGGCCCCAAACACCTCCCTGCAGGGGCAACCCATTCCAGGCTCTCACCACTCTCATGTTCAACAACTTCCTCCTCACATCCAATCTGAATCTCCCCACCTCCAGCTTTGCTCCTTTCCTCCTAGTCCTGTCACTCCCTGAGAGCCTAAAAAGTTCCTCCCCAGCTTTTTTTGTAGCCCCCTTCAGATCCTGGAAGGCCACAAGAAGGTCACCTGGGAGCCTCCTCTTCTCCAGCCTGCACAGCCCCAACTCTTTCAGTCTGTGCTCACAGCAGAGGTGCTGCAGCCCTCTGAGCATCCTCGTAGTAGCATTGGAAGTTCCCAGGCACAGTTAATTTTAATGGCCACAGGCATGATTATCTGATTCTGCTGGAAATACTAAAGAGTTACTAGATAATTTATGCGCTTCTGCATCCCTCTACAGAAGAACGAATGACAGCTCAGTCTTGGTAAAAGAGTACAGCAATATATCAAGGGAGGGGATTCTGCCTCTTTGCTCTCCTCAGACCCCACCTGCAGCACTGTGTGCAGCTCTGGAGCCCCCAGCACAAGAAGGACATGCAAGTGTTGGAGCCTGTGCTGAGGAGGCCACCAAGATGCTCAGAGGGCTGCAGCAGCTCTGCTGTGAGGACAGGCTGAGAGAGTTGGGGCTCTGCAGCCTGGAGAAGAGAAGGCTTTGAAGAGACCTTATAGTAGCCTTCCAGTATCTGAAGGGGGCCCAGAAGGACTGGGGAGGGACTGTTCACAAAGTCTTGTAATGACAGGACGAGGGGGAATGGGTTCAAACTGGCACAGAGGAGATTTAAATGGGATGTTAGGAGGAAGTTGTTTGCAGTGAGGGCAGTGAGACACTGGCACAGGTTGCCCGGGGAGGTTGTGGCTGCTCCCTCCCTGGAGGTGTTCAAGGCCAGGCTGGATGAGGTCTTGAGCGACCTGTTCTAGTGGGAGGTGTCCCTACCTATGGCAAAGGGGGTTTGGAACTGGATGATCTTTGAGGTCTCTTCCAACCTGAACCATTCAGTGATTCTATGAAATGATTTAAAATTACCTTTTGAAAACCACCGAAACTAAGTTGCATTTGAAAGGAGAAGTGAATTCTGGAGGTGGCCACATTGGTATGGTGAGGGCAAATCAAGTTGGTTTCCTTTGGGATGTTAATAGAATCAATGTAACCAGCAGCTCCTATAGCAGCATTTGTGTGTGGATGCTGTGTGTAAGTACTGCATTTAAGGGGTGGGGGGGAGGGGGGGGAACTTAAATTGAAAGCTGGAGGTCTTGGTTGAATTTTTTTAGTTTGACCTTGAAAAACATTCCCAGATGGAGAGAGTTAAATGAGCCCAGCTTTGAAAGAGGAACATATGAATCATGGTTGCTAGGCTCTTCCTGGAGAGGCCCAGGCTTTACATTTGCAGCAAAGGGTTTCCAAAAGTAATCTTGCAAGTCGGAGGAGCAGTGCGTTTGAAATGACACTGCTGAAATGCTACAAACTTCATTAGACTTTGAAATGGAGAATTTGCATGCCATTAACTGAACTAGGTATGAAGTATGAGACGGTGGAATGTCGTTTGCAAGACTTCTGGACTTTCAGAAGTGGTTCAGGAGGGGGTAATAGAAAAAGCAGACATCCATCCTCCTGCTCTTGGGGTGTACTTTTTACCTAAGCTTTGTTAAAGTGTTCTGTGTGTTCTTCTCTCAAATTCACCTGCTCTGCTTTGCCGTTCTCCTAATAGCAGCAGGTAGGTGTTTGTCTCGTTGGAACAAAGAAACAGAAGCAGAGGTCTTTAAGGCAAGGATGCATGAGGCTCTGACCAGACTGATTTAGGGTAGGGTGCAGCACCTCTCCTATAAGCACAGACTGAAAGAGTTGGGGCTGTGCAGGCTGGAGAAGAGGAGGCTCCCAGGTGACCTTCTTGTGGCCTTCCAGTGTCTGAAGGGGCCTACAGAAAACCTGGGGAGGGGCATTTTAGGCTATGAGGGAGTGACAGGACTAGGGGGAATGGAGCAAAGCTGGAGGTGGGGAGATTCAGAGTGGATGTGAGGAGGAAGTTGTTGAGCATGAGAGTGGTGAGAGCCTGGAATGGGTTGCCCCTGCAGGGAGGTGTTTGGGGCCAGATCCCTGGAGGTGTTTTTGGCCAGGCTGGCAGAGGCTGTGGGCAGCCTGCTCTAGGGTAGGGTGTCCCTGGGCATGGCAGGGGGGTTGGAACTTGTGGTCCCTTCCAACCCTGATTGATTCTATGATTCTAAATGGGAGTTGCCTGAAACCTGCTGTAGCTCTGCTCAGCTGAGATGACAGTGAAGCAGGTCAAATACTTGGGATCTTGTTACACACCAAAGGCTGAGGCTTCTGGGTTGGGAAGTGTGTGTTTGGATCTCTTCCAGTTTTCACAGAATCATATTCACAGCTGCCTTCAGTGACTTATTCAAACACATGTCCAGAGCAGCATCACCAGAGAATCATAGAATCAGTAAGGGTTGGAAGGGACCACAAGGATCAGCCAGTTCCAACCCCCCTGCCATGCCCAGGGACACCCTACCCTACCTCAGGCTGCCCACAGCCTCTGCCAGCCTGGCCAAAAACACCTCCAGGGATCTGGCCCAAAGTATACTTCTGAGCAACCCATTCCAGGCTCTCACCACTCTCATGCTCAACAACTTCCTCCTCACATCCAATCTGAATCTCCCCACCTCCATCTTTGCTCCATTCCCCCTAGTCCTGTCACTCCCTGAGAGTCTAAAAAGTCCCTCCCCAGATTTTTTGTAGCCCACTTCAGATCCTGGAAGGCCACAAGAAGATCACCTGGGAGCCTCCTCTTCTCCAGCTTGCACAGCCCCAACTCTTTCAGTCTGTGCTCACAGCAGAGGTGCTGCAGCTCTCTGAGCATCTCTGGACACACTCCAGCATGTTCACATCTCTCTTGTCCTAGGGGCTCCAGAACTGGATGCAGTAATCCAGGTGGGGTCTCAGCAGAGCACAGCAGAGGGGCACAATCACCTCCCTGGCCCTGCTGCCCACACTGCTCCTGCTGCAGCCCAGGCTCTGCTTGCCTTTCTGCCCTGCAAGTGCATACTGCTGCCTCATCTTGAGCTTTTCATCCACCAGCAGCCCAAAGTCCCTCTCCTCAGGGCTGCTCTTCAACCAGTCACTGGGCCTAGTTGGATCACTCTCCTTTATAGCTTCAAATGCTTTAATAAAACTAATATGTAGGAGTCTGAAGCATGCATACTACTTTTTTCCCTCTGGTGTCTGGGCTGTGGCACTTACAGGCTGATCTCCTGTGTTCGTTATGTACTCAACAGAAGCAGGTTCCAGTGGTATTGGGAGCCCTATGGGTTTCTGTATCAAAAGTGTTTATTTGAAGTAAAAACTTTGATAGTAAAAAGCTGAAGTTCATTTTACCTGTCTGAGAAAAAAGGAATTGCATTTAGGATTTTAACTTTGACTACTCCCTTTCTGGTTATGTTTGGATGCTGCTCTATTATCAGCACTGCAGGAGAGTACTGTGGGGGTAGAAGATCTTGTCCATGGATTTCTGTGACCTGGGTGTGATTGTGTGAATGTTTTCCTCTGAAAGCACAGTTGTGCTTTTGAGTGTGCAGCAAATCCTTTTTTCCTTTGTCAAGTGATTTTACATTTAGGGTGGCTCTATTAAGAGTTCTGACTATTTTCTGGTGTGTTGGCATTGCTTTCTGTCCCCTAGAGCTTTGATTTAAAAACTCTTGAGGATGTGCTTCACAGCACCAAGGACACTTGTAAACGACTCCAATTTCTTGGGATCCCCGAGGTGAAAGAGGGAAAACATTTTTGTTTGCATCAGTTTCTGCCAGTTTGTTTCACTTGGTTCAAAATGGCAGTGCTGTATTGCCAGGGAACATTCACCAAAGGATGCTTGCTGGGTCCTTCGATTCAAGGAGATACTGAGGTACTGGAACATGTCCAGAGAAGGGTGACAAAGATGGGGAGGGGCCTGGAGCACAGCCTTGTGAGGAGAGGCTGAGGGAGCTGGGGGTGTGCAGCCTGCAGAAGAGGAGGCTCAGGGCAGACCTCATTGCTATCTACAACTACCTGAAGGGAGGTTGTAGCCAGGTGGGGTTGGGCTCTGCTCCCAGGCACCCAGCAACAGAACGAGGGGACACAGCCTCACGTTGTGCCAGGGGAGGTACAGGCTGGATGTTAGGAAGAAGTTCTTGCCAGAGAGAGTGATTGGCATTGGAATGGGCTGCCCAGGGAGGTGGTGGAGTCCCCATCCCTAAAGGTGTTGAAGAAAAGCCTGGATGGGGCACTTAGTGCCATTGGCTAGGGTTGGGTGCTAGGTTGGACTGGATGAGCTTGGAGGTCTCTTCCCACCTGGCTCTCCTATTCTTTTTCTTTTCTTTTCTTTTCTTTTCTTTTCTTTTCTTTTCTTTTCTTT
>VWZI01022029.1:40997-59783 GCA_013396835.1 Psilopogon haemacephalus | reverse complement strand
TATATATATATGTGTATGTATGTATATATATGTGTGTGTATATATATGTATGTATTTATATATATGTGTGTGTGTATATATATGTATATCTATGTATAGATATTTATATATCTGTGAATATATTTATATATATATATATATCTATGAGTGTATTTCACAGAGAGGCTGGGTAGTGTGTTTGAGTCTGTGTGTTTCATTTCTCCCCATGTATGAGCGCAGATCATTCCTGCGTGGGTTCTGTTGCAGCATGAACTGGGAACTTGAGCTAAAAGCCAAGCTGGCAAACTTTGTTGTACGACATAGTATGCTTCCAGTGACCACTGAGCTTGCTTGTTTTCAGAAGTATCAATCTGTATTTGTTTTGCTGCTCTGATGGTTTGGTATATAAACTACTCTAGGAAGCTCTTGGTGCGTTGGTTGGCCTTAGCCACTGTTTATAGAGGAAGGAGAAAATTAATTGCTGCAGAAGTTCAAGTGCTCGATTACTTCTACAAACCTCACTGGAGGAGACTGGCAGTTCTTCTTTTCCACGCTCCTCTCAAGTCTGGATGTTATCCTCATGCAATTTCATGCCAGTTTTTGAGCAGGAAGTATTTTGTATTCAGCTTTTTGTTCCTGGAGAAATTTAGGAGCTGATTTCTGACCAAGTGCCAGTAAAAAAAAAAAAGATGGAGAGAGCATCTTCTTCCCTTTCTGTGGACTTTTCTTGTAGAATCTTAGAATGGTTTAGGTTGGAAGGGACCTCAAAGATCATCCAGTTCCAACACTCTGCCAAAGGCAGGGACACCTCCCACTAGAACAGGTCGCTCAAAGCCTCATCCAACTTGGCCTTAAACACCTCCAGGGAGGTGGTCTTTGATCATGTTGGGTGATTCTGTGCTCCACAACCTCTTTGGGCAACTTGTGCCAGTGTCTCACCACCCTCACTGCAAACAACTTCCTCTTAACACCCAGTTCAAATGTCCCCTTCACCACTTTAAACCCATTCCTCCTCATCCTGTCATTACAAGACCTTGTCAGTAGTCCCTCCCCAGCCTTCCTCTAGGCCCTCTTCAGATACTGGAAGACTACTCCAAGGTCTCCTGGAAGCCTTCTCTTCTCCAGGCTGAAAAGCCCCAACTCTTTTATCTTGTCTTCATAGCAGAGCTGCTGCAGCCCTCTGATCATCTTAGTGGCCTCCTCTGGACTCTCTCCAACACTTCCATGTCCTTCTTGTACTGGGGGCTCCAGAACTGCACACAGTGCTCCAGATGGGGTCTGACAAGAGCAGAGTAAAGACTTTTATGCATTCTCTTTTTTTCCAGGCCAGTATAATTACTAATTCATTGTCTCAGTGTTTAGAAGGGCTGAAGATGGTTAATGTTGGTAGGGAGCCTCTTCCACCTACCCTGGGAATAAGGGATAACTTTTCTTGCATCTTAAGTAATCTTTTCATAGAATCATGGAATGGTTTCGGTTGGAAGAGACCTTAATGATCATCCAGTTCCAACCCCCCTGTGCCATAGGCAGGGACACCTCCCACTAGAACAGGTCACTCAAGACCTCATCCAACCTGGCCTTGAACACATCCAGGGAGGGAGCAGCCACAACCTCCCTGGGCAACCTGTGCCAGTGTCTCACGACCCTCACTGTGAAGAACTTTCTCCTAACATCCCATTTAAATCTCCCCTCTGCCAGTTTGAACCCCTTCCCCTCATCCTGTCATTACAAGACCTTGTGAACAGTCCCTCCCCAGCCTTCCTGTAGCCCCCTTCAGATACTGGAAGGTTGCTATAAGGTCTCCTGGCAGTCTTCTCTTCTCCAGGCTGAAAAGTCCCAACTCTCTCAGCCTGTCCTCACAGCAGAGCTGCTGCAGCCCTCTCAGCATCTTTATGGCCCTCCTCTGGACTGGCTCCAACAGTTCCATGTCCTTCTTGTGCTGGGGGTTCCATAACTGCACACAGTGCTGCAGATGGGGTCTGAGGAGAGCAGAGTAAAGGGGCAGAATCCCCTCCCTTGCCCTGCTGGTAATGCCTCTCTTAATGCAGCCCAGCACACAGTTGCTGTCTGGGCTGCATGTGCACACTGCAGGCTCATGTTGAGCTTTTCTTTGGCAAGAAAAGAGATACTCACTTGTTTTGCTCCCCAGAGGCTGGCAAGGGGTCTTCCTATGCTGTGCAGAGGTTGAACTTCTTATCCATGACACCTCATGTTTGGTCTTATGTTGTAATGCCTGACTGTTGTCTTTACACTCATGCTGTGGGTTTCTGCAGTTGTGTCACAGTGACTCACACAGTTGTGTCCACCCAGAAAAGGATCTGCATTTCAGACACAATTCTTAGTTGTTTGTTACTCTGTGGCTGGCAATGCTAATACAGGTTTGGTGGTGGTGTGTGTTTGTTTGTTTGTTTGGGGGGGGGGGTTTGTTGGTTTTTTTAATCCATAGTTTTGTGGACATAAATCCCTTTAGGGACCCAGAAGGAAAGGGCATCAGCTTTTCTTCCTCTGCTGCTCTAAGTTGATTTTTTAATCACTCAAGAGCAAGTCCACCCCTTGCCAGTGCAGTTCCTCACCTCTCACTGTTATCAGTTTGGGATGTCTAATAAATCAGTCTAAAATATCCCATCCAGTGCATTCTGACAGCTGAAAATAAATGCATGTGGGAGGACTGGAGGGTGCCCAGTTCAGACTGTTGGTACAGTGAACCTTTCATCTTGAGGTCAGTAATGATTGAGATGTCTCAGGTTGGGAGCGGTGGAGAGCTGTGGATATCTGCAGACACATCAGGGTTGTCCTTCTGAAACGAGCAGGTGATGTGTAAAGGGTTAAGCCTCACCTGGAGCCTTCTGACTCCTCCCAGGGGGTGGTCTGACCATTCCCCAGGTGTCATGGTTAGCTCCCTCCCACTTCCTGCCCAGGATTTGCTATAAGAGGGGGGGCAACATCTTGTCCTCTCCCTCTCTCTTGCCCTGCTTGCCTGGCCTGACTCCTCGCTGCCTTGCTGCTCAACACCAGATGCTCTCCAGCCAACACGTGGGGATAGCAACTGTTTTTTCTTTTGCAACTTTAACTACCTGCATCTCAGCATCAAAGCCTGCATTTGGCTCCATCCAATCATCCATCCCAGCGTTTGCACTCAACTTACATTTCCACAGGCTGTATTTCTATTTTGTGTATTCTGTTCCCTTTCTTCCCCTTTTCCCCAGCCTCTGTAATTTCCCTCATTCCCCATACCCTGCATCCTGGTTCCCCTTTCCTCCCACCTTCTCTAAAAATCCCCTTTACCTCCTATTTATTGTTCAAGTTTTCTAGTTTTTTTTTTTACTTCCAAATCAAATTGAGAATTTATTTGGCTTCTGAGCTCAAGGGCAGGGTGGGGCTAGCCTAAACCCAATACATGATGTTCAAATGCTGTCTGTAAAAGAGGTGTCTGTGATGCTATGAACCAATGTCATGGTTGTTGGCAGCCTTATGTGCAGACTGAAGGAGCAGCTCAGGAACTGAAGAAGCAGGGGGTTGCTTCTTGACCATGGATGGGGAAACAGGGGCTGCTATAGTGCTGCTTGTACCAGTGTTTAAGTTGTTCTGTGAAGCTAATTCAGACTCTTCCATAAGCACTGCCTACAGTTTAAATGGCACAGCAAAAAGGGAAGTAAAAAATTAATATATAGAAAATACATATTTTTTTTAAATAAAAGAAAAAATACTAACAAAATGTTCCTCTTCTGTATCACGTTGTAGGAGCATGATCTCTGGGCATGAAACTTCTTCTAGTGTAATAGAATCAGTCAGGGTTGGAAGGGACCACAAGGATCATCTAATTCCAACCCCCCTGCCATGCCCAGGGACACCCTACCCTAGAGCAGGCTGCCCACAGCCTCTGCCAGCCTGGCTGCAAACACCTCCAGGGATCTGGCCCCAAACCCCTCCCTGCAGGGGCAACCCATTCCAGGCTCTCACCACTCTCATGCTGAAGAATTTCCCCCTCACATCCAATCTGAATCTCCCCACCTCCAGCTTTGCTCCATTCCCTCTATTCCTATCACTACCTCATAGCCTGAAAAGTCCCTCCACAGCTTTTTTGTAGGCCACTTCATATCCTGGAAGGCCACAAGAAGGTCACCTGGGAGCCTCTTCTCCAGACTGCTCAGCCCCAACTCTTTCAGCCAGCAGCATGTTCCTACTTTAGAGAGAAGGGTAGGAGGGGATGGAAAGGATGAGGTTATTCTTAGTATTTCTGAAGCCCATTTTGAACAATGAAGATGCTGCAGCATACAGAGGAAACAGGCAGGGTCAAACTGATGAGAAAAACAGGCTTGGGTGGGGTGAACATCATTAAAGGGCCTCAGTTTGCCAGCTAATAGCCTGAGAAAGGTAAGAAGGCTGACCTGGTGCTTTTCTGGCGCGCTGGCTCCCATTGTTTTTCATCAGCCTTCATACTCATGTAATCCTTACCCAGTTTTCCCTTGCTTTGACAAATTGAATGTGGAAGCTGATAAATATGGCAAGTGATTGATTACCAGGCTATGGTGGATTTTATTTTATTTTATTTTATGTTATGTTATTTTATTTTATTTTTTAAACACTTCAGGAGTATTTTTTTTAAAAACCACGGAGCATACTTAGGCAAAAGAAAATTGCTGAAGTCCTCAGGACACGCAGTGCTTTGGAAAAAAAAAAGTACACTCATGATAACAAGAAGGCAAAGTGCTCCTTGCATCCATCACAGTCAGTTTGCTCTGAGTTAGATTTGTTTTTTTTATGGCATCATTTCAGGGACTGAGGAAAGGGAGATTGCTTCAAATTCTAAAAAATTGCAGAGCATAGAATCATGATCATATCACAGAATGGTTTAGGTTGGAAGGGACCTCAAAGCTCATCCAGTTCCAACCCTCCTGTGCCATAGACAGGGACACTTCCCACTAGAACAGGTCTCTCAAGGACTTCAAATATTCAAGCTTGAAATATTCCACTTCTATTTCATTGTGAAATTTGGTGGCCTTTCTGCAGACAATCTGCTGTAAACTGGCTCACTGAAATCACTGAACTCCAAACTGCACAGCCCCAACTCTTTCAGGCTGTGCTCACAGCAGAGGTGCTGCAGCCCTCTGAGCATCCTCATGGCCCTTCTCTGCACACCTCCAGCATCTCCACATCCCTCTTGTCCCAGGGGCTCCAGCACTGGATGCACTACTCCAGGTGGGGTCTCAGCAGGGTGGAGTAGAGGGGGAGAATCACCTCCCTGGCCCTGCTGCCCACACTTTTCCTGCTGCAGCCCAGCCTCTGCTTGGCTTTCTGGGCTGCAAGGACACACTGTTGGCTCATCTTGAGCTTCTCATCCACCAGCACCCCCAGGTCCTTCTCCTCGGGGCTGCTCTCCAGCTGCTCAACACCCAGACTGGAGTTGTGCTTGGGATTGCTCCCACCCATGTGCAGGACCTTACATTTGGCCTTGTTGAATGTCCTGAGGTTGCCCTGGGCACAGCTCTGCAGCCTGTGCAGGTCCCTCTGGATGGATCCTTGCCCTCTAGCAAGTCTCCTGTGCCACACAGCTTGGTGCCAGCTGCACACTTGCTGAGGCTGCACTGATTCCTCTGCCCATGTCGCTGACAAAGATGTTAGAGATGTGCTTGTGTTCCTTTTATTCTCCCTCTCTCCTTTTGGCAGGAATGTGCTAGCTACAGTTCCTGTGCTGAGAGGTTGCTCTTTGAGGAAGCCATCACCACAGCTGTTTTGTGGAAACCCTGAAGTGACATGGATTTGGGGTTAAATAACCTTTTGTTAGCACTTCAGCCGTTCCATGGGCTCATCACATCTCCCTGTGGTTATCAAGCCTCCTGTCTGAGGAAAGCAAAGCTGCTTCTCTCAACTGCCTGGACTGTATTGTGGCTCAGAGAGAAGAGATGGCTGAGTGCTGTGGAAGCAGCATTGATTGTAGCAATGTGGGATTTCTTCCTTCTGTTTTTCCCTAGTTTTATTTTTCTTTAAATGCAAAGTGGGGTTAAGGACTCAGCAGCAGTAATGAGGGCAACCTGCAAAACCTAAACTGAGTGTGCCCATGAGTCATGGCAGTGATTGTGAAAACCATTGATACAGTATGTACTGGAAAGAGATGATGATAGTGTGTGGGGCTGGTGACTCATTAGACAAGAGCCTTTGAATGTTTTGGTTGACTTGCAGAGGTTTGGCATGCAGTGGCAAAGGTGAGCAACTACTGTGAGCTTTGCTTGCTGCAGCTCTGAGCTGTTGGGGAAGCAATTAAGTGTTTAGTTTTCCTCTTGGTGCAATGTTTAAACCTGGAAGCAATAAGATTCAGAAATGGACTACACAGATGTGCCCAACTCTTGTGATTGTCAACCAGATCCTGGACTGCATCAGGAGCAGTGTGGCCAGCAGGGCCAGGGAGCTGATTCTCCCCCTCCTCTCTCCCTGGTGAGACCCCACCTGGAGTACTGCATCCAGTTCTGGAGCCCCTGGGACAAAGAGGGATGTGGACATGCTGGACCATGTCCACAGAAGGGCCATGAAGATGCTCAGAGGGCTGCAGCACCTCTGCTGTGAGCACAGCCTGAAAGAGTTGGGGCTGTGCAGGCTGGAGAAGAGGAGGCTCCCAGGTGACCTTCTTGTGGCCTTGAAGTGGGCTACAAAAAAGTCTTGGAGGGAATTTTTAGGCTGTCAGGGAGTGACAGGATTAGGGGGAATGGAGCAAAGCTGGAGGTGGGGAGATTCAGAGTGGATGTGAGGAGGAAGTTGTTGAGCAGGAGAGTGGTGAGAGGCTGGAATGGGTTGTCCAGGGAGGTGGTTGGGGCCAGANCCAGGGAGGTGTTTGGGGCCAGATCCCTGGAGGTGTTTGTAGCCAGGCTGGCAGAGGCTGTGGGCAGCCTGATGTAGGGTAGGGTGTCCCTGGGCATGGCAGGGGGGTTGGAACTGGCTGATCCTTGTGGTCCCTTCCAACCCTGACTGATTCTGTGATTCTATTCTATGATTCTAAGTTGCAGGGTCACTTCCCAACCTTATGCTGAGCCTTGAGAGACTCAGAAAGCAGATCCTGGCAGCAGAGAAAGAGATGTTTGCTTCTGTCCATCCTGCAAGTCAGTGTGAGGACTTGTGAATCTCCTCGTTGGGGCTTTTCAGCGTGGAGAAGAGAAGGCTTTGAGAGCACCTTATAGTAGCCTTCCAGTATCTGAAGGGGGCCTACAGGAGGGCTGGGGAGGGACTATTCACAAGGTCTTGTTATGACAAGATGAGGAATAATAGCTTAAACTGGCAGAGGGAAGATTTAAATGGGATGTTAGGAGGAAGCTCTTTCCATTGAGGCTGGTGAGACACTGGCACAGGTTGCCCAGAGAGGTTGTGGAGTACAAAGATCACATTGGGTGATTCT
This sequence comes from Psilopogon haemacephalus, assembly GCA_013396835.1. Lineage (NCBI taxonomy): Eukaryota > Metazoa > Chordata > Aves > Piciformes > Megalaimidae > Psilopogon > Psilopogon haemacephalus. The sequence goes on along the minus strand of VWZI01022029.1, from coordinate 52,420 downwards.
GTGCTCCACAACCTCCACGGCGGTATTGAAGGCCTGGTTAGATGAGGCCTTGAGCAACCTGTTCTAGTGGGAGGTGTCCCTGCCTATGGCAGGGAGTTGCAACTGGATGAGCTTTGAGGTCCTTTTCAACCTAAACCATTCCATGATTCATCTAATTCAATAACTGCTCCTTCCTCCCTCAGCCACTTCTCACAGTCACCCTTAGTTAGGAGGCTTAATACTTTGGTGTTGGTGTTAGAGTCCTTGTGTTTGGAGAGAACCTGTTGCATTTGTTGTGATAGTAATCAGGATTAAAAAAATATGTTAATATACCAAGATGATCTTGTTATTTGGGATGTTGTATGAAATTTAGATGTTACAGTCCCTGCAGCATTAATGTATTTATCATAGAATCAGTCAGGGTGGGAAGGGACCATAAGGATCAGCCAGTTCCAACCCCCCTGCCATGCCCAGGGACACCCTACCCTAGAGCAGGCTGCCCACAGCCTCTGCCAGCCTGGCTGCAAACACCTCCAGGGATCTGGCCCCAAACACCTCCCTGGGAACCCATTCCAGGCTCTCACCACTCTCATGCTCAACAACTTCCTCCTCACATCCAATCTCAATCTCCCCACCTTCATCTTTGCTCCATTCCCCCTAGTCCTGTCACTCCCTCATAGCCTAAAAAGTCCCTCCCCAGCTTTTCTGTAGGCCCCTTCAGACCCTGGAAGGCCACAAGAAGGTCACCTGGGAGCCTCCTCTTCTCCAGCCTGCACAGCCCCAACTCTTTCAGTCTGTGCTCACAGCAGAGCTGCTGCAGCCCTCTGAGCATCCTCGGGGCCCTTCTCTGCACACCTCCAGCATCTCCACATCCCTCTTGTCCCAGGGGCTCCAGCACTGGATGCACTACTCCAGGTGGGCTCTCAGCAGGGCAGAGTAGAGAGGGAGAATCACCTCCCTGGCCCTGCTGCAGCCCAGCCTCTGCTTGGCTTTCTGGGCTGCAAGTGCACACTGCTGCCTCATCTTCAGCTTCTCCTCCACCAGCACCCCCAAGTCCCTCTCCTCAGGGCTGCTCTCCAGCCACTCCCTGCCCAGCCTGCATTTGTGCTTGGGATTGCCTCCACCCAGCTGCAGGACCTTGCACTTGGCCTCGTTGAACCTCCTGAGGTTGGCTTGTGCCCACCTCTGGAGTGGGCCTCTGGCATCATAGAATCAGTCAGGGTTGGAAGGGACCACAAGGATCATCTAGTTCCAAGCCCCCTGCCATGGGCAGGGACACCCTGGGATCCACCTCTGGGATCTTCTGACATGGCTGTGTGTCAAACCTAAATTTCCTTAGCCTGTTTGTTACCTCAAATTTGGCAGCAGCTCATTGTTCTGAAAAAATCTTTCTGCAGTAGCTTCAACTTTTATTTTTCAGAGCTGTGCAGATGTTGCTTGTTTAAGGTAGAGCAGAGAGTGTTTAGCATGGATCACAAAGTCAGAGGTAGTATCAGACTCCAGGAGCTTCAACTTTTATTTTTCAGAGCTGTGCAGATGTTGCTTGTTTAAGGTAGAGCAGAGAGTGTTTAGCATGGATCACAAAGTCAAAGGTAGTATCAGACTCCAGGAGCTTCAACTTTTATTTTTCAGAGTTGTGCAAATGTTGCTTGTTTAAGGTAGAGCAGAGAGTGTTTAGTGTGGCTCACAAAGTCAAAGGTAGCATCCGTGCAGGGTAGCTTTGGAAGCAGCAGACAGAAAAAGGAAGATGCTGAATCTTCTTCCAAAGCCATTGAAGCTGAGGACTGATGGGGATGTCCTTGCTTGTTGTTGTGTTGTTCTGTTTTGCGAGAGGTTTGTTTGTGCTGTGTGTGATTTGCCTTTTTTTTTTTTTTCCCCCCCCTCTTTTTTTTCCCTCTGAGTAGGAGATTGCCTGAGCTCATCCGCATTTGGAAGGGATAAGCCTTCATTATGGCCTGCATACTTTTGGCAGCCAGCAATTTGGTTCAGTCATTAAGTGTCCACTGTCCACTAATGTTCTTTGGGTTTGTTTTTTTTTTTTCCAAGCAGCAATCAAAACGTTTTGCATAAAACAGGGAGAATTTTCTTGGGTCTTGGATCTTCTGTGGTAGTCACCCTAATACCCAAAATAAACCAGGAATGTGGTGTGTGGTGTCTCACAGATGTGCTTGGAGTCATCTGCCAAGCACATTGCCAAATGTACCCAGGTGGCACTTGGCATATTATGGCTTGAGTTAATGTATGTGATTTAACAAATTATCCTTGGCAGCTTTCGACAGCTCCTGTTTAAATGCACTCTCCACTCACAGTGGTTCACAAAGCCTAGATTCCAGGAGTTGGATCTTAGTCTCTGGGTCCAGCAGCAGCGAGTTTAATTTCTTGGCAGAGATTTGTGAAATTCCCTGGCTTTTGCAAGAATCGTTTTGGCATGTTCCCAGAAAGGGAATAGACTCAGAGGTCAGCACGGGATACATCTCAGGAAAAAAGACAAAAAAACAACCCACAGTTTAGTTGGTTTTTTAGTTCTTGCATTATTTAATAAGGAAGTATTGGCACCTGGAAAGAAACTCTGTGAGGGATGTGGACATGCTGGAGCATGTCAAGAGAGAGAGAGGCAGTCCCAAGCACAAATGCAGACTGGGCAGTGACTGGTTGGAGAGCAGCCCTGAGAAGAGGGACTTGGGGGTGCTGGTGGAGGAGAAGCTGAAGATGAGGCAGCAGTGTGCACTTGCAGCCCAGAAAGCCAAGCAGAGGCTGGGCTGCAGCAGGAGCAGTGTGGGCAGCAGGGCCAGGGAGGTGATTGTGCCCCTCTCCTGTGCTCTGCTGAGAGCCCATCTGGAGCACTGCATCCAGTGCTGGAGCCCCTGGGACAAGAGGGATGTGGAGATGCTGGAGGTGTGCAGAGAAGGGCCCCGAGGATGCTCAGAGGGCTGCAGCTCCTCTGCTGTGAGCACAGCCTGAAAGAGTTGGGGCTGTGCAGGCTGGAGAAGAGGAGGCTCCCAGGTGACCTTCTTGTGGCCTTCCAGGATCTGAAGGGGACTGCAGGAAAGCTGGGGAGGGACATTTTAGGCTATGAGGGAGTGACAGGACTAGGGGGAATGGAGCAAAGCTGGAGGTGGGGAGATTGAGATTGGATGTGAGGAGGAAGTTGTTGAGCATGAGAGTGGTGAGAGCCTGCAATGGGTTGCCCCTGCAGGGAGGTGTTTGGGGCCACATCCCTGGAGGTATTTGCAGCCAGGCTGGCAGAGGCTGCATGCCCAGGGGCAGCCTGCTCTAGGGTAGGGTGTCCCTGGGCATGGCAGGGGGGTTGGAACTGGCTGATCCTTGTGGTCCCTTCCAACCCTGACTGATTCTATGATTTTGGGCTTTGAAATGTGTCCTCCAGAGCCCTTAGATGTATCCCAAGTGTGCCATGCAGATTTAAGGATGTGAGGTGCTGTGGTTAATCCTAACATCACAAAGTGTCCCTATGCAGAAAGTTATTTTTATAAGCATTATGACTGTGGTCTTTGGTGGCTACATGAAAACACAGGGAGTGTGTTTTAGAAATTGATGGTAGTTTTCTAGTAAAACTTTCTCCTTTTTTGTGGCTATGTGGATTTGTCAAGCTCTTGATTTAAGACCTAAAGTAATGTTAACTATCAGCTGGGAAGGAAAAGAGTGATGCTGAGCTTCAGATTTGAGAAAGAAGTTGATTGCTCAGTTACTGCTTGCCATGTAACTCCTGTCAGTCTACCCCCAGCACTATGCCTGCTAAAATAATACACAGTTAAAGTGCTTTGGTGTGCTTTTGGCTTTTCTTACCCTTGGTTAGCATGAATCAAATTTCCTGCTCTTCTGCCATAGCAGTAGAACTGTATCATAGAATCGTAAAATCAGTCAGGGTTGGAAGGGACCACAAGGATCAGCCAGTTCCAACCCCCCTGCCATGCCCAGGGACACCCTACCCTACATCAGGCTGCCCACAGCCTCTGCCAGCCTGGCCAAAAACACCGCCAGGGATGTGGCCCCAAAAACCTCCCTGCAGGGGCAACCCATTCCAGCCTCTCACCACTCTCATGCTCAACAACTTCCTCCTCACCTCCAATCCGAATCTCCCCACCTCCAGCTTTGCTCCATACCCCTAGTCCTGTCACTCCCTTAGAGCCTCAAAAGTCCCTCCCCAGCTTTTATGTAGGCCCCCTACAGATCCTGAAAGGCCACAAGAAGGTCACCTGAGAGCCTCTTCTTCTCCAGACTGAACAGTTCGACTCTTTCAGTCTGCCATAGAGTCATAGAATCAGCCTGGGTTGGAAGGGAGTTCCAACAAGGATCATCTAGTTCCATTCTTCATAGTACAGAAAATTACTTATATTAAAACTAAGAACATCACTGGAATAAAAATGTGTAGTAAGGTACTGAACAATTTCTGAGCAGAACATGAGCTTTTTTCTGTTGTGTAGAAGTCCCTCCCCAGCTTTCCTTCCTCTCTCCCTCCCCCCCCACCTCTTTAACTGATGGCCACAAGAAGGTCACCTGGGAGCCTCCTCTTCTCCAGCCTGCACAGCCCCAACTCTTTCAGGCTGTGCTCACAGCAGAGGTGCTGCAGCCCTCTCAGCATCCTCGGGGCCCTTCTCTGGACATGCTCCAGCATGTCCTGTCGCTCCCTGATAGCCTACAAACTCCCTCCCCAGCTTTTTTGTAGGTCTCCTTCAGATACTGGAAGGCCACAAGAAGATCACCTTGGAGCCTATATTCAGAAATCCTTGTGGTCCAATGTAAAAAATTAGGCAAGGTTTCTATGAAAGGCCTGCTCTGTCTTAGTGATCTCCTTGCTAGGTATGGGGAAACCGGACCCAAGTGTTCCCTTTTGAAGGAAAACATTGAGGGGGAAGAACAAGTGGAAGAAAAGACAAACAAATCTCTTTTTGTGTGAAAAGGGGAATTCGTGCTGCTTTCCCTGTCACTTAGAAACACCTGCTCAGCAAGAGGGAGAAAGCTAATAGTTTGATCAATAGATTGGAGCAAAGTCTGAAGCAGACAAGTAGTTGGCAGGGAGCAGCTGTCTGGTGTGTTAGACTACAGGTTCACTTTGGAAGAAGTGAGCTCGTCTAGAGTTAAAAACGCCTGACAAGGAGAGAGTTAACCAGTTGAAACGGCAAGGTCCAGATTTGGTGTGCCCAGGCTAACCTCATGAAATTTAACAAGGCAAAGTGGAAGGTCCTGCAGCTGGGTGGGTGCAATCCTAAGAACAACTCCAGGCTGGGTGGTGAGTGGCTGGAGAACAGCCCGGAGGAACAGGACCTGGGGGTCTGGGTGGATGAGAAGCTCAAGATGAGGCTGCAGTGTGAGTGCAGCCCAGACAGCAACTGTGTGCTGGGCTGCAGCAAGAGCAGCTGTGGGCAGCAGGGCAAGGGAGGGGATTCTGCCCCTTGGCTCTGCTCTCCTCAGACCCCACCTGCAGCACTGTCTGCAGCTCTGCAGCCCCCAGCACAGGAAGGACATGGAACTGCTGGAGAGAGTCCAGAGGAGGGACATGAAGACGATCAGAGGGCTGCAGCAGCTCTGCTATGAGGACAGGCTGAGAGAGTTGGGGCTCTGCAGTCTGGAGAAGAGAAGGCTTTGAAGAGACCTTATAGCAGCCTACCAGTATCTGAAGGGGCCTACAGGAGGGCTGGGAGGGACTATTGACAAGGTCTTGTAATGACAGGACAAGGGGGAATGGGTTCAAACTGGCAGAGGAGACATTTGAACGGGATGTTAGGAGGAAGTTCTTTATGGTGAGGGTGGTGAGACACTGGCACAGGTTGCCCAGGGAGGTTGTGGCTGCTCCCTCCCTGGATGTGTTCAAGGCCAGGCTGGACGAGATCTTGAGCAATCTGATCTAGTGGGAGGTGTCCCTGCCTATGGCACAGGGGGGTTGGAACTGGATGATCTTTAAGGTCTCTTCCAACCTAAACCATTCTATGATTCATCATTAGGGACTCATTTTGGGTGATGAAACAGCACGTGGAGCAGGACACAGAGCTGAGAGGCATCGTTTCAGGTTTCCTGCGGGTTCAGGGAAGGCCATTCTGCATCAGCTTACATGCTCTACATCATGGGAAGGTTTCCTTCCCAGCTAAAAGGGCTCTTTCTGACGCCTAAGCCACTCCTTCAAGTTGGAGCTGAGCCAGAGGAGGTGGCACGCAGTGCGAGGGCAGGCTGATGGGCACGCAGGGTTTGGCTCCCATCCCGAAGCTGAGTGCAGAAGAATGAAGCTGCAACCTTTTTAAAAGCCAGGGAGGAAGAAGGAGTCAGCAACTGAATAAAAAGGAGGAGGATTGCTGCTGCTGTGGAGGAGAGCTGGAAATGCAAGTCGGTGTTAGAATCATAGAATCAGTCAGGGTTGGAAGGGACCACAAGGATCAGCCAGTTCCAACCCCCCTGCCATGCCCAGGGACACCCTACCCTAGAGCAGGCTGCCCACAGCCTCTGCTCAGCCTGGCTGCAAACACCTCCAGCAATGTGGCCTCAAACACCTCCCTGGGCAACCCATTCCAGCCTCTCACCACTCTCATGCTCAACAACTTCCTCCTCACCTCCAATCTGAATTTCCCCACCTCCAGCTTTGCTCCATTCACCCTAGTCCTGGCACTCCCTGATAGCCTAAAAAGTCCCTCCCCAGCTTTTCTGTTGGAGGGGTGGGGTTAAAAAGAGTTGAATTTCAAAAGCTGACCACATGCAAATCAATTATTTGTAAGGACTTCCTCGTTTATTTTTGGGGGAGAACTGTGGGTTCTCATCAGCTGCACAGATTATTCCAGGAACTGCAAACCTCAGCTGAACACCACAGTGCTTGGTGATTCCAGGGAGAAACATTCCGGGAAGCTTGTAAAACAATGTTCAGTATTGAACTGTCACAAAGAAATTAATTTGGGTCGTGTTTGGGTTTGGTTGGGCTTTTTGTGTTGCTGTCATGTTTTTTAGTTTCAGGGGAGGTTATGGAAGCATAGTTTCGAGGTGCACAGTCTACAGGAGGGCTGGGGAGGTACTATTTACGAGGTCTTGTAATGACAGGACGAGGGGGAATGGGTTTAAGCTGGTGGAGGGGAGATTGAGGGCTGCAGCAGCTCTGCTATGAGGACAGGCTGAGAGAGTTGGGGCTTTTCAGCCTGGAGAAGAGAAGGTTTCCAGGAGACCTTATAGCAACCTTCCAGTATCTGAAGGGGACCTACAGCAGGGCTGGGGAGGGACTGTTCACAAGATCTTGTAATGACAGGACGAGGGGGAATGGGTTCAAACTGGCAGAGGGGAGATTTAAATGGGATGTTAGGAGGAAGTTCTTCACAGTGAGGATGGTGAGACACTGGCACAGGTTGCCCAGGGAGGTTGTGGCTGCTGCCTCCCTGGAGGTGTTCGACGTTGGATGAGGCCTTGAGCGACCTGATCTAGTGGGAGGTGTCCCTGCCTATGGCACAGGGAGGTTGGAACTGGGTGGTCTTTGAGGTCTCTTCCCACCTAAACTATTCTATGATCTCAGTGAGTGAGTTTACAGCAGACTGTCTGCAGAAAGGCTAACAAATTTCTCAATGGAAAACAAGTAGAGTATTTAAAGCCTTTTAGCAGAGCAGACCTTAGACCTTAGAGTAGCCTTCCAATATCTGAAGGAGGCCTACAGGAGGGCTGGGGGGGGACTGTTCACAAGGTCTTGTTATGACAGGGTGAGTGGTAGTGTGTTTAAACTGGCAGAGGGGAGATTGATACTGGATGTTAGGAGGAAGTTCTTGACAGTGAGGGTGGTGAGTGGGAGGTGTCCCTGCCTATGGCAGAGGGTTGGAACTGGATGGTCTTTGAGGTCTCTTCCAACCTAAACCATTCTATGATTCTATATGTTCTTCTCCCTTCAGCCAGCTCTTGAACAACTCTTGGATTTGGAAGAGAGAATTTGCACATAGTCTTTTCTTTTTCTCTGCAAGCACAACTACAAAGGTCAGATAGGAAATCTCATTGCTAATCATCTTTTGGGTTTTTTTTGGCCAAGATAGCACTGGTCCCAGCACAGAGCTGGGCAACAGTGCTCAGCTTGCACGGGCAGAATTCTGGCAGCTTTGGCAGCCCTGGTTAAGCACAGGTAGAATTAAGTGGTTTGCAATCTGAGTGGGTGTATGTTGATCAGAGGGCTGCAGCACCTCTGCTATGAGAACAGACTGAAAGAGTTGGGGCTGTGCAGGCTGGAGAAGAGGAGGCTCCCAGGTGACCTTCTTGTGGCCTTCCAGGGTCTGAAGGGGGCCTACAGAAAAGCTGGGGAGGGACTTTTGAGGCTCTCAGGGAGTGCCAGGACTAGGGGGAATGGAGCAAAGATGAAGGTGGGGAGATTGAGATTGGAGGTGAGGAGGAAGTTGTTGAGCATGAGAGTGGTAAGAGGCTGGAATGGGTTGCCCAGGGAGGTGTTTGGGGCCAGATCCCTGGAGGTGTTTTTGGCCAGGCTGGCAGAGGCTGTGGGCAGCCTGCTCTAGGGTAGGGTGTCCCTGGGCATGGCAGGGGGGTTGGAACTGGCTGATCCTTGTGGTCCCTTCCAACTCTGACTGATTCTATGTCTGAGGAGGGGAAAGAGAGGACACGAGGGAATAGCTGAAAAGGGAAGTGGAAAACAAAGAGCAGAAGTAAACTACATATAAAAACAAATAGATGAAGACAATAAGGAGGAAGCTAAGCAAGGAAGGTGGGAGAAAATGACCTTGCAGGAGGGAGAATGAAGTAGGTATGGTGCTGGTTTTATTACTGTGTATTGAGGGAAGAAAAGTGGAAGAAAAGAGGAGAGGTTTAACAGGGCAAAACAAACAAAAGCTTTTTCACTGTTTTTTTTTCCTCTGTCAGTGTTTTGGCAGCAGTGCTGTTAGTGTGGCTTGTGTAGGGTCATGGCATTCTTGGATCTTGCACATTTGGTGGGGGTTGGGAGGAACAACAACATGTCCTACTTGAGACATGTCTCCTGGCTTGAGATATTGACCATCCACTAAAGAGACAGATGTATGTGTGCATGTGCACTTGTTGGTGGCTTGTCTTATCTTTGTTTGATTATATATCCTTTTATTTCCTCTCTTCCTCCTGGGCTTATTAAAATTCTAGTTTTCAGTACTCTGATTTTGTTAGAGTAAGATGTATCTGTAGCTTTCAGCACCTCTTTTTGTCATAAAAAGAATGCCCACCAGCTCTCTGCAGGTGGAGAGGAGGAGGTATCATAGAAGGTGGAAGTAAGTTACCTTTGCTGGACCTACTTAACAGCTGGGTTCTGTAGGAGCATCTTCATCTGCTGCCTTGGGAAAAGGAGGCATTTATCCTGAAACTCATCTTCTCACCTGCAGCAGTAGTGACCCACATGGCAGCCAAGCATGCATGTGAGTGCCAGGCTGTTGGGAAAACTCGAGACAATGTTGTTCTTGCCAAATTAAATGAGCAACCTTTCCTTTTTAGGCACTGCCACAAAAGTAGCTCTTACATTATTTACTCAGGCATAATGTCAAGTAATTTTCACCTGCTGTCTGCTCATTTTTGAACATCAATTTGCTATCTTCTTGAAAACAAACTTGCAGCTATTGACATGATACTGCTTTGGGGTTTGTTTTTTTTTCCTCTCCACTCCAGGCAATATGATACACATAAATCTGACATATGATACACATAGTCTAGAAACTGTGTTGTAAAGGTGTTACCAGAAGAGGGAGCATATAACAATATACAAATATAGGGAAACCTGTAAGTGTATTCATAGAATCATAGAATCAGTGGATTCTATCAGTGGAAGGGACCACAAGGATCAGCCAGTGCCAACTCCCTGCCATGCCCAGGGACACCCTACCCTAGAGCAGGCTGCCCACAGCCTCTGCTCAGCCTGGCTGCAAACACCTCCAGCAATGTGGCCTCAAACACCTCCCTGGGCAACCCATTCCAGGCTCTCACCACTCTCATGCTCAACAACTTCCTCCTCACATCCAATCTCAATCTCCCCACCTCCAGCTTTGCTCCATTCCCCCTAGTCCTGTCACTCCCTCATAGCCTCAAAAGTCCCTCCCTAGCTTTTTTGTAGGCCACTTCAGATCCTGGGAGGCCACAAGAAGGTCACCTGGGAGCCTCCTCTTCTCCAGCCTGCACAGCCCCAACTCTTTCAGTCTGTCCTCACAGCAGAGGTGCTGCAGCCCTCTGAGCATCCTCGGGGCCCTTCTCTGCACACCTCCAGCATGTCCACATCCCTCTTGTCCCAGGGGCTCCAGAACTGGACACAGTACTCCAGGTGGAGTAGAGGGGGAGAATCACCTCCCTGGCCCTGCTGCCCACACTGCTCCTGCTGCAGCCCAGCCTCTGCTTGGCTTTCTGGGCTGCAAGTGCACACTGCTGCCTCATCTTGAGCTTCTCCTCCACCAGCACCCCCAAGTCCCTCTCCTCAGGGCTGCTCTCCAGCCACTCACTGCCCAGCCTGCATTTGTGCTTGGCATTGCCAGCAGTCAATAGCTATATGATTTATGTCATAAATTAAAAAAAGAAGCCCAGACTAAAATTCAGTTTCTAAAGAGCATGGCTTTGTAAGCTAGCTTTGTAAATTCCCTGTTAGGCTTAATTCAGTTTCACACTAAGTCATCATATCCAAACAATGCCCTTGAAGTGAATTTGGATTCCTAAATGTTGGTTTGTATGTATGTGTGTGTGTGTGTGTGTGTGTGTTACAAAGATCCAAACAGCTTTTCAGTTAGTCTTGGGTTACCCCTTGCAATGCCCATCTCTGAGAGCCTCTTAACCATGTGGATCTTGAAAACAATAACTAAGTTGTTGTTTTCTTTTGTTTTTAATGTAGAGAATAACAAACAGAAATGGATAAATACAGCATGAAATCTTTACTGACATCTGCGCTGCCGTTGTGGTCTAAATAGGCTATTGTTAGCTATCTCAGGCACCAAAAGTCCTTCCAAACCTTATTCTATGCCTAGTGCTTGACTAGAAAATCAGTCCCTTTACTCCATGCAGATGTCCCTCCATTCCTCATGTAGCAAGGAGGCAGGTGAATTGTTTGAACAGTTAACAAAGTGATGCAGGAGAAAAGCCATCAGTGTGTCTAATACATAAACTCCTGACAAACTTTGCCTCTTCTGCTGCCTCATACAATGTCTGAAAGTGCTGCCAGGCACAAAAATTGCAATTATATTGTGTTTCCCCAGGTTACATTGGAGAATAAAAGAGCCATCATCAAGAGAATCTTCTTGTCTTTTCTGTTCTCCGTTCCCTAGATAATGAGTTGCCCATGTTAGTATGAAAGTCTCACTCTTTACTCTGCTTTGTAAAGGATGCAATTAGACCAGGCTCCTGGAGAGCTGAAGCACTTCCTATATAGCTGACTTTTGCCTTGGGGTTATTTTTTGGGGCTTTTTGGTTTTTTGGGTTGGTGGTTTTGGTTTTTTTTTTTTTTTTTTTTTTTTTTTTTTTTTTTTTTT
>VWZI01022029.1:1252-22581 GCA_013396835.1 Psilopogon haemacephalus | reverse complement strand
AATCCCCTCCCTTGCCCTGCTGCCCACAGCTGCTCTTGCTGCAGCCCAGCACACAGTTACTGTCTGGGCTGTGTGTGCACACAGCAGGCTCATGTTGAGCTTCTCATCCACCCAGACCCCCAGGTCCTTTTCCTCAAGGCTGCTCTCCAGTCACTCACCACTCAGCCTGTATTTCTGCTTGGGATTGCACTGACCCAGCTGCAGGACCTTACACTTGGCCTTGTTGAACTAAACTTGCACATGTTCCAGCTGGGTGTGCTTCATTCTCAGTGATGGCTCTGCTAGCAGTGGCACAGGTCAGTTTGACTTTTTGCCCTGTACTTGCATAAGAATCCAGGATTTAAAAAAAAAAAAAAAAAAAAAAAAAGCAGTTTATGAAATGTTATCTGCATATCTTGTAATTTCTGCTTAAAGACATTATTTGGTGCCCAGAGAGAATGAACAGCACAAAACACTTTGTAAATAGTGGGAACCAAGGGTGGACTTGGGAGAACGTTTTGAAAAATGTAAGGAGTGTTGTTACTCCATCAGAGGGCTGCAGCAGCTCTGCTCTGAGGACAGGCTGAGAGAGTTGGGGCTGTGCAGCCTGGAGAAGAGAAGGCTTCCAGGAGACCTTATAGCAGCCTACCAGTATCTGAAGGGGGCTACAGGAGGGCTGGGGAGGGACTGTTCACAAGGTCTTGTAATGACAGGATGAGGGGGAATGGGTTCAAACTGGCAGAGGGGAGATTTGAACGGGATGTTAGGAGAAAGTTCTTCACAGTGAGGGTGGTGAGACACTGGAACAGGTTGCCCAGGGAGGTTATGGCTGCTCCTTCCCTGGAGGTGTTCAAGGCCAGGCTGGATGAGTCCTTGAGTGTCCTGATCTAGTGGGAGGTGTCCCTGCCTATGGCACAGGGGGGTTGGAACTGGATGAGCTTTGATGTCTCTTCCAACCTAAACCATTCTATGATTCTACTCTTAATTCTTCTTCTTGATGATTTTTGTTAAGCACACAGCCAAGAAAGTAGCATTAAGAAAAAATAAACAAAAATGTATTTTTCTATATAAAAGTTTTGTTCCTCTTATGTTAATATGGAAACAACAATATAGGATTTTTTTTTTTAAGTGACACTAAATCTAAATGTTTACTTGGAAGAATAAGTGGTAGCCAGAGATGATGAGAAGCACTTTTTGAGTTTTTCTTATTCTCCCTCCAGGTAACTCGTTCACATTTTGTTAGAAATGAGTGGTATTTCATAGCACTTAAACAGTGGAAAATAAAATCTTAAACCAAAGAAAACTGGCAGTGAGAATATAGGCCAAGTAAAGTTGTTTAATCTCTTCAAGAGCTTTTAAGTTCTCCAAACCCATTTTTATCAGGGTTCTGTGTACTTTGGCAGTATCCATGTATAATCCTTTACTCAACTGTAGGTCCAGTAGCACACAAAATGTCACTGTATTTTTGCACATGGATAGTTAACAGATAATCCTGGTCACCAAGCAGAGATAAGAGATAGCCTTTGCTGGGATGCTGTCTCATTTCATACCTTTCTACCTCTCTGGTACCTCTCTGGTACCTTTGCTGGGATGCTGTCTCATTTCATACCTTTCTACCTCTCTGGTACCTCTCTGGTGCCTTTGCTGGGATGCTGTCTCATTTCATACCTTTCTACCTCTCTGGTACCTTTGCTGGGATGCTGTCTCATTTCATACCTTTCTCCCTTCTCTATAGGGTCACAAATAGGTTGCATATTTTTGCACATGGATAGTTAACAGATAATAGTTAACAGATGATCCTGGTCACCAGAGACAAAAGACAGCCTTTGCTGGGATGCTGTATCTTTTCACACCTTTCTTCCTTCTCTATAGGGTCACAAATAGGTTGCATATTTTTGCACATGGATAGTTAACAGATAATCCTCGTCACCAAGAAGAGACAAGAGACAGCCTTTGCTGGGATGCTGTCTCATTTCATACCTTTCTACCTCTCTGGTACCTTTCTGGCACCTGTGCTGGGATGCTGTCTGGTTTCATACCTTTCTACTTTCTCCATAGGGTCACAAATAGGTTGCATAAATGCAAAAATCTTTAGGGAAAAGTTTAATACTTCAGGTTTGTTGAATCACAGAATGGTTTAGGTTGGAAGAGACCTCAAAGATCATCCGGTTCCAACCCCTCTGTGCCATAGGCAGGGACACCTCCCACTAGATCAGGTCGCTCAAGGACTCATCCAGCCTGGCCTTGAACACCTCCAGGGAGGGAGCAGCCACAACCTCCCTGGGCAACCTGCTCCAGTTCCTAGCCACCCTCACTGTGAAGAATTTCTTCCTAACATCCAGTTTAAATCTCCCCTCTGCCAGTTTGAACCCATTCCCCCTCATCCTGTCATTACAAGACCTTGTGAACAGTCCCTCCCCAGCCTTCCTGTAGGCCCCCCTCAGATACTGGTAGGTTGCTATAAGGTCTCCTGGAAGCCTTCTCTTCTCCAGGCTGAAAAGCCCCAACTCTCTCAGCCTGTCCTCATAGCAGAGCTGCTGCAGCCCTCTGATCATCTTCGTGGCCTCCTCTGGACTCTCTCCAGCAGTTCCATGTCCTGCTTGTGCTGGGGGCTGCAGAACTGCACACAGTACTCCAGATATGAGAGAGTAAAGGGGGAGAATCCCCTCCCTTGCCCTGCTGCCCACAGCTTCCTTGCTGCAGCCCAGCACACAGTTGCTGTCTGGGCTGTGTGTGCACACTGCAGGCTCATCTTGAGCTTCTCATCATCCCAGACCCCCAGGTCCTGTTCCTCAGAGCTGCTCTCCAGCCACTCACCACCCAGCCTGGAGTTGTGCTTGGGATTGCAGCGACCCAGGTGCAGGACCTTGTTGAATGTCATGAAGTTGGCCTGGGCACAGCTCTGCAGCCTGTGCAGGTCCCTCTGGATGGATCCCTGCCCTCTAGCAAGTCTCCTGTGCCACACAGCTTGGTCTCAGCTGCACACTTGCTGAGGCTGCACTGATTCCTCTGCCCATGTCACTGACAAAGATGTTAACCAGCACTGGTGCCAGCACTGACCCCTGAGGGAGCCACTTGGCACTGGTCTCCAGGTGGACATTGTGCCCTTGGTCACTACTCTGTGTGGTTTTCATTTTAGGGCAGGTTCTACTGAGTGCAGTGGGACCAAGGAAATCTTTCAAACGTTTGGCCAAAGCCAAATTTGTATCTTCTGTTATTAAATAAGCAAACAAACAAGCAAAAAAAAATCAACACACAAACAAAGAAGAGCCAAAACTAACCAACCAAACTGTAAACAAAACAAAAAAAACGCAAACCCAACCAGAAATCCCCCAAACATAAACAACACACACACAATCTGACAAGAAAAATCCCCAAACAAAACCAACAAGCCAACCTCATGAGGTTCAACAAGGCTCAAGTGCAAGGTCCTGCAGCTGGGTTGAGGCAATCTGAAGCACAAATGCAGGCTGGGCAGTGAGTGGCTGGAGAGCAGCCCTGAGGAGAGGGACTTGGGGGTGCTGCTGGAGGAGAAGCTGAAGGTGAGGCAGCAGTGTGCACTTGCAGCCCAGAAAGCCAAGCAGAGGCTGGGCTGCAGCAGGAGCAGTGCGGCCAGCAGAGCCAGGGAGGTGATTCTCCTCCTCTGCTGTGCTCTGCTGAGAGCCCATCTGGAGTAGTGCATCCAGTGCTGGAGCCCCTGGGACAAGAGGGATGTGGAGATGCTGGAGGTGTGCAGAGAAGGGCCCCGAGGATGCTCAGAGGGCTGCAGCACCTCTGCTACGAGGACAGACTGAAAGAGTTGGGGCTGTGCAGGCTGGAGAAGAGGAGGCTCCCAGGGGACCTTCTTGTGGCCTTCCAGGATCTGAAGGGGGCTACAGAGAAGCTGGGGAGGGACCCTTTAGGCTGTCAGGGAGTGACAGGACTAGGGGGAATGGAGCAAAGCTGGAGGTGGGGAGATTGAGATTGGATGTGAGGAGGAAGTTGTTGAGCATGAGAGTGGTGAGAGGCTGGAATGGGTTGCCCCTGCAGGGAGGTGTTTGGGGCCACATTGCTGGAGGTGTTTGCAGCCAGGCTGGCAGAGGCTGTGGGCAGCCTGATCTAGGGTAGGGTGTCCCTGGCCATGGCAGGGGGCTTGGAACTACATGATGCTTGTGGTCTTTTCCAACCCTGATTGATTCTATAATTCTATGAACCCTCCCACCCACAGAGCCCAGCAACACCCACTCCATCACCCCCAAAAATAATCCTCCTCTCAAATTCAGACTTTAGAACCATGTTACACAGGCACAGTATTTGAACTATCCCTTTGTGTTCTAGAAGTAACTGTGACATTAAAGAAATGGTTTGTCTTTTCAGAGTTCTGGGAAGGGAAGGGATGTGAGTGCTAACTTTGAACAGCCTGAAAAGTTGAACACCTGGAGATAATTATGTTTTTAAATGTTTTCAGGCTGAGTCAGAGTTAATGGCAAATGGAAACCGTGGTGGATTGGCAGGTGATTAGTAGAATTTACCATTATAATATGCTTAGCATAATAAGCATGGTGGTCTTGATTAGTCAAGTGACAGTTTGTGTAGTAATTTCTCCATGAAAAGACTCCATCAGCCTGTCAATAAATACATTTATCAGATCAAGCATGCCAGGCTTCAGACATACTTGGATTCAAAAATGATGTTAGCTTCCTCCAATAAGGCAAGACATCAGTGGTACTCAGAGGGTTTACAAAGCAGACCCTAAGTAGATGTCACTTAACCCCATGAATTTTATGGAAGGACTGAAAGGTGAAATATTAGCAAGCACTCAGTACTTGGATGGAAGTCAGCACTACCTCTGCTTGTATGTAAGTCAATACAGAACAGGTCCAGGCAGGTTGTAGAAAAATAGCTGAAAAGTCTTTGTCATTTTCTTGGTAATTACCCAAGTCTTGATTACATATGGAAGGAGTAGGTGAAGGTTTCACAGACTTAATGTTGTAGTAGCTCCCAGATACTGCCCCAAAATTGGAGAAAAAAAAAGCTCATTTGGCTTTTTTGTTCCAAATCATGCATCTGTCTGTTGGGTGGCAGTTCCCTCTGAGAGGCAGATTGTGTGAGCAACCATCAGGTCAATTCTTTCATCAGTTCAAAACACTTTCATGAATTAACTTTGCTGTTTGCTATTGGTGCTATGAAACATTTGTACAAATAGTAGTCAGTAACATCTCAGTTTAGTATGAAAACAGGACCAGTTTAAATTGTCATAAAAAATGAATTAGAATCATAGAATCAGTCAGTGTTGGAAGGGACCACAAGGATCAGCCAGTTCCAACCCCCCTGCCATGCCCAGGTACACCCTACCCTACATCAGGCTGCCCACAGCCTCTGCCAGCCTGGCCAAAAACACTTCCAGGGATGTGGCCCCAAACACCTCCCTGCAGGGGCAACCCATTCCAGCCTCTCACCACTCTCATGCTCAACAACTTCCTCCTCACATCCAGTTTGAATCTCCCCACCTCCACCTTTGCTCCATTCCCCCATGTCCTGTCACTCCCTGATAGCCTAAAAAGTCCCTCCCCAACTTTTTTGTAGGCTTTCAGTTCAAAACACTTCTATGTATTAACTTTCTTGTTTGATATTGGTGCTATGAAACATTTGTACAAATAGTAGTCAGTAATATCTCAGTTTAGTATGAGAACAGTGCCAGTTTAAGTTGCCATAAAGAATGAATTAATTGCCCCTAATCCAGACTTGGTGATTACTTAAGGATCATCCAGTTCCAACCCCCCTGCCATGCCCAGGGACACCCTACCCTACATCAGGCTGCCCATAGCCTCTGCCAGCCTGGCTGCAAACACCTCCAGGGATCTGGCCCCAAACACCTCCCTGCAGGGGCAACCCATTCCAGCCTCTCACCACTCTCATGCTCAACAACTTCCTCCTCACATCCAATCTGAATCTCCCTGGGCATCTCAGTTTAGTACGAGAACAGTGCCAGTTTAAGTTGCCATAAAAAAAGGAATTAATAACCCCTAATAATGAGGCAAAAGGAGGTCCTCAGTTTTATTCTAGTCCCTTTCTCCTCTCATCTGCCAGTTTTTTTCCAAGGAAGTAACACCTTCTCTTCCTTCACACACACACAGAAAATCAAAACAAACTCCCAGAGATTGCATTAGTCATCCTCTGCCTTATTAGAGGCTATGCGTAACTGTGATAAGAACTTGGACTTTGAATTCTCTAAATACACAGAAGGTGGAAGCCTATTGAGCAATTATTCTCATTATCTCAGGGAGTAATCTTGCAGGGTGTAGCATCACTGAACCTAATGGCCCTCAAATAGCAACTTAGCAGAGCTGCTCCAGGGATTCTTGCCATTGCTATAAAAAGACATTTAGCAAGGAGCAGTTTGTCATCTTAGGAGCACAGCCCTTTGCTGGAACAGAAATATGCTAATTGCCAACTCTTCAGTGGCACCTGGCTCTAGAAAGTGAAGTAGGTGATTCTGAACACCACAGACAACTAGTTGTTCTAAATACTGTGTCATTTTAAAGCAGCTGTTTCTCGAGGTGGGTAATAAGCGACAGCATTTATCACGTATTTCTTTCGAGCATCTCCCCTGACCTCTCAACCTTTAAGCATAATTTGATGTAATGAAGAAGCACTGACTCTCTTGGCAGAAGGCTCATTAGGTAGTTTGCATTTTGTAATTAAACAGAGAAAACACCTAGCACTGGGTTCAGTCTGAGAGGCAGCTTCCTGTCTGGAGTTTCCTAGCTGTTGCCTAGTTTAAGGTCTGGGCTCTTCCCTGCCCTGCACAACCTAATGAACACGTTTGACATGCTGTTTTCCCCACCTCTAAAAGAAATTAGCCTGCCAGGTGTTAGATTCCTACATCCCCCTCTTGCACTGCTGAAGTGGCTTGACATTTTCCCCTTGGGCCCATTTGCCTCTTGTACACTGTTAGAGTCTTGTTTGCAGGAGCTGTGCAGCCTGTGATCACAGATCACAGAGCCTTAGAGGTCAGAAGGGATCTCCAGAGACCATCAAGTCCAACCTCCCTGCCAAGGCAGGATCACCCCAGGGTAGTTTGAAGAGGAATGCATCCAGGTGGGTTTTCAAAGTTTCCAGAGCAAGAGACTCCACAACCTCTCTCTGGGCAGCCTGTTGCAGAGCTCTGTCACCCTGATGACCTTGGTGCTGCTTTTTTTGACAGCTTCCAGCTACAAATGGAGTCCTGGTGTGGTGTATGATTGCTGTATTTAGGATTCAGGGGAAAAAAGGCAGAACACAAATGTATTAACTTGCATTTACCTGGCGTACTGTGTGCAATTCTGGAGCCCCCAGCACAAGAAGGACATGGAACTGCTGGAGAGAGTTCAGAGGAGGGCCACAAAGATGATCAGAGGGCTGCAGCAGCTCTGCTGTGAGGACAGGCTGAAGGAGTTGGGGCTCTGCAGGCTGCAGAAAAGAAGGCTTCCAGGAGACCTTAGAGTAACCTTCCAGTATCTGAAGGGGGCCTACAGGAAGGCTGGGGAGGGACTGTTCACAAGGTCTTGTAATGACAGGATGAGGGGGAATGGGTTCAAACTGGCAGAGGGGAGATTTGAACAGGATGTTAGGAGGAAGTTCTTCACAGTGAGGGTGGCGAGACACTGGAACAGGTTGCCCAGGGAGGTTGTGGCTGCTCCCTCCCTGGAGGGGTTCAAGGCCAGGCTGGATGAGGTCTTGAGCGACCTGATCTAGCGGGAGGTGTCCCTGCCTATGGCACAGGGGGTTTGGAACTGGATGATCTTTGAGATCTCTTCCAACCTAAACCATTCTATGATTCTATGATTTTCCAGAGCGTTAGAGACTTAGAGCTTGCACTGAACATGGCTTTCACTCTTGGTTGTAGTTGTTTCTTCAGGAGAAGCCTGCTTCTTTTAGTTTAAGCAAACTTAAGTCAATACCTGTAAGCTGATCCTGGGATGGAGCCGTCATGGATTTGGGCGCCTTTACTAATTCTTGGCTGAGGAAGAGTTGTTTTGTTACCACTGTTGAGGAGAGAAAAGCACCTTTCCACTTCCCTGCCAGACCTGCTGGTTCTTAGTTTTCTCTTAGCTGTGTGGTTTGCATATGCCTGATTGCCAGACATGTCTCTTAAGCAGGTGCTGCTTACCTGGATCATCGAGGAACCACAGGTGTCCAAGTACCCACTGAACAAACAGTCAATTGCCATGTCCATATGTAGGCAGAGCTGATACTCACGGAAGCTGCCAGGTGTTTTGTGACTGAGAATTCCTTGTTCCAAAGAACTGCCCTCGTAATGTACACATTTGGATTGAAGTAGTGCTAGCAGTGTACTAACGTTAGTGGTTTCATGTCAGATTCATTGAACTTGACCACTCTTAATTCAAGAGTTCAGATTATTTTCTTGTGTGTGTGTATGTTAGAACAGTTTCTCCTTTTGTTGCTCCTAATTATGAAACCTCCCTAAACTGATCATGCTATGAAAAAAAAAAATAATAATAATAATAGGACAAAACAAACCCCCAACCATAAAACCCCAAAAGCCAGCGTAGGGCAGTACTTGAGCAGCTCTTCTCAGGGATATTCCACCCTGAAGATCTAGTGGACCATACCATGGTCCAGTGGTCATCACAAAGTGAAAGCTGAAATGTTGGCTCCAGCATGGTTTTGACCATTTGGAGTCAAACTTCACTTTGAGGAAATTGGTATTAAATCTTCCTTGACCTGAGGATAGGCATCTCTTTACTTTATGCATCTGAGGGCTAGGTCTAATTCTCACTTGCTTGTCCTTTATTTGGAGGGAGAGTGGGGGATGTTATTAAAAACTAAGCTTAAATGGTTGGGAAATGTAGCTTCCAAAGTTGGAAGTGACTCCTGTAACCAGCTGGGACCAGCAATGAGCAGAGCCTTGTGGATTACAACAAGCCTTGAATCCTCTGAGCTCTGTCTGTGGCAGGGAAACTTCCAAGCCAGTAAAGGANGAAACTTCCAAGCCAGTAAAGGAAAAAAAAAAAAAAAATCTGAATGGAGTGGAAGACAACATGAAGGATTTAAGAACTGTTTCTGTGCAGAAGCTTAAACCTCCTTTTTTCCCCCCCACCTTTTCAGAAAGAAGACACAGCTCCTCCAGCAAGCCGCCTTTGACTCCTCCCACCTCTTCAGTATTTTCCCTCATTTCATCTTTCCCTTCGAAAAACAAAGGTAGCAGTGGAAGTGGGAGCAATCGTTCATCCAGTGGAGGTACTACTAGCGCATCATCATCAAATTCCAAGTTGTTGAAATCACCCAAAGACAAACTGCAGATAAGCGGAAACAACAGGTTAATGCATTCGGTACAGCACAGCAAAGTTCCCCATGACAAACTGTGAGTATGCCTCTTGACAAAGGATTCAGTATTACTTCTTGCACAGACACTGCTGTGTTAGTAGAGTTTCCTTTCATTCGAGAGGGTTTTCGTTTGAGAATCACTTTCAACTCCTCCAGCAGCCCAGTCTGAGTGTATAAATAAAACATGTGACTGTATCGAACAGGAGTTCCTGCAAAGCTGCATCTTACATCACCATACACTGGAACAGGTTGCCTGGGGAGGTTGTGGCTGCTCCATCCCTGGAGGTGTTCAAGGCCAGGCTGGATGAGGTCTCGAGTGTCCTGATCTAGTGGGAGGTGTTCCTGCCTATGGCACAGGGGGGNACCTCCCACTAGAACAGGACACTCAAGGCCTCATCCAGCCTGGCCTTGAACACCTCCAGGGAGGGAGCAGCCACAACCTCCCCGGGCAACCTGTTCCAGCGTCTTGCCACCCTCACTGTGAAGAACTTCCTCCTAACATCCAGTTTCAGTCTCCCCTCCGCCAGTTTAAACCCATTCCCCTTGTTCCTGTCATTAAAAGACATTGTGAACAGTCCCTCCCCAGCCCTCCTGTAGCCCCCTTCAGATACTGGAAGGCTACTATAACGTCTCCTGGAAGCCTTCTCTTCTGCAGCCTGCAGAGACCCAACTCTTTTAGCCTGTCCTCATAGCAGAGCTGCTGCAGCCCTCTGATCATCTTTGTGGCCCTCCTCTGGACTCTATCCAACAGTTCCATGTCCTTCTGTATTGGGGGCTCCAGAAGTGCACAAAACTGCACATAATTCTTTGACCTAATCCATGTACTTTGATCGTAAGGGTGATTTGGCTCTGATTTAGGTGACTTTTGACTTGCACAGGTAGATTGCAACGGATAGAGTAATGTACTGTCACAAAAAAGGGCATTTCTCATTGGCAAAGCAGGCCCATTCCAGTTGCTTTGGGGATGAACTGTACCTGTGAATCCTCATAATGGTTTCTGAAGTCCCTGATGACTGAAATACTTAGAATGAAATGAGGAAAAGGTGGCAGGAGAGATTATGGACATCAGCAAAATAGTGAAAATTTTTTAAAATATAAGAAAAGGAAAATTGGAAATAAAGGAGTAAGGTCTACATTTGCCATTAGAACAGAGTTTTATCAAGTAAGAACATATTTTTGTAGTTTATGACTTTAATTTTCAAGTTTTCCCCTTTTTGTTTTTCATAAATAACAGTATGACTCCATCTGTCAAAGTGGAAAAGATTCATCCAAAGATAGATGGTGCCCAACTGAAAGCTGCTGTTGGTCCAACTTGTTCTACTACTGTGAGTTCCTCAATAAAGACTGGCCTTAATTGTCCCTCAATACCAAAGCCACCCTTGCCTTCCCCTGGACAGATACTGAATGGTAAAGGTCTTCTCTCTGTGCCTCCATTTTTGGAAAAGAAACCTGAAGAAAACACAAACAACAGGAAATTTTTACATAAAAGATTGTCAGGTAATTGTTCTTAGTTACTATTTGCTGTATTGCTCTTTTCACGTCCATAGAAATGCCTATACAGAACATATGGGAATAAGCTTCAAGAATGAATTGCAGGCTTTGATAAGACTGTAACTTGCAATTAAGTATGTTTTATGTATTAGAATTTAAGTCTGTGACTTGATACATTCTTGGAGGACACAAACAACTTGAGATGTGCCCGTTGCTTTCAGAAACTCCAGACTTCAAAGGCTTGCAGTGCTTGCAGTTTCAACATTGTACTCTGCTACCATCTTGAAAGATTTTTCTTTTCCTCCTGCCTATATGGAATGTCCCAAGTGTACCTTACAAAAATGGAACAGCTACCACCTCAAACTCAGCATGTGAACTTGGCTTGCTTTTTGCACTTTTCAAACGCAGTCGTTTAGGGGGTTAGTGAAATGGTAGAAAAGCTCTTAACACCAAAACCAACAGCCAAACCCTACCGTTTGTTTGGCACAGTTCACATTTCTGGTCACCTCCCATGCTGGCATGCACAATCTGCTCCTCCTTTGGGGTCCCTTGCACTAGTGCATTTCTCCCTGCTGTTAGTAAACCTGGATTTCAGCACACCATAAACTTGCTCAGAGTGTAGAAAACTTTACCCTGTGTTTTTTTCCTGGCACATTCGCCTATGTTACATTTGAAAGCAGTTTCCAATTGTGGTGGTTTAAGCAGTTACCTTCCCCCCCACTTTTTAAAATAAACCTCAGCTAGGACTCAGAACACTGGAAGTTGGTAAATGAAGCTTCATATTTACAGCTTTGCACAATATACAAGCAGATATTGACAATGTATCACAGATATTTACAGATATGTACAATGAAAAGGTAATACAGAAACACCACAGCCCTCCCAGAGACCAAAATCCCCAAGAGGGGTAACCAACCACCCCCTACCACCTTTCCCCCTTCCCCAGTCTTATCTCACCACCTGTTGATGCTACAGATAAGCTGAGGTAGATCAGCCAGGGGGGTTAACAGTAGGAAAGAAGTTAGTAGTATTACTGAGAATTAGCTACCAAGGCAAAGAGAAAAAGGAACCATGCAAAGAGCAGCCACAGCCCAGTGAGGTCTGAAACCATCTGTCTTATCTGTATTTTGGTTATAACTTTTTAAAACAACTTTTTTTCTTTCTCAGTGTAGTGGTTTAGCAGTTACCTGCCCCTCCACACCTATTATAAACACCAGCTAGAAGTCAGGACACTGGGAGTTAATAAATGAAGCTTTATATTTACAGCGATGCACAATATACAAGCAGATATTTACAAGGTATAACAGATATTTACAGATAGATACAGTGAAAAGCTAATACAGAAACACCACAGCCCTCCCAGAGACCAAAATCCCCAAGAGGGGTAACCAACCACCCCCTACCACCTTTCCCCCCTTCCCCAATCTTATCTCACCACCTGTTGATGCTGCAGATAAGCTGAGGTAGATCAGCCAGGGGGATTAGTAGCTGGAAAGTAGTCAGTAGAACTACTGAGAATTAGCTACCAAGGCAGAGAGACAAAGGAGCCATGCAAAGAGCAGCTACAGCCCAGCGAGGTCTGAAACTGTCTGTCTTATTTATATTTTGATTATAACTTTTTAAAACAACTTTTTTTTCTTTCTCAGTAAAGCTCTGGGTGAAGTGCCCTCCTGTGTTTTCCTCTCTCAGCCAATAGTCTAATTTCTCACTCAGATTCTCCAGTTAGTTCAAACCAGCACACCAATGTGGTTAATTTTTAAGATGAAAATAAATTATCCTTTGAAAATGTCTCTTGGTAACTTTTCAATGCTCTGTGCCTTTGACAGAGAGAGAATTTGATCCTGATATATACTGTGGTGTCATTGATGTGGAAACCAGGAAACCTTGTACTAGGTCTTTGACATGCAAGGTAGGATATCCTAATCGGAGTAAGATTTATGTGAAGTTGTAATGCAGGAATGTGACAGAAAAATACAGATTTTTGCTCTCAGTAATTATCAGAGTAAATGGTACAAACTCTCAGACTTGCCCAGCAGCAGGAAGGAATTGGTTTTTTGAAGGTCACTTAATTATTTATTTTAAAATGTATTTCTTAAAGTAACCTGGAGGTTTCTATTGTTGTATAAACTCTTTAAGTGGACGTGGGCATAGGGCAGATTGCTACTCCACATACAGGTAGCAGGGGGCCAGCACATCCTGCTGTATGGGGATAAGCTTTGGGGTCAGAGATGATAGATGTTAAAATTCCTCGTAAGCATTCCAGGTGATGTTTGTTTATACAGAATTTAAATAAATCAAGCTTCTTCCCTTTCACAGCTCTTCCTTTTCCCTCTGCAAAGTCTGCAGCAGATGCTTAGTAGCTGTAGGTATAAATGCTAATGCTGCTTCACGTACAACCACAGCCAACTCAGAAATGAGTCTTCTGAAAAATCTGTGGGGTGTGCCTAGGGGTCAAACTCTAAATTTATACAATCCATTAAAAACTCTCAGTCAGGTGAAATTTGTCCTCTGGCTCAAAAAATCTTGGGGAACAGAGAGGTATCAGTTAGGCTGAAGGAATCAGAAATCCAGATCCCCTGCAACTGTGCAGTGTTTAGCTACTTTCCTGCAAAGCAGCTAAACTGTCAGTAGGGGAAGCATCCGGTAAATGAACCACCCTACAGAACAAAGGTAAGCAAAGCTGGCACTAATGACCCAGAGGAACTGAACTCGAACACGTTGCCCTTTTGGAAGTACATGGGGGAGGCAATTGTTTTGCAAA
The DNA here is from genome assembly GCA_013396835.1 of Psilopogon haemacephalus. Classification (NCBI taxonomy): domain Eukaryota; kingdom Metazoa; phylum Chordata; class Aves; order Piciformes; family Megalaimidae; genus Psilopogon; species Psilopogon haemacephalus. The sequence continues at coordinate 9,041 of VWZI01022029.1, read as the reverse complement.
GGGAGGAGGAAAAAGCTTCAAGGTTCTCCAAGAGAACTAGGCAAATCAGAAAGGTAAAAGAGAAAGCAAAAGTGCTCCTCAGCGATTCCTCATATTATGCCTGCTCAGAGTATTTTTCAGAATTGCTACTCGTGCCTGAATTATATCATGATAATTTTTTTTAACCTTACTTAAATGAACCCAATCAAGTCTTTTATGCCACATGGAACTTAGAAGGTAGGGGATGTGACTGTGACAATTGAGAAAAATACCTTCCATCTATTTCACTTCACCTCCCAATTTGTGCCATGTGCGCACAAGTACATCTTCTGGTGTGCAGCATTCAGGACACTCAGAGTTCTCTCTGACTGTGCATTCTGTTGTGTTTATTTACCTTCCTTAATATCTATTTGACTGCTGTTCAAGGGAATACGTCAGCATAAAGAAGCAGGGTCTTTTTATAAATGTTTTCTCCTGCAAAGTCTGATTTTAGACATGTCTTGTGTTAAATATTGTCGCAGGTGGAAGCAAATATTTGGTATTTTGGGTTGCGCTACTTGGCAATTAAAATGCAGCTGTAAAAGGTTTTCAGTTCTCAACCTTATGAGGACTTTGGCAGTTTCTTTTTAGAAGAAGAAATTTGAACTCAACCCTTTACTTAGTGGCTGGGTTATGTTAGTTTGTATCAGATGTGGATACAAGGATCCACCAGGCGGTTTTAAACTCCCTCTTCCTTCTAAGTCCTTCTTCTGCTTGCTTACTAAACCCAGGGTGGTGATTTTCTCTGTTTCGCGTGTTTTGAGTGTTTGATTTGCAGCAGTCTAATAGGCTGGGATTAATGATTGATTCCTGGTTTTGCAGACACATTCCTTAACCCAGCGGAGGGCTGTGCAGGGTCGAAGAAAACGATTCGATGTGTTATTAGCCGAGCACAAAAGCAAAACCAGGGAAAAGGAACTTCTTCGACATTCGGATCATCATCAGCAGATGCCTCCTCTCAGGGAACCACATCCCTCACCTACTAAAACTTCCCAGGAGCTGCACCAAAATTCTCATGGAGTTACTCTTACAGAAACAAAGCCTTTATTACCTAATAAACCCAAACCTCACCCCCCCAGTCTTCCAAGGTAAGGAAAATCTTCAGATTCAGTGGTTAGACTTTAGTACAGGTGGCTTCATCAGGTGGAGTTTGCAAGAGTGATACAGATCTGTTGGACAGAGCAGTGTTTTTGCTCTAGGCCTGATGACTGCCTGCCTGCAATTAGCAATTACATACTGAGCTGTAACTCTTAACGAGGAGGGTTTGGTGTTTGAAATAGTAAAAGCTAACTTGCATCACTTGACAGCAGTTCAGCAGTGGTTGGGCAGTGCTGCTTTTCCAGGGTTACCAAACCTCCTGTCCTTTCTCTCAGTAGAGGTGTTATAAGACTGGAAAACATCACAAATGTGTTCGTGCAGATTTCCTTCTGTCAGGAATTGTAAGGGCTTAAGCTTGGAATATTTAACTGCGCTTGGTTCAATAATACTTTTACTGCTTGCCTTGCCCAGGCCTCCAGGCTGTCCAGCCCAGCACAGTGGAAATGCCCCTAGTGAGTCTCCTTCTGTCCATGAGTCCCCACACCCTCCCTTGCCTGCAGCTGAGCCAGCATCTCGGTTATCCAGTGATGAGGGAGAATGTGATGAAAAAGAAGAGCCTGTTGAAAAACTGGATTGTCATTATTCAGGTCATCATCCTCAACCAGCCGCTGTACGTCTTAAGTCGAAGTTAGCCTTGCTCTCTCCCTTCCTCTGAACTTAGAAACAAACTACTTTGGGGGTTTAAGGGTGGATTTCTCTTAGGAGTGGGCTTTTTTTTTTTTTTTTTTTTTTCCTAGATTGCAGGGGAATTATTTTGTTGCCTCATAGGCAGTGAAGGTTTTGCTGTAGCTGCATAGTAAAATGTTATAAAAGAAATACAATCTGAAAGAAAGCAAAATGCCAAAACACCTAAGATGAAATTGGCAACTTTTGAAGGGCTGTGGTTTTGGACTAAGGGCATGTAGACACGAGATGTTATTGTCAGACTTTCACACACGCATCTTTTACTCAAGGTAGAAGTGTTTTGGTATTTGAATCTTGACAAAAGCTTATTAGATGAACTAAAAGCACGAGCTTTGTTGTCTAGCCTGTATAGTAAATTATCTCCTTTTCAAAAAACAGCTAACTTAACCCAATCAAACAAAAGAAACCCCCACAAAACTCCAAAACAAACAAAACCCAACAACAACCAAAACCAGACTGCAGACAGGTAGCTGATAGCTCCTCAGAAGCATGTGTTACATATGTACTATTTTATTTATGCACACATAGAGACACATCCTGCTGTCCTTCCCTGTTTAATCAGGGGGATTCATGTTTGCAAAGTGTGGGAGTATCAGGTGGGAAGAAAATGATCCCAGTACACCAAGGCCAAAAATTAAAAAAGAGTCCCTAGAAATATTTTTTTTAAAATATTTGATTGAAACATGTAATAAGACACTAATTTAGCAATATATGAAGACAGACTGAAAGAGTTGGGGCTGTGAAGTCTGGAGAAGAGGAGGCTCCCAGGTGACCTCCTTATGGCCTTGCAGGATCTGAAGAGGACCTACAGAAAAGCTGGGGAGGGACTTTTTAGGCTCTCAGGGAGTGACAGGACTAGGGGGAATGGAGCAAAGCTGGACATGAGGAGGAAGTTGTTGAGCATGAGAGTGGTGAGAGCCTGGAATGGGTTGCCCCTGCAGGGAGGTGTTTGGGGCCACATTGCTGGCGGTGTTTGCAGCCAGGCTGGCTGAGGCTGCGGGTAGGGTGTCCTGGGCATGGCAAGGGGGTTGGAACTGGCTGATCCTTGTGGTCCCTTCCAGCCCTGACTGATTCTGTGATTCTAAACACGTGTTGTGAGTCACAGAGTTGTTACTGCAGGTAGGAAAGCCCAATAAAAATCTGTCTTTTCAGTTTTGCACATTTGGTAGTCGGCAAATTGGAAGAGGTTATTACGTGTTTGACAAGCGGTGGAACCGTGTTCGATGTGCACTTGACAGCATGTTGGAGAAGCATCTGAATTCCCAGATGTGGAAGTGAGTAGCCCTGAAAGAGTTCTTACTCTTCTTTGTGTTTGTAGAAAGCATTACCAGAAGGGCAAGGGAGGGGATTCTCCCCCTTTGCTCTTGTCAGACCCCACCTGGAGTACTGTGTGCAGTTCTGGAGCCCCCAGCACAAGAAGGACATGGAACTGCTGGAGAGAGTTCAGAGGAGGGCCACAAAGATGATCAGAGGGCTGCAGCAGCTCTGCTATGAGGACAGGCTGAGAGAGTTGGGGCTCTGCAGCCTGGAGAAGAGGAGGCTTCAAGGAGACCTTATAGCAGCCTACCAGTATCTGAGGGGGCATCTACAGGAGGGCTGGGGAGGGACTGTTCACAAGGTCTTGTAATGACAGGATGAGGGGGAATGGGTTTAAATTGGTGGAGGGGAGATTTGAACAGGATGTTAGGAGGAAATTCTTCACAGTGAGGGTGGTGAGACACTGGCACAGGTTGCCCAGGGAGGTTGTAGCTGCTCCCTCCCTGGATGTGTTCAAGGCCAGGCTGGATGAGGTCTTGAGCATCCTGATCTAGTGGGAGGTGTCCCTGCTTATGGCACAGGGGGGTTGGAACTGGATGATCTTTGAGGTCTCTTCCAACCTGGACCATTCTATGATCCTATGATAAATACACAAAGCCCCTGACCCTACCCAAAGAACAGTAACCTTGTCTTCAGATGAACCGGCTCAAAGGTCTTCAGACGAACCGGCTCAAAGGTCCATTGCCTGTGCTTCACCTGTTTGGCAGCAGCAAACTATTAATTTAATAAGATATAGTGTTGGCATCCCTCAGTCTCCAGATACAACCTGATTGATTTATAGAGCTGTTACGCCAAGGAACGGTAGCTACGTAGGTTTTTATTTTGTCCCTCTCTTCGCCTGCAGGAAAATTCCTCCAGCGTCTAGTAACGCAGCGTCGGTTCGTGCACCGCATCGGACGAACTCGGTGCCTGCTTCGCAGTATGGTGTCAGTGCAGCAGGTTTCCTCCTGCCCGCCACGGTGATGTCGTCTCCAGCCTTGGTATCTCCTTCCTGTGTGTCCCTGAATAACAAATCGGTACCATCGCACGGGACGACCCTGAACGCCAATCCTGCCACTCTGGGCGCGGTGGATCCTGTCTGCAGTATGCAATCGAGACAAGTGTCTTCGTCCCCTTCAACACCTACAGTGCTTTCCTCCGTACCTTCACCTATGCCCAGCAAACCTCAGAAAATGAAATCCAGCAAATCTTTTAAACCTAAGGAATCTCCTGCTGGCAGTGGCACCTGTAACAGCAGCGGCAGCGTCAGTAGCAGCGGCGGCTCAGGAAAGAAGCGTAAAAACAGTTCCGCACTGCTAGCACCTTCTCATTCCACAGAGTCCTTCCGAAAAAACTGCGTGGTTAACTCTGGAAACTCTGGGGCCTCTTATCACCCAGCGGTGACGGCTTCGTCCCACAGCGTCGGCCTCAACTGTATGACTAGCAAAGCTAACTCCGTTAGCCTCAAACACGACCAATCAGGGAGGGGCCCTCCGACTGGAAGCCCTGCAGAATCCATCAAGAGAATGAGTGTGATGATGAACAGCAGCGACTCCACGCTCTCCTTAGGGCCCTTTGTTCATCAGTCCAGCGAGCTGACTGTCAATTCACACAGCAGTTTTTCACATTCACATACTTCCCTAGACAAATTAATAGGAAAGAAAAGAAAGTGCTCACCTGGTTCCAGCAGCTTAAACAGCAGCAGCAACAGCAGCAAATCAAACAAAGTTGCCAAATTGACGTCGGTGAACAATGTTCATGCAAAACACACTGGTGCAATCCCAGGGACACAAGGACTGATGAACAATTCTCTATTTCATCAGGTATGAAATTTTGTCTCTACTTAAGCCGATATGCATGCACCTGTTCACACGATCATAGAATGGTGCAGACTGAACGGGACCTGTGGGGGATCGTTCGGTCCAACCCTGCTGCTAAAGCAGGGTCACACACAGCAGGTTGCCTGGGATCACAGTGTCCAGGCAGATTTGGAATCCCTCCAGAGAAGGAGACTTCTCAACCTCTCTGGGCAGCCTGGGTCAGGGCTCCAACACGCTCAGAGCGAACAAGGTTTTTCCTCATGTTGAGGCAGAATGTTCTGTGTTGCTGTTTGTATCCATTGCTCCTCGTCCTATCCCAGGGACACCATTGAAAAGAGACTGGCACCTTCCCTTTAGAGGTCTGTAAATGTGCAGTGGTTAATGGCTGACTTAATTTGGAAGCACACCACCTGCTCCAGTCTGGTGATCCAGACGCTGCAAAGGAACCAGCCTGAGCCATTCTAACCACTCGCTGCTCCAGACAGCAGCAGTGACCTAGATTGTACCTGTAGGCACCAGAAATTGCTCTCACATGCCTATGTTACATGTGTCCTCCTAATTATTAGCCAATTCCAGATCTCACTCAAGGAAAAAAAAGGTTGTCTTATTTGTCCACTGCTCATTTGGAGTGTTTTTATAGCACCTTTACACAAGATTTTTGTAATCGCTCTGCTGAGGCGTAGCTTTTGGTTTTAAACTAACCTTAAATAGGGCATTCTGAGTTCATTAGAAGTTGCCTGAGAATTGCTCTCGGATGAAATTCAGTCCTTGCATTTAAAGAACCCATAATTAAAGAAGTAAATCTTGCCAGCCAGCCATGCCGCTGAGCTCTTGTGTCTGAAGCCTGGCTTCTCGTTTCTGTGTCAGTAATAAACATGCTGCAAAGTGGGAAATAACAATGCTGGTAGCAGAGCTGTGATGCTGTGATAAAATAAGCCTATTATCCCAAGGTGTCTTTGACTCACTTCTTAGTAATAACAAAATTAAATGTTATAAATAAGATGGAAACCTCTTTAGTTAGGAAAGCAAACAGATTTTGGTAAGTTAGGATGGGAGATCATTTAGAAATTGGTAACCCAGACTTAATAGCATTGAAATTAACGTGGAGGACCACTTGGAGGAGTGAAAATAATTTCACATCACTCAAGGAGAGTGTAGAGGTTGGAACTAGAGACTGAAAACCCTAGAAACCTTCTGTCTGGTCTGGTGCTAACGACCTGAAGTCTGTCTACCTAGAGAGCTTTTGCAGAATGGTTTCTTAGTTTTCAGTTTCAGCCATAGGGGAAAATCTTTTGCTGTTCTGTTGTGCTTGCTGCAACAAAAACAAAGGCATCCAGAGGGCTGAACTTATTTTTGGACTTACCTAATAGTTGCCCTGTCAGATGTGCAATACAAATAAAGGAGAAGTGTAATCTGAGTGAGTTAAGGAAAGAAATCATCTCCCAAACCGTCCTAACTTTAAAGAGCATTAGCATGAGGATTGTCAAGCCTTGGAGATGCCAGGCACACCTTAGTGCAGCATTGTGCCCTGCTGGTTGTCTCCAACCTGTGCTCTTGTTAACCAGACAATGTCTTTTAAGGGCTTCTTCCGTGCCAGCCTGGCTCACTCATCCTTCTCTTTCTTTTGCTTGCTCAAAAGCCAAAGGCACGTCCCTGATAGCTGAGTGCACCATGGTGAGAAACGAACTGGACAATTTTCACTACAAGCAAAACCTCCATCTGGATTTCTGGACTCCAAGATGCCTTGAGTTTTCCCAACTTCCCGTGGTCCTCAGGTGTGGAAATCTACTGGACTGTCACTTAAACAAGGAATTTCCCTGAAGCCATGTCTGTAGCAGCGACTATATTAGAAATTGGACACTGGATGAAGTTCAGCCACATCATTGCTCTTATCAGTGTTAACGGTGGTCTGGACTGTTTGCTACGAATCTGTGAGATTTTACTTACAGGAGTACATCATCTTGCCACTATTTGACATAGATTGGCTGGGCAAAAGAATGTTTTCTGGGGGGAAATAAACGTTACTGTGGACTTATTTTTATACTGATGGTGTCTTTTATAGGTGATAGCTAACCAGACAGACACCTTCAATGGAGAGGACCCCGTGACAAGGGGGGGAAAAAAAAAAAAAAAACAAAAAAAAAAGAAAGAAAATAAGTGTGAGGCACAATGGAAAGAAGCCCTCAAGAAGGGAAATATGGCTTTAGTGTTTTTATAGCAACGTTCCTTTAATGGAATATAAAAATAGCACAATTTAAAAAAAAAAAAAAAATTAGTTTGTGTTTTGCCCAGCCTTTTGCAAGTAATTTAGGATAAGAAGCTATCAGGAGTTTAAAAAAAAAAAAAAAAAAACAAAAAAAAAAAAACAACCACCACCAAAACCAACAAAACAAAACCCAGAAAAGGTAGTCTGAGGCTATAGCTCAGAAAACAGGTGTTAAAAGGTCACCCTTGCATGATACCAAATCTGTTTTCTATTTTTTTTGGAGTAAGATTCGGTTGCAGAAGAAAATGAAAGTTAATTTTGCTTTTTTTTTTGTTTGTTTGTTTGTTTTGTTTTTTAAAGTCTAAACCCATCCAACAGACCAAGGCAAAGGACCTCTAAAACTGTGTGCCCAAAGAACATATTTATTGACCTATGCTGTATACCACAGGCCTTTGTTATTTAAAATAACAGCCGTATTGGTTAAAAACGAGGCTGGCTTTGCCTTCCAGCTGGTAGAACCAGCCCTGCTCAAGCTATTTTAAAAGTATGGAAGTGTTTTCTATAAAGCATAGAAGTCAGTTTCTTTATGCCTTGTTTGTATACCTAAATTGTTACCGCATTATTCTCTCAACCAGCCAGTAAGAGAATTATTTATTTATTTCCCCCC
>VWZI01022028.1:92831-141200 GCA_013396835.1 Psilopogon haemacephalus | reverse complement strand
CAGAGAAGGAGACTCCACAACCTTTCTGGGCAACCTGTCCCAGGGCTCTGTCATCCTCACCGGAAAGAAGTTTCTCCTCATCTTAAGGTGAAACCTTCTGTGTTCCAGTTTGTAGCTGTTGCTCCTTGGCTTATTGCTGCTGACCACCAAAAAGAGATTGGCCCCAGCCACTTGACACCCACCCCTCAGGTATTTGTACACATTGATCAGATCTCCTCTCAGCCTTCTCTTCTCCACACTACACAGCCCCAGGTCTTTCAGTCTCTCTTTGTAGGGGAGATGCTCAGGTCACCCAGGCATCCTCATGGCTCTCTGCTGGACTCTTTCCAGCAGGTCTCTGTCTCTCTTGAACTGGGGAGCCCAAAACTGGACATAGTATTTCAGGTGTGGTCTCACTAGGGCAGAGTGAAGGGGGAGAAGAACCTCCCTAGACCTTCTGGGCACACTTTTCCTGGTGCCCCTCATGATGCCATTGACTCTCTTGGCCACAAGGGCACATTGCTGGCCCGTGCAGAACTTGCTGTCCACCAGCACTCCAAGGTCTTTCTCCACAGAGCTGCTTTCCAGCAGGGCAGCCCGAAAAAGTGAAAATACAAGCGTGTATTAGCAGTACTTGTGCAATTTGGTACCTGAAATGCTACAAAGAAATACTAAACAAATAAAGTAATTGCTCTTTTTCAAAATAGAAATCAGCCTAAAAATGAGTATGTTCCCAGGGTTCCAGGAAGTGAGAAAGGATGTAAAATACATGTTCAGGATGAATGACATCCTAATTGCTGCCAAATATGAGTCACTGCCTGGTGGTGAACAGTGCAGTTCCCAACTGATGGCTAGTGGAAGGCTGAGGATGAGGCAGAAAGTGAATTAGTCAGTCTATGAACCAGAGTATCTGTCTAAATAATTTTTAGTCTTATTTCACAGTAAAGGATAGTCTGCCTCAGTTTTGCAATTTGACTTGATGTGAACAGATCCCTCCAGGGATTGTCAAACTGAGCTCTCAGTTGGAATAATTCTGGGTTTAAATATCACTTCCCATGTCTGTCAGGCTTCAGTTCTGCCAGATCTTTTTTGTGTTCAGCAGCTTTCTGTTCTGAAGCATCACAAAGGAGGCCAGAAGACCTTCCACAAATTAGATACTAACCTGCAAGTATCCTTTCAAATATTTTACAGATCAAGGCTTATATGACTGAATTTATATTTTGGAAGTGGCTCAGGGAACAAGTTAATCTCTCTTTTCTGTGAGTACTCCCTATTGGAAAAACAGATCTTAGTGGTGACCATAATTTGGAGCCTGCCAACTGAGAATTTTGCCACTACAAGCTTCTAGGATGTAGCAAAGAACAAGCTAGGAAAATCTTCCTTATCCTTTGCATATCTGACCAAGGGACCAGTTTAATTTTCAAGTTTAATGAACCTTAATTCCCACTCCTGAATTCCTGCTGACAAGCACTGTCCAAATGGCAGGACATTAGCTCCTGGCTTGCAGGCTCTCCGAAGTTTCCATCTCCTGATGCTTCCCTCTTACACGTGATCTTTCTCCAGAATGTTTTGTATTATATTTGAAGTGGTGTTTTAAGCGTGGAAACAGCTACCCAAAGAAGCTGAATGTGCCAATTCCCTGACAGAGTGGACCTCTAGAATAAAGGGAGGCATTTGAGCAGAATTATTCTGTAAGCTATATGTGTGGGTGAAAGCTTCACATTATATTCTGCACTGCATAGAACTGTGTCTTTCATATTGTTGCCAAGCTAATGTGGAATTTCCTAGCCCTTAAGATTTAAGAAAACCTTCAGGTAAGATGCCATCAGTGTCTTTTAAAATGCTGAAGTTCTATGTGCATATATGTTATTGATTTGGAATTGTGCCTCACACTTTTTACAAGGGTTTAACAATTCTTCAAAGAGGGGAAAAAAACCCCCAAAAACAGTTCAAAATAGATTTATTTTTTCTGTTTGTAACTGAGAGCTAAGCTGGGTCCTGTAGAATATTCAAAGCCATTTTATTCCTTTCAGGCTGTCATAGTTTACAGCAGTTGCTAAACAACTCACATTTCAACAATTTCTCTTGACAGCACATATTCAGTCCTTGGTAAACTATGGCAGAATGTAAAGATAAAATTTTATTATACCTGTTTTATAGTTGTTTAGAGGACATCTGTTCGAGCTGCAACTCAGCCATTTGATTGATCTATGTGCCTCTATATATTCAGAAGGCTTTCTTAGATTGATCAGAGTCAGCAACATGACAATGTCCAATGAATCTGGAAATCAGGCTAACAATCGTATGTGATGAAAAAAAATAAACTCCTTTAAAAGTCCTTTTTATATACAAAACACTACTTTGATGCATAGGTTCACTACCTAGCACCATTATATCCTGCCCTGCCTTACAAAACACTACAGATATTTCAAAATGAAAGATGCACAAAAAGCTGCCTTCTGGTGGAGCTGTTGCCACAGATTCCACTCAGGGATAAAAATGTTGTATGAAATGAACAAAAAAACATTAGGGATAAAAAATACTCTTTACTTGTATTTGAAGAACATAACAGGAAGCAGTAGGTACTACTGATGTAAGATATAACCTGGAAACACATGTAAGCATGAAAGTTTAATCATGACAAGAATTTCAAGCTGTCCTTAATTTCTCATACTGCAGTATGAGGACTGTTTCCATTTCTCTTCCACACACTCTGCTGCTACAATGCTTTGCCTATGCAGCTGGAAGATGGCTGCAGATAAACTTTTTTTTTTTTTTAATTTTTTTTTTTGCAGCTCATACATCTGATTTTGGAAGATTGATCATATGCAGATTCTCTTGACTCAGCTCAGATGATGGTGGAATTAAAGATCAGTGACCAAACAAATTGCTTTTATTCTACACTTTTAAAAAACCCAATCTATATAAGGGATGAATATCGATATAAGGAACACCTATGGTAAAAACCACAGGCTTAAGAAATGGTAACTTTACTCAGGCTGCAGGATGAAGGGATTGAGAGTAGCCCCATGGAGAAGGACCTGAGGGTACTGATGGATGAAAGCTGGACATGAGCTGACAATGTGAGCTTGCAGCCCAGGAGGCCAACCATATCCTGGGCTGCATCAAAAGCAGCGTGGCCAGCAGGTCATACCAGTTGAGCCATAAGGGAGATTGAAACTGGATGTTAGGAAGAAGTTCTTTGAAGTGAGGACGGTGAGATGCTGGCAGAGGTTGCCCAGGGAGGTTGTGGCTGCTCCCTCCCTGGAGATATTCAAGGCCAGGTTGGATGAGGCTTTGAGCAGCCTATTCTAGTGGGAGGTGTCCCTGCCTATGGTGGGGGCTTGGAACTGGATGAGCTTTGAGGTTCCTTCCAACTTAAACCATTCTGATTCTATGACTCTATAAATGGAGTATGGGGTTATCTAGTTTTACAGTGGCTCCCTGCAAGTACCTTTACACAGTTGCTGAAATGCTATTCTGTGATTTCATGCATTCAGTACTGTTTGATAGACCATAACAAATGGAAACATGAGGAATTTTTTCCCTGTGAGGGTGACAGAAGACTGGAACAGGCTGCCCAGGGGGGTTGTGGAGTCTCCCTCTCTGGAGATATTCAACACCTGCCTGGATGTGTTCCTGTGTGATCTGCTCTAGGTGATCCTGCTCTGGCAGGGAAGTTGGATTGAATGAGCTTTTGAGGTCCCTTCCAGCCCCTGACATTCTGTGATTCTGTGGTTCAGGTTGAAGGAGGGAATTTTGCTACTCTTCTCTCTTGTGAGACCCTACTTGGAGTGCTGTGTCCAGCTCTTAGTGCTGTGTCCAGTCCTCAGGACAAGAACGACATGAACCTGTTGAAGTGGATCCAGATCATTCCCTGCTGACTGCTTTTGGTATTTGCTAGTTGACCAGTTCTGAGGTCATTCAATATCAACATTGCTTTATCAATAGATGTGGTGGACTAATAAACAGGGTACTGGCACAGAGGCCCTTTTGTGCAAAGGCTGCTAGGAAAAGCTACAGCTGTACTACATTACAATTTAAATGATCAGCCTATTACAGCTAAACACTTTTTTTTTTAGACTGATTCTATTAATCTGAAGCTACAGAAGCTGATCAAGGCAGTAAGATCAAAGAACTGTCTCTGCAATCACATCGTGCTTCACTGAATGCTGGAGCAGTACATTTCACTTGAAAAGTTCATTTGGGTTTAGTCATGTAATTTGTATTAACCAAACTGACGTGTCTAAATATTCATATCAATTTCCTTATAATTAAACTACTCAAAAATTAATGAGACTGCTATTCTCTTTAGTTAATTGAGTTCCATTTGTCCAGCCTTGCAGCTTTACACCATGCTTGAGTCCATTTAGTGAGTACTGAGAAGATGCATTGGAAATGGGATGGAATCAACTAAATGTGAAATGTTGACATATCTCAAACAGCTAAAACCACAGAATTGATCAGATTGGAAAAGACCTTAGAGGTCATCAAGTCCAACCTATTAGCCAACATCATTTAATCAACTAAACCATGGCACCAAGTGCCACATCCAGTCTCTTTTTAAATTACTTCTGAAGGGGTCCTACAAAAAAGCTGGGGAGGGACTTTTTAGGCTATCAGGGAGTGACAGGACTAGGGGGAACGGAGCAAAGCTGGAGGTGGGGAGATTCAGAGTGGATGTGAGGAGGAAGTTGTTGAGCATGAGAGTGCTGAGAGTCTGGAATGGGTTGCCCAGGGAGGTGTTTGTGGCCACATCCTTGGAGGTGTTTGCAGCCAGACTGGCAGAGGCTGTGGGCAGGGTAGGGTGTCCCTGCCCATGGCAGGGGAGTTGGAACTAGATGATCCCTCTGGTCCCTTCCAACCCTGACTGATTCTATGATTCTACTTCCAGGGATGGGTCCACCACCACCATCCTGGGCAGCCCATTCCAATGCCAATCACTCTTGCTGTGAAGAACTTCTTCCTAACATGCAGAAAACCAACTAAAGTTTCTCTGATATCCCACACCATGTTGCTCTGTAGACCAAATTCTTATTTGTACAATCATCCACTTACCAACACATGTCTTCACATTGGAAACCTTCATTTCCCAGTGTACCATAAAGTTCCAATGCTGTGTTGGAAGACTTGGAAGACTGCTACTGCAGTCCCCTGTTTGGGCCCTAGAGATCCCTGGAGGTATATGCTCTACAACCTCATATTGTAGAGTATTTGCTCTATAACAGTTCATATCCAGGCAACACAGCAGTGTTTACTCCGCTAAGGTTGGATCTGCCTCCAAGATTTGTGTTGTGTGCCATGCTAATTGCTTATGATTGTTTCACCTATAACAAAAACTCTGCTGATGATCTGCTGGAAAGCAGCCCTGAGGAACAGCACCTGGGGGTCTGGGGTGATGAAAAGCTCAAGATGAGGCTGCAGTGTGAGTGCAGCCCAGACAGCAACTGTGTGCTGGGCTACAGCAAGAGCAGCTGTGGGCAGCAGGGCAAGGGAGGGGATTCTGCCCCTTTACTCTGCTCTCCCCACACCCCACCTGGAGTACTGTGTGCAGTTCTGGAGCCCCCAACAGAAGAAGGACATGGAAGTGTTGGAGCCAGTCCAGAGGAGGCCACCAAGATGCTGAGAGGGCTGCAGCAGCTCTGCTATGAGGACAGGCTCTGCAGCCTGGAGAAGAGAATGCTTTCAGGAGACCTTAGAGTAGCCTTCTACAGGAAGGCTGGGGAGGGACTGTTTATGAGATCTGGTAATGACAGGATGAGGAGTAATGGGTTTAAACTGGTGAAGGGGAGATTTAAATTTGATGTGAGAAGGAAGTTCTTTACAGTGAGGGTGGTGAGACACTGGCACAGGTTTCCCAGGGAGGTTGTGTCTGCTCCCTCCCTGGGGATGCTCAAGGCCAGGTTGGACGAGGTCTTGAGCAGCCTGTTCTAGTGGGAGGTGTCCTTGCCTATGGAGGTGGGGAGGGGTGGGGTGTTGGGATTGGATGAGCTTTGAGGTCCCTTCCAGCTGAAACCACTCTGATTCTGTGATTCTATAAATGGCAGTACGGGGCTACCTACTTCTACAGTGGCTCCCTGCAAGTACCTTTACACAGTTGCTGAAATGCCATTCTGTGATTTCATACATTCAGTACTGTTTGGTAGACCATAACAAATATTCCTTTGCCTCCTTTTTCACAGTCCTCTGTCACCTAAGCACAGCTGCGTGCGATTTTGTACCACTTTGTAGCAGGACAAATAATGATAGAAGGTGTAAAATCGAGAAGGATCACTCACTAAAGGGCTCGGAACTGCTGCAGCTTTTGGCTGCTGTTCTCCTGCTTCAGGCCTTTAAACAGCTTTTCAGTAATGAGACTTTATCATTGTAAGAAGCAATTATTTTCCATCACTGACAGTGTAATGCAGTTGCTGACTGGTAGAGTTGGGTTTCATTCATTCTGCAACTATTTTTAAGTGCTATATCACACACCTGCAGGTTGTCAGCCACTATTGTGACAAGCTGTACAGCCTATGTGATTATTCAGGCTTCCAGGAAGGCATACACACACATGATGGAGCTGCTCTTTGTCCCTGTTAGAAGTGCACGAGTTTTTGTTGCCTGTTTTAACTTGGTAAGTTCTGAAAAAATAAAACCCAACACTTGGTAGTGATACCTTGGATTTCAAAGCTGCTCAAAGAAATTTTCATATTTAAGACAGGCAAGGCTGAGAATTGATAGAAGCTACATAGAGAAAATACTGTGGATTTAGACTTACTGATGAGAAAGAAGAGTTCCAGGTTGCTGCATTGTTGCTAATGTTGCAGTTATCTGTCTGTGACATGCTCAGCCCATGTGGGATCTTGGTGCCTTGTAATTCTTCATTTGGTTGTCTCTTTATGCTAGCCAGCACCTGTAGCTCAGATGAACTCTCTCCATCTGCCTGGTACTTTTTCCAGTCATAGTCCTACAAAGTAACGTGGAAAAGTCAACAACAGAGAGAGGACCATGGAACAGAACACAAGAATGAAACAGATACCTTACAGAATCTCTTGAGGGACCTTCCAAAAGCTAGGCTACTAAAAGAGAAACAAAATATTTACTGGAAAATAATTACTTAAGATTTCTGCACAGCTCTGAAGATCAAGCTCTTGCAGTCCAGAAAGCCAACCAGATCCTGGGCTGCAGCAGGAGAAGTGTGGCCAGCAGGGCCAGGGAAGTGATTCTCCCCCTCTACTCTGTTGTGCTGAGATTTTCAAAGTATCCTGGTATGGGCATGATTATTGCCCAGAGTTGGTTCGCTTCATGAGGTCCCCCTCCCCCTTCCATGATAAGGTCCAGAGGTGGGTTGCAGGGAGACACACCATGTGGTTCTGGAACCAGGAAGCCTTGGGCTGCACGCACAAGTCACGCGCACGAGTCAGGTGAATTGTGCTGTCTCTTAGGGTGTTGGAACCCACCCCTGGGCGTGGGACTTTTGAACCAATTGGCCATTCAATGGATGCTAAGTGCCTATTGGTCAGTTCCACGCTCCCCTAATGAGGTATTTAAGGGGGTGCAACGGCCGTTAGTTTCGGTTCTCTCTCTCCACTACCACCGGGAGGAACTCAAGCCTCCATCCTGTCCAGCACCGGCCACGTGCTTTGCAGCCAGCAGCAGCAGTGGCATCATCACAGCATATTGCAACTGTGGTAAGGCAAAACTCTCTCTTTTCCTCTTTATTCGGGACAAATCCTCCTTCTTTTCTCTTTCTCGGGAAGACTCTGTACCTAAGCGCACGTTTCGTGGGTATTTCCAGGCACAGTTGTATTAGGCTCTCTGTTTTCTAAGTTCTGACTGTTTAAACTGTTTAATTCTGTGTTTTAAGCGACTTCGTGTATTTATTCTTGCCAATCGAACATCCAAAGAACACAGGGGAACTATTCCTGGACACTCCCCCCTGATTATTAGTAGTAATTAAAACTAATAATTGCAACACAAAGAAGGAATCTGAAAACTGAATTTGGAATTTGGAATTCAGCAGAAACTTTTGATGGAGGAAGCCATTCCACAACACTCGTAAATTTGCTTTAAAATTAGAATTTCACTTTTGTAATTAAAAGCTTATCTTGTATTTTGTCGCCGATCCTCTCCTTAGGATAAAGTCTTTTTATTGAGTGCTAGATTGAGAAAAACCCGTGGTTGAAAGGATTTTTTTTTTTTTTTTGGGGGGGGGAGTATTTTCCTGTACACAATGACATTTGCATTCTTCCAGGTTCAAATGATTTATTCAGAATTATGTGAGTGTAGTTATGTGTGCGGAAAACTTTAATTACCAGCTATCTAAATGCTTGCAATATTACCCAGAGGGCTGTACTTCCTTCTTAATTAAAAAATATTTGAACTTAATAATAGAGAGCTCTATTAAAACATGAATAAAACATTGCAAGCAACCAGGTCCTTAAAGTGTATTAAGCAGTTAGCAAATCGATTGCAGGATGAGTTGGTTAAGGGAGGTTTTTTTCTTTACCAGTCCTCTGTATGAGTAGATTACAAGAGTCTACTCTTGTAAACTCTTACTCTAATCCCTTTTGATATGAAATTATGCTTTCAGTGTTATCTCACTGCAGTTAACATTATATGCCAGCAGCTCTTTTTCTTGATGCTTGTGGGGATCCCGAACACCTGTTAACAGGATGTCAGGGGTTGGAAGGCAACCAAAGAGATCATAGAATGGTTTAGGTTGGAAGGGACCTCAAAGCTCATCCAGCTCCAACCCCCCATCATAGGAAGGAGTACCTCCCACTACAACATCCAAACTGGCCTTGAACACCTCCGGGTAGGGAGCAGCCATAACCTCCCTGGGCAACCTGTGCCAGTGTCTCATCACCCTCACTGTGAAGAGCTTCCTCCTAACATCCAGTTTCAATCTCCCCTTTGCTGGTTTAAACCCATTTCTCCTCATTCTGTCATTACAAGTCCTTGTCAATAGTCCCTCCCCAGCCTTCCTGTAGACCCCTTTCAGATACTGGAAGGATACTTTAAGGTTTCCTCAAAGCCTTCTCTTCCCCAGGATGCAGAGCCCCAACTCTCTCAGCCTATCCTCATAGCAGAGCTGCTGCAGCCCTGTGCTCACCTTTGTGGCCCTCCTCTGGACTCTCTCCAACAGTTCCATGTCCTTCCTGTGTTGGGGGCTCCAGAACTGCACACAGTACTGCAGGTGGGGTGTGAGGAGAGCAGAGCAAAGGGGCAGAATCCCCTTCCTTGCCTTGCTGCCCACAGCTGCTCTTGCTGCAGCCCAGGTCATCAAGTCCATCCCCTGTGCTGGAGCAGGACCATTTGATCTAGCTAAAGTCACATAGGAATGCATCCAAGTGGGTTTGGAAAATCTCCAGAGAAGGAGACTCCACGACCTCCCTGGGGAGCCTGTTCCAGTGCTCTGGGACCCTTACAGTCAAGAAGTTCCCTCTTGTTTTGAGATGGAACCTCCTGTGCTGCAGCTTCCATACTTGTTTCTTCCTACAAAAGTGCTCCAGCAGACACATGCACATGAAAGCTTTATATATGTAAGCAATGAGAAAAAGGCCATATTGAAACAGCTTGTTTTAGGAATTCCTAAATGATTGGAAATATTCTCAACTAAAAAAAAAGGACAATGAAATATTTGACTTTATTCTACATGTGCCAAGTGAACATGCTTTCTAATAAAAGCAACAACTGTTTAAAAGGCTCACTCAAACACTCAAATTTGACTTTAAATTTTGACTGTGGAGTAGTACAAAAAAGGAGTATCGAAGAACTCGGAGGAAAGGCTCCTGGAATGGAAAATTTTATTACTTTATCAAATCAAGGATGAGAGCTGCATCTGCCAGATACTTTCATCTTGTATTTTGCAGCAATAACACAAAGCCTGTAACTCCTGAATTTCTATGCATTGGTAATAGGCTTTGTCCTTGAAAAGGTACCTGAGAGCAACACACTACATGTGCGACACACTCACAGCTACAGGAGCACTATGGTGATAAACCTACTCTCTAATTTAGTAATCAACTATTTATTAAGCAGAGGGAAAATTATAGGCTCTTTTTTCCTCACCTCTTAAAACAAACAAACAAACAAACAAATATTGTAAAATATATCTAACATTTAAAAAAACTTAATTGCAATCCACCTAGGTAGCTCATATTTAGTTGTGTTCTATAGGATGGAGTTGATCACTGCGTTAAATACTTGTAAAACCTGTTAGGAAAGCAATCCACATCTAGAATCATAGAATCAGTCAGGGTTGGAAGGACTGTTGCATTCCAGCCCCTCTGCCATGCCCAGGGACACCCTACCCTAGATCAGGCTGCCCACAGCCTCTGCCAGCCTGGTTGCAGACACCTCCAGGGATCTGGCCCCAAACACCTCCCTGCAGGGGCAACCCATTCCAGCCTCTCACCACTCTCATGCTCAACAACTTCCTCCTCACATCCAATCTGAATCTCCCCATCTCCAGCTTTGCTCCATTCCCCCTAGTCCTGTCACTCCCTCATAGCCTAAAAAAGTCCCTCCCCAGCTTTTCTGTAGGCCCCTTCAGATACTGAAAGGCCACAATAAGGTCACCTGGGAGCCTCCTCTTCTCCAGACTGAACAGCCCCAACTCTTTCAGTCTGTCCTCACAGCAGAGGTGCTGCAGACCTCTGAGCATCCTAGTGGCCCTTCTCTGGACATGCTCCAGCATGTCCACTTCCCTCTTGTAATAGAGGCTCCAGAACTGGATGCAGTACTCTAGGTGGGGTCTCACCAGGGCGGAGTAGAAGGGGAGAATCACCTTCCCGGCCCTGCTGGCCACACTTCTCCTGATGCAGCCTAGGATCTGGTTGGCTTTCTGGGCTGCAAGTGCACACTGGTGATTCATGTTGAGCTTCTCATCCACCAGCACCTCTAAGCCCCTCTCCTCAGGTCTGCTCTACAGCCACCTCACTGCCTAGCCTGGATTTGTGCTTGGCACTGCCTTGACCCAGCTGCAGGACCTTGCACTTGGCCTTGTTGAACCTCATGAGGTTGGCTTGTGCCCACCTCTCCATATGATTTCATCTGTTATGGACAAATAGATTACAGTTGTGATTGGTAATAAACACAGGTGAATGTTAAGTAGCACAACTTCCCCAAACTGAAGGAAATCAGAAAATAAGGAAGGAATATCTTAATCACAAGAATGGGAAAAGTCACTGGAAATGAGAACAAAACAAATTCCTATAGGTAAAACTAGGAGGGAAAGGAGGGTAAAACACAAACAAATGTTATTGTACACTTCCAGACAGCTACATGGATATTAACACATCTAAGAAAGAGAGAGCCACTTGCTGGGTATCTACTGGGGTTTTCCTAGCACTACAAATTACAGAAATATTATCTCCTTGTCAAACACAAAAGAACACATCCATTGCCTTCTTCCACATCTTCTACATCCCTGCTGGCAATTCTAATGTCTTTTCCAGACAGTAAATACATAGAACATATGCTGCTATCAACAAGATATTCTCTGCTTTAAAAATATTTCCCTCCCTTTTTGTTGTCTTCAGGATCATCAGCCATTGATATTATTCATCACCACAAGGTCTCAAGCATTGTTTCTGATTTTCACTTGCATTACTGCATTTCATTACCCTTGCTTCTCCTAATCTGGCTCCTTCCAAAAGGAAACCCATCTCCACACCCTCCCTGGAGAAGGATGTGCTGTTTTTTCTCAGGAAAAGTGCAAAGCCTTCACACAATCCAGTAAGACACATAGGAAGATACTTCTAAACCACTCACTCAGAAAGCCAATCTCTCAGGACTGTGAGAGATGTAAACCCCAAGCCCTACACTGGCACCCATTTCACAAAGAAGCACTGAAGCATCAGTGGCACAGCAGATGTGCATTTCCCTATCAGAGAAACACACAAAAGCTGAACTTACGCTTTCCTAGATGCTGTTCTTTAATCTGATGCCCATTTTGAATTACTCTTCCTAATCCATTGCCTGGATTTCTATATCCACATTTAACCGCCGCAGCAGCCAACAGTAGGTAGAACTTTTCAGCATGAAGATCTCATCCCAGCAGCAGGGGCTTCATCCCATCAAAGTCATGGCTCCTGCTTCCCCTTTCACAGATGCTGTCAGATTCACTGTACCAATATTCATTGTATCAACAGGTAACAAAATCACCACAGCCTAAAATTCCTAGAGCAGAACCACAGCACACCCCCTGACTGCAGCATTCTATAGCAGGTAAGGCAAGCTCCCAGGGCAGGAAACACAATAATGATGGATGGGAGGCATCCACTTCCTTCAGGCCAACGAGATCTATGGCAAGTTGCAAGACATTTCTGTATCTGCCTTTCCAAACAATATATAACTGCTTCAAAGAGTCATGAAAAGGAGAAGTGCCTATTCTTCTAGTCCAGAGAAGTGTGGTGCAATCCCTGGCTCAAGATATTACTATCCTGAACCCACTAAGGATGCTGCAGTAGCTGGAGTCAGCATTCCTAGGTAAAAAATGACCAAGTGTGTTCACAAAGTAACTGTGCTGTGACTAAACACAGTAAGACTCCTTGACTGGTAGAAAAGACAATTACAAGGGAATGTGATATCCAGCCATCAAATATTAAATGGCACAGATTAAAAATAATAATAACAACAGCAACAATAACAACAACAACAACAATAATACCACCTATCTAGACATTAAAATCGTATATATTATTATAGTAGCATTATTGTTAATATTATAACAGCCACAATAACAACCACAACAATTTTTTTTTTTCAAAAGGTTATTCGTTGTTTCTTATAACAGATACAAGAATGAGAAAGCAACAGGGATGAGTCAGTGCATTCAAAGAAACAAAAGGAGATAGAGCAGTTAAACTCTGAAATTCACTGTCACAAGGCAAAGGCCACAGAGATAAAAAAGGCAATGACACAAATCTTTGGAAAAAACTTCCACCACCAGTTACTTACCACAGAGACATCTTTCACTGAAGAAATTGCTAAGCTATGGACTGCTGGAAGGAAGCCTGCAGGGTAAGTTGTCAAGCACAAATACAGGTTGAGCAGTGACTGGCTGGAGAGCAGCACTGAGGAGAAGGACCTGGGGGTGCTGGCGGTCAAGAAGCTCAACATGAATCAGCAGTGTGCACTTGCAGCAAAGAAAGCCAACTAGAGCCTGGGCTGCATCAGGAGAAGTGTGGCCAGCAGGGCCAGGGAGGTTCTTCCCCTCTACTCCGCCCTGGTGAGACCCCACCTGGAGGACTGCATCCAGGTTTGGAGCCCCTATTAAAAGAGGGATGTGGACATGCTGGAGCATATCCAGAGAAGGGCCACAAGAACACTCAAGAGGGCTGCAGGACCTCTGCTATGAGGACAGACTGAAGGAGTTGAGGTTGTCCTGTCTGGAGAAGAGGCTCCCAGGTGACCCTATTGTGGCCTTCCAGTATCTGAAGGGGGCACACAAAAAAGCTGGAGAGAGACTTTTTAGGCTATGAGGGAGTGACAGGACTAGGGGAAATGGAGCAAAGCTGGAGGTGGGGATATTCAGACTGGATGTGAGGAGGAAGTTGTTGAGCATGAGATTGGTGAGAGCCTGGAATGGGTTACCCAGGGAGGTGGTTGTGGCCACATCTCTGGAGGTATTTGCAGCCAGGCTGGCAGAGGCTGTGGGCAGCCTGATCTAGGGTAGAGTGTCCCTGGGCATGGCAGGGGTGTTGGAATTGGCTGATCCTTGTGGTCCCTTCCAACCCTGACTGATTCTATGATTCTAAGGTATTGCTGAATGCTTGCTCTGTCCTTGTTTCACCCTTTTACCCTGGCCTTTTATGACTGTGGCTGGACAGAAGATGCAGGTGGCTACACAGGTGTTTGATTTCATGCGGTACTGGCTGACATATGAGAAAAAAGGTCTCTGAGGCTTGAGGAAGACATTTGTCCTGCTTTACTTTCCAATGCTCAGAAATAAATCTAATCCATTCATAACACAGTGAAAGAAGAGGTCACATCTTCAAAGACAGGTATCTGCACTAATTCTAACTCCAACAGACTTCTATCCAAAAACAGTAACATACTGTCTCACATGGGATTTACAGAATCCACTTGTTTAGCTCTAGTTCCTGCTTCAAAGTACAGAATTCTAAGCTGGAAATGGCAGGAATCAGCTATTAGAAAATATTTTAAAACTTAATTAGCTTCAGCCAACCTTGTTCTTCAAATTACTGCAGGAAGAGAAGTCAAGGAATAAAGCAGCACTTTGATGACTGTATCAAGTCCTTTAGCAGCCTGGCAGTTTAGCCTATGACACAGCCTTGGAGCTGGCCCTCAGTCACATCATTTATTACTTTTCAAGGCTGTCACAGAAAGGCTGCGAAGTCCCTAGATTAATGCCCTTTCTATGGTCATCCAAAGTCTGTCAATTTTCCCTTTGTAATCTTTCACCTTAAACCGACTTTTAAACTCACCTGCTTCTAAGATGTGAGTTGCTCAACGACATCTTTTTTAGCTGTAAACCTCTGTGATTTCCCTTTTGTTTGGAGTACTGTTTGGTGTGCCACAAAAACTACAAACCCAGCTTTCAACAGACAGCTCAATAGACACAGTCGTGAAACCAGCATACATCTGGATGAAAGAAGCATTATTTCTCACTTTGTGCATGTGCTGGTTTGAGCTAATTGGAGAATTTGAGTGAGAAATTAGACTATTGGCTGAGAGAGGAAAACGCAGCATGGCACTTCACCAGAGCTTTACTGAGAAAGAAAAAAAAATTGTTTTTAAGTATTTTACCCAAAACATTAGATATCAGACAGTTTCTGACCACTCTGGCTGCGGCTGCTTCTCTTGCATGGTCTCCTTTGTCTCTGCCTTGGTAGCTAATTCTCAGTAATTCTAATAACTACTTTCCTGCTACTAAACTCCCCTGGCCGATCTACCTCAGCTTATCTTCAGCATCAACAGGTGGTGAGATAAGATTGGGGAAGGGGGGAGAGATGGTAGGGGTGGTTGGTTACCCCTCTTGGGGATTTTAGTCTCTGGGAGGGCTGTGGTGTTTCTGTATTACATTTTTATTGTACATATCTGTAAATATCTGTTACACCTTGTAAATACCTGCTTGTATATTGTGCATTGCTGTAAATATAAAGCTTCATTTATCAACTTCCAGTGTTTCTGAGTCCTAGCCAGGGTTTATTTCAAAAGGTGGGGGGGCAACTAACTGCTTAAACCACTACAGTGCAAAAGGATATATTTAATATAGCTTCTCTATACAATCTAATTTCAAAGTGAAAATCACTTACACAAGTCTCTGTTGTCAGAGATGAACTTTCTCTTGAAACTTGCTTGGGAGACTTTCTCCTGACGGATCCTTTTAATTGACCAGGAACTCTCTCACATCTTTCAACTCCTTCAGCAATGTGTGGAATTCCTTCAGAGAATTCAGACTTTCTTCCAGCTGGAGAAAGTGAAAGGGTAGGCTTTAAGCTGCTCAGAGAGCTAACAGAATATGTTTCTCTCACAGTGGAACTTTGTGGTCTCGATGCAATGGTGTCTTCGAGGCTATGCTTGCTGTGTTCCTTATTCTTCCAGGATTCATTTCTCCATGACATCCTCTTTAATGGGTTCTCTTTACAACCTGATGAATCAGATGTTCCTTGTGGGCTGCTACTGATCTCGAGTTCCTCAGTATCATGGATAAATTCATTGCTGTCATCCTAAATTTGGGAAACAAAGCAAGAGCAATTCCCTCTCACCGTCACACAAGGCACTTTTACATTACTTTAACATTTCAAAATGCCTTTTTAATCCTTGCTGCCTAATTCTGAATTTGCAAAGATTCTGACAAGCAGCTGCTTTCCCCAGCAACTATATGAAGCATACCATAAACATTACCTCTCAAGTTGTGAGAAGTAGAAAGAGGAGAATAAGGAGACAAGATGATGCTTTCCAAAAAGGTTGGCTCATGGCTGGGACATAGAAGGTTTCATTTCAACATGAAGAGAAACTTCTTTCCAGTGAGGGTGACAGAGCTCTGGACTGTCTCTTTCATTTTAGACAAGGAGCAACAGCTACAAACTGGACCATAGAAGGTTTCACCTCAAGATGAGGAGAAACTTCCTTCCAGTGAGGAGGCCAGAGCCCTGGAACAGGCTGCCCAGAATGCTTACGGAGTCTCCTCTTCTGGAGACTTTCCAAACCTACCTGGATGCATTCCTGTGCAAACTACCCTAGGGGATCCTGCTTGGCAGAGGTGTTGGACTTGATGATCTCTGGAGGTCACTTTCAGCCTCTAAGGTTCTGTGATTTTGTGACAGCACAACATGATGTGGTCACACCTGCCACGGGCATAGAACTCCAGCAGTCAGCAGCAGTTTGTGGTTTGACAGGATCCAGGAATGATGTCATCACATGTTTAAATGTCCAATGTCTCTGACAGAAATTTGAGTTGAAGCCATGGACATCCACATGACTACAAAATAAGTCACGGGATGGTGAGTGGATCAAAGAGAAGAAAATTTTCATCCTTTACTGATAATTTGACTCTGATAATTGAATATCAGCATTGAACCGTTTCAGTGACTAATTAGTAACCACTGACAGGAATTTATTTCTATTTTTTTCTCCCCAAAAGCCTGAAGTTACATAAACTACATCAGCCTAGCAGAGTTACTGTGCATATCTGAAGGCTCTCACTATATGCAACGTAAAGAGAGTCAATGCTCACTGATTTGAAATTTATTCTGATGCATAACCTGTCCCTTATATTTTACAATTCCATAAATACTTTTGGTAGGTGATACTGACTTTCCACAGATTTAATAAAAAGCTACATAATTCTCCTTTGCAGCTCCACCAACTTCAAATGAACAGGAGGACGAAACTGGGATTTAGGCACTTTAAACTGTTATCTAGCTAATTTATGATGTAGTGACACAAAAACCCCAAGGAAAACATTTGGACTTTATACCAGTCTAAGACATTTATATAAATATATATGTCTTTATATACAAGTACATATATATGTACTTGTATATACATATATATGTCTTTATCTACAAGTAAAAAGGCATGCAAAATCTTCTTTTTTTTTTTTTGTTTGTTTTGGTTTGTTTGATTTTCATTAATTAAAACTATTTCACTTATTCTCCAGGAGAAAGGCAATTTATGCTCTGATGCCATTATTTAAATTGAAATTCAAGAAGGCCAAGGGTAAGGTCCTGCAAATGGGTCAGTGCAATCCCAAGCACAACTCCAGGCTGGGTGGGGAATGGCTGAGAGCAGCCCTGAGGAAAAGGACCTGGGGGTCTGGGGTGATGAAAAGCTCAAGATGAGGCTGCAGTGTGAGTGGTGAGTGCAGCCCAGACAGCAACCATGTGCTGGGCTGCAGCAAGAGCAGCTGTGGGCAGCAGGGCAAGGGAGGAGATTCTGCCGCTTTGCTCTGCTCTCCTCACACCCCACCTGGAGTCCTGTGTGCAGTTCTGGAGCCCCCTGCACAAGCAGCACATGGAAGTGTTGGAGCCAGTCCAGAGGAGGCCACCAAGATGCTGAGAGAGCTGCAGCAGCTCTGCTCTGAGGACAGGCTGAGAGAGTTGGGGCTCTGCATCCTGGAGAAGAGAAGGTTTTGAGGAGCCTTCTAGTATCTGAAGGGAACATCCAGGAGGGCTGAGGAGGGACTATTGACAAGATCTTGTAATGACAGAACAAGGAGTAATAGGGGCTTCAGAACTGGATGCAGTACTCCAGGTGGGGTCTCACCTGCACTGAAACTGTGCTAAAAGACTGCTGACTGAACAGTATCTAATGTTCAGATATCAAGGCTTGGCCTGCCTGTATTTTCAGTGCTTTAAACAAAACAGTTTTCTTGTTTACTTCATTAGAATAAGCTAAATATGTTTATGCAGACTATTGGTATAAAGTTAACTTCAAGAAGCAACACAGAATATACCTGCTTGAGGAACACAGAATGGACCTGCACGAGGAGGATGAATATGGGCAAAATATGACTGCTAAGTAATTTGTTGGTTCAGTGACTTCTTTCACACGAAAGAAAGGCTTACCTATGAATTACTAATGTAGTAGTTACACCGAGAATAAAAAAATTCTTAGCATGCTGTAGATTTGTTTAATGTAATTATCTTCTAGCTTTGTAAGCCCAGCGTATCTCCAGCTGCAGTGCTGATACTACTTAATGCAGTTTACTTCCAAAGATAATGAAAGAAAGGCTGTTCCCTAGCACATTTCTGACATGGTCAAAGAGAATTTTTAGTTTATATAATGTCTTAAACCTTTTTAAAGAAGAGGGAGCTAGAAGATGACAGCACTACAGGCTGGGGACAGAGTGGCTGGAGAGCAGCCAGGCAGAGAGGGACCTGGGGGTGCTGAGAGATAGGAGCTGAAGCCAGCAGTGTGCCCAGGTGGCCAGGAGACCCAATGGCATCCTGGCCTGGATCAGGAACAGTGTGGCCAGCAGGACCAGGGAGGTCATTCTGCCCCTGTACTCAGCACTGGTCAGGCCACACCTTGAGTACTGTGTCCAGTTCTGGGCCCCTCAATTCAAGAGAGATGTTTAGGTACTGGAACATGCCCAAAGAAAGGTGACAAAGCTGGTGAGGGGCCTGGAGCAGAGCCCTGTGAGGAGAGGCTGAGGGAGCTGGGGGTGTGTATGTAGCCTGGAGAAGAGGAGGCTCAGGGGTGTGACCTCATTGCTGTCTACAACTACCTAAAAGGAGGTTGTAACCAGGTGGGGTTGGTCTCTTCTCCGAGGCAATCAGCAACAGAATGAGGGGACACAGCCTCAAGTTGTGCCAGGGTAGGTATAGTCTGGATGTTAGGAGGAAGTTCTTCCCAGAGAGAGTGATTGGCATTGGAATGGGCTGCCCAGGGAGGTGGTGGAGTTGCCATGCCTGGAGGTGCTCAAGAAAAGCCTGGATGGAGCACTTCGTGCCATTGGCTAGGGCTGGGTGATAGGTTGGACTGGATGATCTAGGAGGTTTCTTCCAACCTGGCTTGGCTTTACTCTACTCTACTCTACTCTACTCTACTCCAGTCCAGTCCAGTCCAGTCCAGTCCAGTCCAGTCCAGTCCAGTCCAGTCCAGTCCAGTCCAGTCCAGTCCAGTCCAGTCCAGTCCAGTCCAGTCCAGTCCAGTCCAGTCCAGTCCAGTCCAGTCCAGTCCAGTCCAGTCCAGTCCAGTCCAGTCCAGTCCAGTCCAGTCCAGTCCAGTCCAGTCCAGTCCAGTCCAGTCCAGTCCAGTCCAGTCCAGTCCAGTCTATTCTTGGCTACTCCTTTCTCTTTCTGTGCTTGGCACTGGATCTCAGGGGCAGGATGACAGCTTGAAGGTTAGCTACCTTCTTCAAAAAAGGCTTAAGAAAAGTTCAGTGACTGATATAGCTTTTGATTACTATATAAAGAAATGAGTTTGCTATATAGTTCATAATTTAATTGTGCCACATGATCTGTTTTGAAAGACACTTTATTTTCATTTACTTACCATAGCACAGCCTTTACCTGTTTGGTACCTCTTCAGAATTTGTTGTCACTTTTCCACTGCTTTTGGAGACGTATCTTTATAAAGGACTTTAACAGCTCCTCACTCCCCACTCCCCCCATCAGCAAATTTGGTTTTGCAGAAATTCAGAACACGCAGCAGTTAAATTCACTCCATCTTTCTACTATGTAACTCATTTGCATTTTATTCCTCAGCTATGAGCAACAGATCAGAATGCTAAGGGAAAGATTTTATAATTACAAATTAAGTATGCTAGAATGTTCTCAAGGTGGAAACTTTTAGCAGTTAACTGTAATGACACAATGCAACTCTTCAGTGCATTGGCAGTTTGGTGACTTTCTATTTATAGCACCAGCTGATAAATTTCTTAAAAAACATTTCTTTTCTTTCATTAATTTTATTGCTGAAAGACTTCCACGTTGCGAAAGGTGCTGATGCTGACACAGCTCAGCAGGTTGAGGGAGGTGAACTGAACTCTGATCCACTCTGCTGAGACCCCACCTGGAGTACTGCATCCAGTTCTGGAGCCCCTATTACAAGAGGGATGTGGACATGCTGGATTGTGTCCTGAGAAGGGCCACAAGGATGCTCAGAGGGCTGCAGCACCTCTGCTATGAGGACAGACTGAAAGAGTTGGGGCTGTTCTTTCTGCAGGAGAGGAGACTTCCAGGTGACCTTCTTGTGGCCTTCCAGTATCTGAAGGGGGCCTACAAAAAAGCTGGGGAGGGACTTTTTAGGCTATCAGGTAGTGACAGGACTAGGGGGAATGGAGCAAAGCTGGAGGTGGGGAGATTGGAGGTGTTTGCAGCCAGGCTGGCAGAGGCTTTGGGCAGCCTGCTCTAGGGTAGGGTGTCCCTGGGCATGGCAAGGGGGCTGGAACTGGATGATCCTTGTGGTCCCTTCCAACCCTGACTGAATCTATGATTCTATGATATAAAGCAGAAACACCATCCATCAAGTAACATTTAGAGGCTGAAATTTCTTAATTTACTTTTGACAGTCTGGGTGAGCAAAAGATTCCCTGCTTAGAGTTTGAAAAAGCACAATGGAGCCATATTTACTGCACCCTTGCTCAACCGTAACTGACTTCAATCTCACTCAAATCCATGAGGCAGGCTTCACTAGGATATTTTGTTGTAATGCTGCAGGATACTCTCAGCTCTCCCTGTTAGCACAGAGGCTGACAGGCAGATGCCTTTCTTTTGTCTGCTTGGTACAGAGGTTGTACCTGCATTTTTAACTCCTGCATCCAGTTAGACACAGAAACCTGACAAAGACAAATCAACTTGCAGGTATCTATGGAAAAGATGATTTCTCCTCTCTGCCTCACTTGTGGACAGAATCTCAACATAGGAGTTTTAGGATGAAGATTACTTATCAAGAATTATGTGTAAAATGTGGCCTACCTCTTCACTTACGTCAATTCCTTCAAAGCTATCTTCAGTTTGGGTTTCTGCATGTTCTTCATTGCTGTCTTCCTTCAAATCCAAAGGGAAAATGCAAGATTCCGGTGACGTACTGAGAGACATCTCAAGAGGAGCTGATGGAGGCCTGGATGAAAATGTGAAAATCTCTTTGTTCTTCACTTGGAGATCACCTGTTTCATCACCGTGATCTTCAGCAGAGGCATTCTGTGGTGAAGTTAAAGGACAGCAGGCTGAATCTTCAGTAGCTGTGAACTGCTCCCTCCTATCCATCTGAATACTCTTGGTGAAACTTTCTGGAAACACCCATTCATCTGAAATGTACAATAGTCATTTTAATGGCAAGGATGTAAATTGTATGGTAGCCTGATCACTCTTCTTCTCTCTGGAAGGTGTACAGCAAAGTAACTTTTTCGACTGTAAAAACAACTGGAAGAGTGATGAGGATGCAATGAAAAAGATCAGGCTGCTTTCTAAGTGAAGTAACATTAGAATTATAGAATGGTAGAATGGTTTAGGTCGGAAAGGACCTCAAAGATCATCCAGTTCTAACCCCCCAGTGCCATAGGCAGGGACACCTCCCACTAGAACAGGTTGCACAATGCTTCATCCAACCTGGCCTTGAACACCTCCAGGGAGGGAGCAGCCACAACCTCCCTGGGCAGCATGTGCTACCACCCACACCGCAAAGAACTTCCTAACATCCAGCCTCAATCTCTCCTCTGCCACTTTAAACCCATTACTCCTCACCCTGTCATTACAAGATCTTGTCAATAGTCCCTCCCCAGTCCTCTTGGATGTTCCCTTCAGATACTAGAAGGCTTCTCAAAACCTTCTCTTCTCCAGCCTGCAGAGCCCCAACTCTCTCAGCCTGTCCTAATAGCAGAGCTGCTGCAGCCCTCTCAGCATCTTGGTGGCCTCCTCTGGACTGGCTCCAACACTTCCATGTCCTGCTTGTGCTGGGGGCTCCAGAGCT
Organism: Psilopogon haemacephalus; assembly: GCA_013396835.1. Classification (NCBI taxonomy): domain Eukaryota; kingdom Metazoa; phylum Chordata; class Aves; order Piciformes; family Megalaimidae; genus Psilopogon; species Psilopogon haemacephalus. The sequence goes on along the minus strand of VWZI01022028.1, from coordinate 119,348 downwards.
GCACACGGGACTCCAGGTGGGGTGTGAGGAGAGCAGAGCAAAGGGGCAGAATCCCCTCCCTTGCCCTGCTGCCCACATCTCCTCTTGCTGCAGCCCAGCACATGGTTGCTGTCTGGGCTGCACTCAACCTGTCAGCTCATGTTCAGCTTTTCCTTAAGCCAGACTCATAGGTTCTTTTCCTCAGGGTTAATGAAAATATTTCCAGATCACAAAAAAAAAATCCACAAGCTACAGTCTATGAAATGGAAGCCTGCAATTGTCAAATCTGAAACTCTTTAGCTATTAAGATCTGAAACTGAATTTCATTCTAGGAAAACATAAAATTATCTTTTTCTGTTGGCCTATTTTGTGGCTGACATTTAAGAAAAAATAAGCACGCATAGTTGGTGAAAAGTTCATAATATTACAACTTGCTGCTTCTTTACTGCTGAAATGCTACTCTTTATGTCCACAACTTGTGGTTTAAATCTCACTTTCAAATTACAGCTCTGATGAAAAAGTGTGACATGAAAAATGTCTGAAGATATCTGTTTCACCAAGAGTCCCTGCATGCAGGCAGTGATAATCTGCCACTTTTAGAACAAACAATAAACCAGAGAACTAGATTTAAAGACTGAATACACCAGATAAAAGGTGACTTTTACACTTTTGTTGTTAACTTATATTTTACTGCTTGGAATTATGGTAGGTAATAAAAAAAAAAAAATTGTCAATTTGATTGATTAAACCCAATCTCAAATAACATCTGAGAAAAGGAGAGTTGCTCAAGTATGCAATACTCCCTTATCTTCATTAAAGGTAGTGTGGTGTGGATTATTCACTAGATCTTGGAACTTTCTGGCTTCATAAAACAAAGTTAACCACCAACTGCATGAAAAAAAAGCTTCAATATATAAAAAACCCAAAGAACCCAACTAAAAGTGTAATAATAAAGTAGCACTGCAATAATAAAATCCTTGCCATCATAGAAGACAGTAAGTTGCCTATGATATTCTACACTTTGTACTTTTCTTAGAGATAATTATTACTTCTGGCAGATTCAATAGCTTCTGAGGGGGGGGAAAAAAAATAGGTCTGAACTCCCTCAGGTATCAGTCCTGGGACCAGGACTTGTTCAGCGTCTTTGTGGGTGACATGGACAAAGGCATTGAGTGCTCCCTCGGCAAGTTTGCTGATGACACCAAGCTGTGTGGTGCAGCAGATAGGCTGGAGGGCAGAGATGGCATCCAGAGGGACCTGGACAGGCTGCAGAGGTGGGCACAAGCCAACTTCATGAGGTTCAACAAGACCAAGTGGAAGGTCCTGCAGCTGGGTCAAGGCAATCTCAAGAACAAATCCAGGCTGGGCAGTGAGCGGCTGGAGAGCAGACCTGAGGAGAGGGACTTGGGGATGCTGGTGGAGGAGAAGCTCAACATGAGCCAGCAGTGTGCACTTGCAGCCCAGAAAGCCAAGCAGAGCCTGGGCTGCATCAGGAGAAGTGTGGCCAGCAGGTTGAGGGAGGTGTAATGAACATTTGTTTCCAGAGATGTTGAAGAAATATACTTGGGTTAATAATAAGATAAATGCCAATATCAGTTTGTACACCATAGTACTTAATGACATGTGCAAGGAAAGGCAGAAATGTTATCTTAAAGCTTTCCAGACATTTACTCTGCCCTGGTGAGGACACACCTGGAGTACTGTGTCCAGTTCTGAGCCCATTTCAAGAAGGACATAAATGCTTGAGAGAGTCCAGCATAGAGGCACAGAGATGATGAAGGGAATGGAACATCTCTGTTATAAGGAGAGCCTGAGAGAGCTGGGGCTCTGCTGCCTGGGGAAGAGGAGCCTGAGAAATGACCTCATTCATGTTTGTAAATATGTAAAGGGTGAGTGCCAAGAGCATGGAGCCAGGCTCTGTTTGATGATACCCAAGGACAGGACAAGGGGCAATGGGTGGAAGCTGAGGCATAGGAATTTCCATGGAAACATGAGGAGGAATTTTTTTTGCCCTGTGAGAGCGACAGAAGACTGGAACAGGCTGCCCAGGGCGGTTGTGGAGTCTCCCACTCTGGAGATATTCCAAACCCTCCTGGATGCATTCCTTTGTGATTTGCTCTAGGTGATCCTGCTCTGCAGAGGGGTTGGACTGGATGAGCTTTGGAGGTCCCTTCCAGCCCCTGACATTCTATGACTCTTTGTTTTTGTGTTGGTTATAGAGTTCAGCAACTTCCATAACCCATAGTTAAGTATACCATTATGTTCATAGTTTAGAAGGGAAAGACTGGGGGGTTTTGGAGCAAGCCAAATCCTATTATCTCTCCACCACAAACTACCCTGGAGTTTCTTTTTAACTCAGCATTTCCATGTCAATTGCAACGAAGGAATTGGAGCTGCCTTCTACGTCAAACATGCAAATGACTGTGTAATCACAACACTGCAGCAAACAAGATAAATGCAAGAACCATCACCTGAACACCTAATTAGTCTCTCTACACAATCAGACATAGGCTAAAGCTGCCAATCGCAGCTAACATTTTAATGAAGGTCTCGGCATTGTGTAAGTAAGATTGGGAAAGTATCAGAAATGCTCACTCATTGTGGTTTTACCTTGCTTGATGTCTACTTTTATAAAGGCACTGCACACTTGCTACAGAAGAGAGGCTGAGTTGAGGGTCTATAAGAAATCTTAAATATATAACTATAAATCGCAGTGACTTACCTTTAAGGTGCTAATAACAATTGCTTATCAAAGCTCCCCTCCCTCCATGAAATGTAAATGAATACTTATTCAAGCTAATAGCAGAATGAGAGCAGTAGTGTCCCAAGATCACCACAGGACATGGTTGCACAGGACTCAAGAATACCAAATGCCCAGCGCTAAGAGGTTTGTAACAGATCACAGGATGTTAAGGGTTGGAAGTGACCTCCATAGAACACAGAACCACAGAATGATTTAGATTGGAAGAGACCTCAAAGCTCATCCTGTTCCAAACCCCCACCATAGGCAGGGACATCTCCCACTAGAACAGACACAACCTCCTTGGGCAACCTGTGCCAGTGTTTCACCATCCTCACTGTTAAGAACTTGTTCCTAACATCCAGTTTCAATCAATCATTTAAAACAAGACTCAGGGTTTACCATCAGGACTACAAAGATAGAATCATAGAATGGTTTAGCTTGGAAGGGATCTCAAAGCTTATCCAGTTCCAACCCCTTGCTGTAGGCAGGGACACCTCCCACTATAACAGGTTGCTCATGGCCTTGAACCCCTCCAGGGAGGGAGCAGCCACAACCTCCCTGGGCAACCTGTGCCAGTGTTTCACCACCCTCACTGGAAAGTACTTCCTCATAAAATCCAGTTTCAATCTCCCCTCTGCCACTTTAAACCCATTCCTCCCCATCCTGTCTTTGCAAGACTTTGTATATAGTCCCTCCCAAGCCTTTCTGTAGACTCCCTCCAGGTACTGGAATGCCAATACCAGGTCTCCTCAAAGCCTTCTCCCCAGGTTGCAGAGCCCCAGATCTCACAGCCTGTCCTCATAGTAGAGCTGCTCCAACCCTTTGAGCATCTTGGTGGCCTCCTCTGCACTGGCTCCAACAGTTCCATGTCCCTCTTGTGTTGGGGGCTCCAGAACTGCACATGGTATTCCAGATCATGGAGCCCAAACCTTGTTCATACAGCTTGCTTTGATCATAGCATAATCAGGGAGGCAGAAGCCATGTAAGCTTGCATTTGCTTGGGGAATGTGAAAGAAGGAAGACAGTGATTCCTGCCTTGAAATTCAGGGAACAGGAAGCAATTAAAATTTCTCTGGAAGACTCTCCTTGCCTTCGCATCTTTCACCTCTTTCATTTGAATTATGAAACACGAGATTAGAGGCTAGAAGGGACCCCAAAAGATCAAAGTCCAACCCCCCTGCCTGAGCAGGATCTTCTCCAGCAGACCAAACAGGAATTAATACCAGTTACAGCTTACTGACATTGTCATAGCATAATTGCTTCTAAACATCCCAAGGATTAAACAAAATGCAGATAACTCACAATGTGAAATAAAATGTCTTTGATCAATTTTGAGTAGATTTGAGTAGTTTGCCCTCTTTACAAGTTGGTGGTTATGCCTTTTAATCAAAAGTTACACTACTTTTTCACAGAGCCAAGGGCTATTTTTGCCACCACGATGTCCTTTCCAGAGACATGCAGAGCAAGCTGACTGACACTGCATGACAAAAAAAAAAAAAAAAAAAATCCACACCTTTGGCAGATAGGTGTGAAAGGGAAAACAACAATACCCATAAAGCTGAGGTGTCTTTCTGTGAGTAAGACAAAAAGAAAATTCACAACCGGACTTTAAAAACAAAGCACATCAAAACTGATACTACATTGGTGCCATAATTAATATCCTAAAGTCTTATCTGGGGCAAGTGAAATTTCTTGTGTGTTTGATGTTTGGAGTCTTTAGCATTAAATTAAACAGGCATTTAAAGAATAAATTATTTTTAGTTCCTTGCCTTTAATCATGAAGCATAGAATTTTTAAATTAAAAAAAAAAAAAAAAAAAGAAATATTCCATTCATTCACTGCTCTGCTTAATCCTGCAAATATTTATCAATGCTTAAAAGCAGTTCTTGTTGCAGGGTGTTTGATTTCCACAATCCCCCTGCAAGACAGACACTTTTATGTGAACTGCTTCTGGGTCCTTTGAAGTTTACAACAGACAGTCCCCTACACCATACATAACATAAAATGAGCACCCTACCACTACTGATGTCCCACATGTCTCTGACTGTGTTTTCTGGAGATACTCTTCTATGACTGTTCCTGTCTGCTGCTGATCCTTGTGGTGAGGTGAGTTGCAGACACAACCTTGCACTCTCAGAGGCTCTCTCAGTCTGTACTGCAAGGTCTGAAATGCAACCCAGAGACTTACAAATTGCCTGTTAACACTCACATTGTCTGCATTTCCTACCTAAGGCATAGGAAAAGCATACAGAGCACAGTCCTGGGATAGAAGCATCATTCAGGAAGGACATGAATCTTGTAGGGCAGCAGGAATTGACAGTCACATGAAAGCAAAAAACGTAACACTAGGTATGGAAGAAGGGCAGAGAGCAGAAGTTATAAAAAGCAGGCTTGCAAAAGTCTGCAAAATGGTCAAGAACCACTGCAGCAGCCCAGTTATCTGCACAGTATGAGGGAAAGTGTAATATGTGTGTAACTTGTGGCTGCTGCCAGCAGGTGGTGATCCCAAATGCAGTACAAACACCTGCAAAGAGGGCAAGGATTTATTCAAGCTCGCACAGGAGCATAAGCCATGATTTATTCTATTCACAAAGTCTTGTAATGACAGGACGAGGGGGAATGGGTTCAAATTGGCAGAGGGGAGATTTGAACAGGATGTTAGGAGGAAGTTCTTCACAGTGAGGGTGGCAAGACACTGGCATAGGCTGCCCAGGGAGGCTGTGGCTGCTCCCTCTCTGGAGGTGTTCCAAGGCCAGGCTGGATGAGGTCTTGAGTGTCCTGATCTAGTGGGAGGTGTCCCTGCCTATGGCACAGGGGGGTGGGACTGGATGATCTTTGAGGTCTCTTCCAATCTGGACCATTTTATGATTCTATGATTTAATTTAAATGTCTTCAGGAAAATAAAGGATTAGAAAACCAGAACAAGGTCTTTCATTCTGAAGGCAGAATCATGAAAGAAAAAAATAAACCCAACATTTTCTGAATTCCACATTCCTCTTTGCTTTATGCTCTTACCATCTAGAGATACATCTGTAGCTGTTTGGTGAGTATTTCTTTTGCCTCCTTCATCTAAAGAATCATTGCATGGCAAGAGTGATAGCTCCAATCTCTCAATGTCTTGTACAGATTCAGCTTCCTTTCTGGAACTCTGAAGTGTGCAGGCTCTCTTCTCTTTGCCACTCCAGGTCTTTGTTACCTTGAAAGACATCATTTTCTTAACGAGAGGCAAAACCACAGCAGCTTTCAAAATCCTCAAAGGTAAACGTGCACTTTAAACTAAGCTTTTTGGGTCAAACAAATGTTTCCATATCTGTTCTTTTAAAAATATTATCTTTTTCAGGAAACCTTATTGTAGGTTGAGGTCTGTGTATTATCTTCACAGTCTACTATCAGGCAGAGGGTTTGGGTTTGTTTTTTACACTGAGTGAAAGGAAAACAAGGCAAAGAAAATTAGAATCATAGAATCAGTCAGGGTTGGAAGGGACCACAAGGATCATCCAGTTCCAACCCCTCTGCCATGCCCAGGAACACCCTACCCTACATCAGGCTGCCCACAGCCTCTGCCAGCCTGGCCAAAAACACCTCTAGGGATGTGGCCCCAAGCACCTCCCTGGGCAACCCATTCCAGCCTCTCACCACTCTCATGCTCAACAACTTCCTCCTCATGTCCAATCTGAATCTCCCCACTTCCAGCTTTGCTCCATTCCCCCTAGTCCTTTCACTACCTGATAGCCTAAAAAGTCCCTCCCCAGCCTTTTTGTAGGCCCCCTTCAGATACTGGAAGGCCACAAGAAGGTCACCTGGAAGTCTCCTCTCCTGCAGACTGATCAGCCTCAGCTCTTTCAGTCTGTCCTTATAGCAGAGGTGCTGCAGCCCTCTGAGCATTCTTGTGGCCCTTCTCTGGACACACTCCAGCATGTCCACATCCCTCTTCTAATAGGGGCTCCAAAACTGGATGCAGTACTCCAGGTGGGGTCTCACCAGGGCTGAGAGAGTTCAAGGCCAGGTTGGATGAGGTCTTGAGCAACCTGTTCTAGTGGGAGGTGTCCCTGCCTCTGTGTGTAAAAAATTACACAGAGAAATTTCAGCAAACTAGGAAAAATCACAGAGTAATTTCAGTATGAAGAAACCTTTGTAGGCCTAACACTGAAATCAGCTCAGCCTGGTCCAGTGAAGTTTTGTTATCTGTGAAAGCTCTGAAGTGATTCTGCCTCTTTCCTCTGCTCTCGTCAGACCCCACCTGCAGTACTGTGTGCAGTTCTGGAGCCCCCAGCACAAGAAGGACATGGAACTGTTGGAGTGAGTCCAGAGGAGGGCCACGAAAATGATCAGAGGGCTGCAGCAGGTCTGCTATGAGGACTTTTCAGCCTGGAGAAGAGAAGGCTTCAAGCAGACCTTATAGCAACCTTCCAGTATCTGAAGGGGGCCTACAGGAAGGCTGAAGAGGGACTGTTCACAAGGTCTTGTAATGACAGGACGAGGGAGAATGGGTTCAAACTGGCAGAGGGGAGATTGAAATGGGATGTTAGGAGAAAGCTCTTCACAGTGAGGGTGGTGAGACACTGGAACAGTTTGCCCAGGGAGGTTTTGGCTGCTCCCTCCCTGGAGGTGTTCAATGCCAGGCTGGATGAGGTCTTGAGCATCCTGGTCTAGTTGGAGGTGTCCCTGCTTATGGCAGGGAGTTGGAACTTTATGATCTTTGAGGTCTCTTCAACCTAAACCATTCTATGATTCTGTGATCTCTTCTCTTTCAGTAGTGCCAGCAGCTTTGTTGCAATTTAAGCCTTCTTACCTTTCCAGATACCTTTGCACTGACTCTTCTGCTTGCAGATGGAGGTGTCCCAAGGATCTTTGATCCAAATGCAGTATGTGATACACCCTGAGCTTTACTGCTGCATATATTGCCTTGTCCTCTATTAACTGGGCTACCTAAACAAAAAACAAACAAACCAAACCAAACAAAAAAAACCCCAAAACATAAACAATGACAGTACTTAAAAGAAATAAATATCCATATTATGTCCAAACCAACTGAAATCAAAGAATATTGATTATTAAACAGCCAGGAAAATGATGCTCCTTTACTTGCAGTAGTAGGAAATGCAAATTTTTTCTACATGTGTGTCAACACACAAGGAAGAAAATTCTGGTCTGTTACACAGACACATTGCTCCTGGCTTTAAAGACCTGTTTATAAAGAGGCTATGTATAAACAAAGAAGAAAACAAATGGTTTGCGTGACTGCTTTAGAACTTCAATCCAAACCTGACTTCTGACAGGAAGAAAAACCAACCCTAATTAATAAATAACAGAATAAATAAATAATAGCACAGGAAAAGTGAGGAGAGGTCATTAAGGCATCACTCACAGCTCCAGAGAAGAACTATTTATGTGCAGCTTACTTGCTCAAATTACTGAATCCATTGCATTACCAGGACTGAGACCTAATACTGCAAACATAGAATAGCCTCATAGAATGATTTAGGTTGGAGGGGACCTCAAAGCTCATCCAGTTCCAATCTCCTGCCATAGGCAGGGACACCTCCCACTAGAACAGGTCACTCAAGGCCTCATCCAACCTGGCCTTGAACGCCTCCAGGGAGGGAGCAGCCACAACCTCCCTGGGCAACCTGTGCCAGTGTCTCACCACCCTGACTGCAAACAACTTCCTCCTAACATCCAGTTTCAATCTCCCCTCTGACAGTTTAAACCCATTACTCCTCATCTTGTCATTACAAGACCTTGTGAATACTCCCTCCCCAGCACTCCTGTAAGCACCCTTCAGATACTGCAAGGCTACTACAAGGTCTCTTTGAAGCCTTCTCCTTCTTTAAATGTTCTAGACCTTTCATTATTTATTTTCTTACTGTTTAAAATGCACAGAAAATGCCAACCAGTCTGAAGGAGAATCAAAAACTAAGCATGGAATGCAGGTGAATGTTCTAAAAAATCTTTAAGAGATAGCAAAATTGCATGGAATACCTATTTTCCTCCTTTTTAATTCTCCAGGATTATCAGTGAAGTCTCCTTTCCAGAGCTGACAAAAAAAAAGTATATCTTAACTTCCACAGAATCACAGCTTGGAAAAGACCTCTAGGATCATCAAGTCTAACCTATCACTTAGCCCTTCTAATTAAGTAAACCATGGCACTAAGTGCCTCATGCAGCCTCCTCTTAAACACCTCCAGGGATGGGGACTTCATCACCTCCCCAGGCTGCCCATTCCAATGCCAATCACTCTTTCCATGTAGAACTTCTTCCTAACGTACAGCCTAAACCTGCCCTGGCCCAGTTTGAGGCTGTGTCCTCTTGTTCTGTCACTGGGTGGATGGGAGAAGAGCCCAACCCCACCTGGCTACAACCTCCCTTTAGGTACCTATAGAGAGCAATGAGGTCTGCCCTGAGCCTTCTCTTCTCCAGGCTGCACACCCCCAGCTCCCTCAGCCTCTCCTCACAGGGCTGTGCTTCAGCCCCCTCCTCAGCCTTGCTGCCTTTCTCTGGGCACATTCAAGCACCTCAACATCTTTCTTAAATTGAGGGGCCCAGAACTGGACACAGCACTCAAGATGTGGCCTGACCAACGCTGAGTAAAATTTATGTCTGAGGACATTTTTTTTTTCCTGCTGCTGCAACTCCAGTGTAAAACTGCAAAATCCCTTTAGAGTGCTGACACCTTCATGCAGCAATAAAGCAGAAATAAACCATCCTCTTGATTCTCCTAACCATTTTTCATAGAATTGCTTACGCTAATTTCAACACAAGCTTTATTTCCAGTGTCATCAAGGAAATGGGAAAAAAAAAAAGAAAATTATGCACGAGCCACCAACTATAATTATTTACTGTGCTAATAAATGAGAAAAGAAGCCACTTTCTGCCATTACATTCCTGCCTTTTTCCTGATGTGGCGTTTGGCTGCCGCCAACGGCTGCCACTTCACAAGATGAGATGACCTGTCTTGGTTTACCAGCAATTTCTTTCGTTTGCTGACTACTTTGGGATGTTGTTAGCTCCAATTATAAAAGCTGCTTTGCATGGAAATCTCTCTTTATTGATATTAATTGACTGCAATTAATTACCTACGTCTACACACAACCGCCTGTTGATAGCATAATGGAATAATAGGTTTAATTAAACAGTGGATGAGACTAAAACGAATTTGGGCTTTTGATTGTCAAATAAACAAAAAGTGCAGCGTAAGGACAGGACATTTTCCAGCTGAAATGTACTCAAACTTCTCCAAGCACCCATTCTCAAGATGGCCAACTTCTGAAATTTGCCTGGAACAACACAGGCAGCGTTCATAAAATGGCATTAAAAAAAGAGGTTAAGCCCTAAAGAGAATGCAGTTCACTTTCATGCAGTTCACTTTCATGCAGGTCAGGGCTCTCATAATTTATTATTTATATATATAGAATCATAGAATGGTTTAGGTTGGAAGAGACCTCAAAGATCATCCAGTTCCAACCCCTCTGTGCCATAGGCAGGGACACCTCCCATTAGAACAGGTCGCTCAAGACCTCATCCAGCCTGGCCTTGAACACATCCAGGGAGGGAGCAGCCACAACCTCCCTGGGCAACCCGTTCCAGTGTCTTGCCACCCTCACTGTGAAGAACTTCCTCCTAACATCCTGTTTAAATCTCCCCTCTGCCAGTTTGAACCCATTCCCCCTCGTCCTGTCATTACAAGACCTTGTCAATAGTCCCTCCCCAGCCCTCCTGTAGGCCCCCCTCAGATACTGGTAGTCTGCTATAAGGTCTCCGGGAAGCCTTCTCTTCTCCAGGCTGAAAAGCCCCAATTCTCTCAGCCTGTCCTCATAGCAGAGGTGCTACACACACACTTAAGGGCTATAAATATGTTGTCAGACCCCACCTGGAGTTCTGTGTGCAGTTCTGGAGGCCCCAATGCAAGGAGGGTGTGGAACCATAAGTTCTGGACATAAAGAGCAGAATTTCAGCAGTAAAGAAGCAGCAAATTGTAATAATACAAACTTTTCACCAACTATGTGTGCTTATTTTTCTTAAATGACAGCCACAAAATAGGCCAACAGAAACAGATAAAGTTATGTTTTCCTAGAATGAAATTCAGTTGAACAGTTTCAAATCCTAACAGCTAAAGAGTTTTGGATTTGCAAATTGTAGGATTGCATTTCATAGGTTTTTAGAATTGGATCTGTGGATTTTTAGAACTGTGATCTGGAAATATTTTGAGTTACCCTGAGGAAAAGGACCTGGGGGTCTGGGGTGATGAAAAGCTCAAGATGAGGCTGCAGTGTGAGTGCAGCCCAGACAGCAACTGTGTGCTGGGCTGCAGCAAGAGCAGCTGTGGGCAGCAGGGCAAGGGAGGGGATTCTGCTCCTTTACTCTGCTCTCCTCATACTCCACCTGCATCACTGTGTGAAGTTCTGGAGCTCCCAACACAAGCAGGACATGGAAGTGTTCGAGCCAGTGCAGAGGTGCTCCCTCCCTGGAGGTGTTCAAAGTCAAGCTGGATGAGGTCTTGAGCATCCTGTTCTAGTGGGAGGTTTTCTTGCTTATGGAACAGGGGAGTTGGAACTGGATGATCTTTGAGGTCACTTCCAACCTAAACCTTTCTATGATTCTATCTTTGTAGTTTAGATGGCAAACCCCGAGTCTTGTTTTAAATGTACATTATTTTTTTCTGTTTCAATGTATCATCCACGCTGTTATGCTCATTCAAGCTTGACAACCCATTTTATTTTGAAAATCCAGCCAAGATCTATTGACCTTTGAATACAGTCACTGAGAAACAGAATTCCAGAGCATCCTCTGCTAAATCAAAAAGCAAACTTATACTTCACAAGAAAACTCTGCCTTTGTTACTTGCCCAGCCATAATGTTGAAAAAAATATTATTTGCCTTTTAAGACTATAAAAAATGGGGTTTGCATCTAAAAAAATAAAATTAATCTAATTTAAATACATAACTGTATGAAGGGTTTTACTGTAAGCAAAAACTTCAACCCTCCCTCTATTCATTTTGGCTGCTGTAGTACAAAGATTGCCTTTACTAATGAGCTGTATCGAGGGACAGCAAAAGTTAACAACTTGAAAAAGCACTGGCAAGGTATCTTTGTGAAGATGACATCTTTAGGAGTTGCAGTTTCCAGATTCTAGTAAAAGCTGAAGTAAGGAAGCTTAAAAAGCATTTTTCTTAAATCAAAGCTATTCTCAAAGAAATACTTTTTAGGCAAAGTTTCTTTTCCTTTAGAGTTTCATGAGGTGCTGCACCTGAAATGCTACTGCTGGCTCTGATGGTCTGGTCTATCACAGTACCAAATTTCTCCAACAGTGAATTTCCAACTTCTCTTACTCTTTTGGTCAATACTCTGCACATGTACTTGCAGAACATTTTGACTGAAGTGGTGGCAATCATATCTTCAATGTTTGAGTTCAGTGAGTTGAGAATTTTGACTGATGGCAAAGATGGCAGATAGGAACCTAATGAGGTTCAACAAGGATAAGTGCAGAGTTCTGCACCTGGGAAGGAATACTAAGCTGCCCCAATATCCTGTTGGGAGGTGATCTGCTGGAAAGCAGCCCTGTGGAGAAGGACCTGGGAGTGCTGGTGGACAAGAAGGTCTCCATGGGACAGCAATATGCCCTGGTGGCCAAGAAGGCCAACAGGATCCTGGGGTATGTTAAGAGGTATGTGGCCAGCAGGTCCAGGGAGCTTCTCCTCCCAATCTACTCTGTCCTGCTGAGACCTCACCTGGAATACTGTGTCCAGTTTTGGGCTCCCCAGTTCAGGAGGGACAGGGATCTACTTGAAAGAGTCCAAGGGAGGGCTATGAAGATGCTGAAGGGGCTGGAGCACTGCCCTGTGAGGAGAGGCTGAGGGACCTGAAGCTGTTTGGTCTGGTGAAGAGAAGATTGAGAGGGAATCTAATCAATGTTTATAAATATCTGAGGGCTGGGGGTCAAGAGGGAGGGGACAAACTCTTCTCAGTTGTGCCCTGTGATGGCACAAGGGGCAATGGATACAAACTGTAGCACAGGAAGTTCCAACTCAAGATGAGGAAGAACTTTATTGGAAGGGTCAAGGAGCACTGGCACAGACTGCCCAGAGAGGTTGTGAAGTCTCCTTCTCTGGAGACTTTCAAGCCCTGTGTGGATGTGTTCTTGTGTGACCTGAGCTAGATTCCATGGTCCTGCTCTCACAGGGGGTTCAGATTTGATGGTCTTTGGAGGTCTCTTCCAACCCCTAACATCTCTGATCCTGTGAATCCTCAAGACTGATAAAGTAATAAAAACATTGGGGGAAAAAAAAAAATCCTCCTTGTCTACAGCAACACTTCCATCATTTCCTACACTGATTAAATTGTATTGGAAATGAATTCTTAGTTGCTTGCTCTGACCCACTTCTAAGCTACTTCACACCTGCTTCTTTATCAAAATATGTTCCACTACCCTGTCTTAGTGTGACACATCAGTGGCTCATAAAAGATGGTACAGAACAAGGAGAAAATTTCAACAAGTAAGAAATTTCAGTTACTACATGGGCCAGATTAAAGGCCTGGTTGAATGTTTTGTACAGAAACCAGTAATAACAGAATCACAGAATTAAGGAGGTTGGAAAAGACCTTTGAGATCATTGAATCCAACCTATCACCTAAACCTTCTAATTAATTAAACCATGGCACTAAGTGCCTCATGCAGCCTTCTCTTAAACACCTCCACGGATGGTGACTGTACCACCTCCCTGGGCAGCCCATTCCAATGCCAATCACTCTTCCCTTGTAGAACTTCTTGCTAACATCCAGCCTAAACCTGCCCTGGCCCAGCTTGAGACTGTGTCCTCTTGTTCTGTCCCTGGATGCCTGGAAGAAGAGCCCAACCCCACCTGGCTACAACCTCCCTTCAGGTAGTTGCAGACAGCAATGAGGTCTGCCCTGAGCCTCCTCTTCTGCAGGCTGCACACCCCCAGCTCTCTCAGCCTTTCCTCACAGGGCTGTGCTCCAGCCCCCTCCCCAGCCTTGATGCCCTTCTCTGGACACATTCAAGCATCTCAACATCTTTCTTGGATTTATGAAACAATCTGCCTTTAATGTAGTTCTCTGAATAAGGCTGGGAAAACCTAATAGAAGCTTAGATCTTCCCTTCATATTTTTTATGAATGTTGTACTAATACCATGGCACGGACCCATATAAAAAGCCAACTGGTTTAGAATCTTATGGATTTCTTCACCTCAGTAGCTTATTGGAGCAGTAGGTTCCATTGTTTAGGCCTATTCTGTGGAACATGATGTTTTCTTTTGTGGTTTTAAAATATTAGAACGCATTATCACATGAAATAATGTCTTGTTTTCATGCCACGCGATAGACAAAGCAGACTTTTATTGAACCAGTTCCTTGATAAACTATCTCAATTTTTAATGTTTTCAGCACATCTTCACAAGAGTTTGCTATTTGTGCTGCTTCTCTCCTTTGCTGTCTGCAAAATCTGAGACGGTTTAGCTGATAACGTATTAAGCATTTCAGATGGTAATGCAGAATGGATTTATTTAAATGTTTGAGGCCTCTTCTCTTCCCTATTAATTTCATCTTCCTGCTACCCACTATCTTGCTCTTTAAAAAATGGAGCTACATATTAATCTGAGAATTCCATTGAGCTGTATCTATGGTGATGATAACTCTCCTTCCTTGACTCATTTCATTTTGGCACGTTGAAGCTTAACTGTACTTAACGTTTGTCCCCCATCCTTTGCATTTATCAAAGTTAGCTTTCACATGGTGCCATGTTACACACGTACCTAGCACAGTGTTCCCCAGCTCATAATTTTTCAACACAATCACAGAATCACAGAAACATTCCAGTTGGAAAAGATCCTCAGGATCACCAACTCTAACCCATAGCCCTGCTCTACAAGGTAAACCCTAAACCGTAACTCCAAGCACCACAGTCAAACAACTTTGAAACACATCCAGGGTTGGTGACTCCACCCCCTCCCTGGGCAGCCCATTGCAATGTTTTGCTGGAAAAAAAAAAAAATCTCCTAATGTCCAGTCTAAACCTACCCAGTGGCAGCTTGAGGTCATTCCCTTTTCATCTATCCCTATTTACCTGTGAGACCAGCAGCAGCCTCTCCACAATGTCCTTTCAGGTAGCTGTAGACAGCCATGAGGAGCCTTCTCCTCAGCCTCCTCTTTTCCAAATTAACCAGGCCCAGCTCCCTCAGTTGCTCCTCATAAGATTTCTTCTCCAGGCCCTTTCCCAGCTTCCTTGCCTTCCTCTGCACTGGCTCCAGCACCTCCACATCCCTCTTGTAATGAGGCACCCAAATCTGAACACAACACTGAAAGTGTAGCCTCACCAGAGCAGAGTCCAAGGGGACAATTACCCTCCTGCTCCTGCTGGCCACAGCAAACAGAAAACAGAAACTTTGGTTAGCAAAACCTTATGTTTCCTGTGTGGTACCTGCTCTGTAGAGTTTGTCATGACAAAGTACACAGGGCCTCTCCATCTTAAAAGTTTAACACGCTCTGAAGTCCTGTCCTTTACAGGCCTAATGTTTGTATCACATGAAAATTTGCTTCCAAGTTATTCACTTCTCTTTTGACACTGACAGTGGCATGTTCTAGTGGGAGGTGTCCCTGCCTATGGTGGGGGGCTGGAACTTGATGAGCTTTGAGGTCTCTTCCAACCTAAACCATTCTATGATTCTATGATTATTCACAATAAAAGATACAGTCTCTCAAACAAAACCACTTTTGAGGTCTCTTGCAGTTAGCCTTTAATAATAATTAAATATTAATAAAAAATTACAAATTTTTCCTCTGTTTGCTTTCTGTCCCTTGGTTTTTATCTCAGCCAACAGTTTGTATTTTGGCATGTGACTGCCCAGCTTCTTTAATAAGTCTCTTCTATACAACCCTGTCAAAGTCTGCATGATATGTCTCATTATCGTCTAGCTTAGAAGGTGTGGTGTGGATTATTCACTAGATCTGGGAACTTTCTGGCTCCATAAAACAAANCCTTGCCATCATAGAAGACAGTAAGTTGCCTATGATATTCTACACTTTTTAGTTTTCTTAGAGATAATTATTACTTCTGGCAGATTCTATAGCCTCGGGGGGGTGGGGGGGGTGGTTGGGGAAGAGGTCTGAACTGCCATAAATGAAGGCAAAAGAAAGATGCCAGAAGAAAGAGCTGTCTTCTTATTGGGTTGCTGCAGTTCACTGACTTCTGTGCTCATAATGTTAGGGGTTTCATTATAGAATCATAGAATCAGTCAGGGTTGGAAGGGACCACAAGGATCATCAAGTTCCAACCCCCCCTGCCATGGGCAGGGACAGGGATACCCTACCCTAGATTAGGCTGGACAGCCTGGCCTTAAACACCTCCAGGGAAGTTCTTTAAAAAGAACTGTAACAACTGGACAGCCACATTTCAAAGTACATTTGGAAGATCTACTTCAAAAATCATTGCTATCAATCCTGTGTGTGCTGGTTTGAATTAATTGGAGAATTTGAGTGAGAAATTAGACTATTGGCTGAGAGAGGAGAACACAGTATGGCACTTCACCCACAGCTTTACTGAGAAAGAAAAAATGTTGTTATTAAGAATTGTACCCAAAACATTAGATATCAGACAGTTTCTGACTGCTCTGGCTGTGGCTGCTCCTCTTGCATGGTCTCCTTTGTCTCTGCCTTGGTAGCTATTCTCAGTAATTCTAATAACTACTTTCCTGCTACTAACCCCTGGCCGATCTACCTCATCTTATCTTCAGCATCAACAGGTGGCGAGATAAGATTGGGGAAGGGGGGAAAGGTGGTTGGTTACCCCTCTTGGGGATTTTGGTCTCTGGGAGGGCTGTGGTGTTTCTGTATTACCTTTTCATTGCATATATCTGTAAATATCTGTTATATCTTGTAAATATTTGCTTGTATATTGTGCATTGCTGTAAATATAAAGCTTCATTTATTAACTTCCAGTGTCCTGAGTCCTAGCCCGGGTTTATAAAAAGGTGTGTGGGGGGGGCAGGTAACTGCTTAAACCACTACACTGTGCTTGAATTAGAATTGTTCAGGCTGCTCACATATCTGGAGCCACAGAGCAGACAGGTGTCTGTGGGCTGATGACAGCACAGCTAGGCAAGAGCTGTCCTGTTTGAGGACACTGTAACTCTTGCTATGCACTTTCACAAAAGAAATCCCAGCATTTGGATGCATACTCTGTAGAAAACATTGATAGCATTAGGACACAACAGAATACCTGTTTCTTGCGCTGCTTCAGGGTCTCTCCTGGATTTGAATTCTGGCTTTTGAATTTTAGTCAAGTTCAGCAACTGCGTAACCTGTGGCACATCAGTATGGAGCTGGCAGGTTTGAGGAATAACAGCTGTGGGCTCACAGGTCACAAATGGAACACGTACACCTAGAATCCAAAAAAGCACAGGCTTTGCTTCACACAGATGACACAGCACAACTCCACCTCACATTATTGTATATGAACTTATTGGTTAAAACAATTTAATAGATCATAGTGATTTGAATTATTTGCTCCAATTATTCACTTTCAAGGCAGTAAGAATGTATTCTTTTTTCTTAAACCAAGATATATGCCCCAATAGCTGGAATGGCCACAGGAAATAAATTTTCTTGTTTGAGTATATGAACAAGCAAAGCAGAATCATGAAATAAATTTTAATTTTCATTGCAACTCAGCTTTAATTCCAAGACTGATGAGATGCTTTTATTTTTTTTTTTTCAGACAAAATGAATACCTGAAAATACATTGGTAACAGTGGGACTGAAGAAGCAAACAAAGAAGTTTGGATGAAGTGGTTTGGACCACCAGATGGATAAATAACTGGCTTGATGGCCGCACCCAAAGAGTGACTATCATTGGGTCCATGTCCAAGTGGAGGCCAGTGACAAGCTGAGTCCCTCAGAGATCAGTCCTGGGACCAGTCTTGTTCAACATCTTTGTAGGCAACGTGGACAGAGGCATTGAGTGAAGCCTCAGCAAGTTTGCTGATGACCCCAAGCTGTGTGGTTCAGCAGCCAGCATCCAGAGGGACCTGGACAGGCTGGAGAGGTGGGCACAAGCCAGCCTCATGAGGTTCAACAAGACCAAGTGCAAGCAAGGTCCTGCAGCTGGGTCAAGGTCTTGTTGAACCTCATGTGGTTGGCTTGTGCCCACCTCTGCAGCCAGTCCAGGTCCCTCTGGATGCCATCCCTGCCCTCCAGCCTGGCTGCTGCACCACACAGCTTGGGGTCATCAGCAAACTTGCTGAGGCTGCACTCAATGCCTCTGTCCACATCATCCACAGAGATGCTGAACAAGACTGGTCCCAGGACTGATCCCCGAGGGACTGCACTTGTCACTGGCCTCCACTTGGACATGGACCCATTGACAGCCACCCTTTGGGTGCTGCCATCACTTTTAAACCCTGTGGTTTCTCCTTTCCACTTGCTATGATTTTAAGAATGCAAAACAGACTGTGCACGAGCTACTAAGGATAATACACTCATTGCACCTTGGAATCATTACTTCCACCACCAAAGAGGCTGAAGCAGAGAACTCAACTCTCATTTCAAGTTGCAATGTCATTGCATTCGGTGGAACTCAACTAATCAATCCAATCATCTGAGAGGAAAAAACAAAAAAGCTTTATCAAATCACAACAGTTAACTGGAAGTTAATTAATAATAACAAAACCCTGACTGCTGTGTCTCTGTAATTGGGTATGAAGCAGAGAGTTATTTTAATACAGCCAAGTCTTGAGCTGTAGCATAATTCTAAGACTTGCCTAGATAAGGAAATTTGTGAGCTTACCGAAAATACTAATGCCCATCAGCTGTGTAATAATCAGAGAACTGATTATCCAGTAATTAAAAGTGCAATATTTTACCAGGCACAGAGTTTATTAAAGCTGTCTCCTCATTATGTTCGCTGTTCTTTGGCTTTTTGGAACTCATTTAGAACATTTCTGCGTATTGGAAAAAGCTGTTTAGACTGGAAGGTAGAAAAATAATGCACAGAACTAAAGGAATAAACTAAAATAATGCACAGAACTAAAGGAAGTGGGGCCTTAACTGCAGTTTTGGGTGAGAGTTCACCAGATTTTCTCTGCAGCAGTTCTTTGAATAGCCTTTTCCGCCCCCCCTCCAATTTCACCAACAAAAAGAGAGAAGTAATCACAACCATCACAGAACTCCCCTTACTGGTGTAGGTTTTCCTAATGGAAAAGACATTGTCATACTTACAGTCCAGCTAACTATCCCTCCTCCAGGAACCACAACCCTTTGGTCAGCTGCTTTCTTTAAAAGCTACAAAATGAAAATTTGGATGGCACTGAACTGGACCCACACTTTCTCTATAATAAGAAAGTGCCAGCAATGCTTTTTCAATTCCTCCTCCATTACTGCAAATAGCAGTGAGGCCTGAAGTTCTCTCCCTTTGGAAAATAATGATTCCAGATTATGATGCTGCTTTGGAGACTGGTAAACTTTTGGCCAATATCCTGCCCTATTGCATTAATAAAAATATCATTTTTCAGCTCACCACCAGTATTACTTTCCCAAAGAGCAATGCTGCTTTAGGATAAATGAACTGAAGATCACAGAGAGGTGTTTTTTCATAGTTTCACAGCTCTGCTTCTTTCTTACAGTATGACTTTGGATTATTTAAAGAAGAAATCTCTCCTCTGCTGCTGCTGTCCAAAATTAAGAAAGCATACAGCAAGTGACCCAAGTTTAAGTACTCTTCTTTCCTTTCAGATATTTTCTTCTTGGACAAAAAAAACTTACCTCTCTCAGCATAAGATTTCCTCACTAAAATAAGCTCTCTACTCAATAAATCTAGCCACAATTTCACCAATAAAATATTTCTAGGGAAATAAACAGTTAAAACAGGACTACACATTACTTTCCCAATGAGCAATGCTGCTATAGGATAAATGGACTGAAGATCACAGAGAGATGTTTTTGATAGTTTCACAGCTCTCCTTCTTTCTTACAGTATGACTTTGGATTATTTAAAGAAGAAATCTTTCCTCAGCTGCTGATGTCCAAAATTAAGAAAGCATACAGCAAGTAACCCAAGTTTAAGTATTCTTCTTTCCTTCCAGGCATTTTCTTCTTGGACAAAAAAAACCCCTTACCTTTCTGAAGCATAAGATTCCCTCACTAAAACAAGCTCCCTACTCAATAAATCTAGCCACAATTTCACCAATAAAATATTTCTAAGGAAATAAATAGTTAAAACAGGACTACACATTACTTTCTCAATGGAGCAGTGCTGCTTTAAGATAAATGGACTGAAGATCACAGAGAGGTGTTTTTGATAGCTTCACGGCTCTGCTTCTGTGATGCTCAATAAATCTAGCCACAATTTCACCAATAAAATATTTCTAGGGAAGTAAATAGTTAAAACAGGAGTAGACATATTTAATCAGTCATCTAAAATCCAACAGTAGTAGATTTGTTATGCTGTGCTACCTCTACATCATTTCAGAAAACGATGTAATCTTTCAAATTTCTGACTAAGAGGCTTCTGATTTCATAATATGAAGAGTTATGATTAAGATGACACAGCAACATCACGCACCATCTTCCTCAGATGTATCTTGAGGCTTGGATTTTAAAGTGAAGATCTTCCTCAGCTTACAGTTAGCCGAGACAACGATTCCATCCAAAGACTGGAAAACAGCTCCTCCGAATATTTCACTGGTGAATGCTACCAAGTCAATGCACATATTGCACCACTAGAAGAGGGAAACAATACTCCTTATTAAAAGCCAAACACTAATCATTGAAGAAGACTACCAGTGTGGAGTTCTCTGTAAATGAAGTCTCTGTGGAGTACAGATTCTCATGGGCTGTAATTCACAATACACTACATTTTTATATTGCTGCCTTTGCACTGACACCAATTATTTACACAAACAAATCACTACATGTGACCCCTGTGACTGCCAGTCCCAGTGAGCTCTGCCACCTAGCATATTCACAGCTAATTTATGAGAAAGTATATTGCTGGGTTTTATCACAGGCATTCACAGGTATCCATTTTGCAAGTGAAGCACATTAGAATCCTGTTACCGTCTTAGAAAAAAAAACCCCACAGCTTCCTATAAAACCAGTTAATATCACAAGCAGAACAATTGGAGAAGAGAAGGCTTCAAGGAGACCTTATAGCAGCCTTCCAGTATCTGAAGGGGGCCTACACGAGGGTCAGGGAAGGACTATTCACAAGGTCTTGTAATGACAGGAAGAGGAGTAATGGGTTTAAACTGGCAGAGGGGAGATTGAAACTGGATGTTAGAAGGAAGTTGTTTGCAGTGAGGGTGGTGAGACACTGGCACAGGTTGCCCAGGGAGGTTGTGGCTGCTCCCTCCCTAGAGGTGTTCAAGGCCAGGATGGATGAGGCCTTGAGCAACCTGTTCTAGTGGGAGGTGTCCCTGCCTATGGCACAGGGGGTTTGGAACTGGATGAGCTTTGAGGTCCTTTCCAACCTAAACCATTCTATGATTCTACGTTTCCTCATGGCTTTATGTTCTCCATTTAGAGCCTCTGATGTTTAAAACCCCATCATCTTATAAGTCTGGTTTTCCTAACAATTCTCCTCATTGATTTTGATATCTAGTGAGGGATGAGCTGATGCTAATGCACCTTCTATTACCAGGAAATAAACAGAGATGGCCTTGAGCAGAAATGCAACCATTTCCAATAAACTTGCAGAACTAATATATTCGATAGGACTACTCATGTGTAAAATGTAGCTGACCAATGGGTTGAAGTTTTATTAAGGGAGAAGAAGACATAATGATTATCCATGCCTCATTTCCTCATAAAGCCAAGGTAAAAGTAGTAGTTTCCAAATGCCAAATGGCTAAGTGTTTTATTGAGAAAAATACAGGTGCACACATGACTATTCAGCCTCCAAGTCTGAAGCTTTGGAAGGACCTCAGCTCAAATATGTAAAGCAACAGAATGGAAAATGCAGCATTTAATTATAACTGATTGCTGAGGGTGAAAAAAAAAGCATCATTTGTAAGAACAGAATGCAGGAAGCCAGCATATGAAGATGTAAACTATGTTCTCCTGATGGAACAAACAACACATCATATCCTTCCTCACAACCAATCATACTGATCATAACGATCAGCTTGTGAATATAAGCTTAGGTCTCTGAGCTAGGTAAAAGATTCATCCAATCACTGAAAGCAGCACATTCCTTCAAGTGAAAGCAGCAATAAAAAGGCAGATAACCACTTATAAGCACACAGAGAAATGGTCAGATAAACCACTTATAAGCACAAAGAGAAATAGTCAGATAAACTAAGAAATATAGACTTACTCAGTAAGGTTAGTCAGGCATTAAGGCTACTAAAATGTTTTCTAATTACAACTGATCAGAGCATTTGGATCTCTGATTATTTCTTTATTATCTAAATTAAAACACACAAGCAAAGGTCATATTGTAATTGAATTGAACTTGGTGTACATCAATGTGTACTTCAATCCTGAAACAACTGTACTAGCCTGACAGAGAAAAACAGCCCCCTTTCAGTGACTCTTGAATTCAGGTGCATGATCTGATGCAAGTTCATTTGAAAAAAAATCCAATTGCTTCTTCCCACAAAGAAGAAAATTCCTGCAATCTAAAATTTTCACAGCTGCCTTCACCTACAACTTTCTTAAATGAAGTCCTAAGTTCAGAGAAGAAAAAGATGTTTTTGTTTTCATCAGGTTGACATAAATATTGTTTTGTACGTGCCAGGATCTGGAAGAACATAAAGAACATGAAAGTAGTCATCAGCAACAGCGTTGCTGGCAGCTCCAGTGAATGCAGAAACAGACCAATAGAGGAGAAGGTGCATATGAACAGCAGAACTATAATGAAGTATCAGCAACACAGAACTTTACAGAGACTGAACAGACAGCAGAAGTGAGAGATGAACACCTCACAAACAGCATTAATCTTAGAAAAGGGGAAATAACTCCTAACATTAGAAGAAGGGCAGAAGAATAGCAGTAGAGTGTCAGGGGCTGCAAGAGACTTCAAAAGCTCATCCAGCTCATCCAACTCCTCTGCAGAGCAGGATCACCTAGAGCAGATCACACACAAGCACATCCAAGTGGATTTTGAATTATCTCCAGAGAGGGAGACTCCACAATGCCCCTGGGCAGCCTGTTCCCTCACAGGATAAAAATTCCTTCTCATGTTTCCATGAAACTTCCTATGCCTCAACTTCCACCCATTGCCCCTTGTCCTGTCCTTGGGCATCACCCAGCAGTGCCTGGCTCCAGCCTCCTGGCACTCACCCTGCACATCTTTATAAACATGAATGAGGTCACTTCTCAGGCTCCTCCTCTCCAAGCAGCACAGCCCCAGCTCCCTCATAAAAGAGATGTCCCATTTCCTTCATTATCTTTGTGGCTCTGCACTGGACTCTCTCAAGCAGTTATATTAAGCAATGTTAAACGGTTCTGATAAAATCCAGCAGAGAGGACATTCACAATCAGCACAAACTAAATTCTAAGTTACTGAACAGTATTTTAGCAGGTCTACAAGCTCAGTAAAAAAAAATCTTTCTGATAAAAGAAGTGTGCTCAACTACAGGACGAGGAATATTTTCCAGGTGCCTACCATTTTGCGCCTGATCATCACCAGAGGAATTTTTGCATGCAGAGGGGTTACAGACACCTCCTTGCGGACTGTTGATAAATACAATCTTCTTTTAATATTTCCTAAATCAGTTATCCTGTAAGAAAGAAAAAAAAAAAAAAAAAAAAAAAAAAAAAAAAGAAAAGAAAAAAAGCAAGCAGGAGGGAATGGAACAGCTCTTTGTCAATTCAATAATCCAGTATCTTTGGGCAATCGCAGAAAAGCAATTCATATGCAGAACCTTTGTGCCAGTGACAGCAAATATGGAATTCAAGAATTACTTCTTTTACAAGATGAGTAATGAGATTTCTTTCTCAAATTCAACCTCCGTGGCTATATCCCCGCATACACAAAATCACTTTACATGCTAATTTTATTTCAACAGTCTACACTCTTTGCTAGATTTCCATAGCTCTTCAGACTATAAAAGAATTCAATTTGTACAAACTGAGAACCTGGTAGCCTTTAATAATCACACTTGTTCTTGCCCCTTAAGCTTGTGTTGGCTTGGGACATGTTGTCACCTGCTAACTAGAAAAAACATTATTTACTTTCTTCTCCTAAAAGTGCCTCTGTCATTTTACACAGACCCTTTGTCAGCTTAAAAGAAGGGCACAAGGTGTTTTCTGTCTCTTTTACTTCCTGAGCACTTATCAAATGTGAATTACCATGCAGAAGTGTATGGCTCACCATTCAGGGCCTCTCACAATGATAGCAAGGACACTGAATCTGAACATTTCTAATGCAGCCACACTACAGCCATGATCACAGAGGTCAGCTTTCTTTTAAATGATAAAGAGACTCATTTTAATGGTCTGTTACCTTAAGCCTTGTGACCAGCTCTACTGGTTTCAATGAGGATAGAGTTACGCTTTCTTCAGAGGGAAAAGGGAAAAGGGAAAAGGGAAAAGGGAAAAGGGAAAAGGGAGAGAAAAAGCCAGGTTGGAAGAGACCTCCAAGATCATCCAGTCCAACCTAGCACCCAGCCCTAGCCAATGGCACTAAGTGCTCCATCCAGTCTTTTCTTGAACACCTCCAGGGACAGTGACTCCACCACCTCCCTGAGCAGCCCATTCCAATGCCAATCACTCTCTCTGGCAAGAGCTTGCTAATATCCAGCCCGTACCTCCCCTGGTATAACCTGAGACTGTGTCCTCTTGTTCTGTTGCTGGTTGTCTGCTAGAAGAGACCAACCCCAATAGTGCTGGTTTAGATTTGTGACCAAACATTGATAACACAGGGGTGCTTTAATTATAACTGTGCAGTGCCTGACACTGAGTCAAGCCCATTTCTGCTTCTCACCACCCTACCAGTGAATAGGCTGAAGGTGCTCAAGGAGATGGGAACAGGCACATTTAAGCCCAAGTGACCAAAGGCACATCCCATAAAGTCATGCTCAGCATATAAATCTGGAGGAAGAAAGTGCAAGAGTTCAGAGTTATGGCATTTGTCCTCCTGTGTTCTGTAACGCATGATGAATGCTCGCCTGGAGATGGCTGAACACCTGCCTGCCAACGAGAAGTACCAGATGCATTATTGAACTTCGCTTCTGTGTAGCTTAAGCTTTACCTGTTAAGATGAGAGGGGAAGATTATCTTAAAATTATGTGAAGTAATAGATTTTCTGGAAGAAATACCTGAGAGCTGGTATAACTTTCAGACTTAGATGAACCTCTTTTCTGATGTAATTCAGCCAATGAGAGTTAGAATGTTAGAACCCTCACTTCTCAAATGATTTGAGTACCTGTGGTTGTTCTGGCTTGAACTAATTGGAGGATTTGAATGAGAAATTAGACTATAGGCTGAGAAAGCAAAACACTGATGATGCTACTTCACTCATAGCTTTACTGAGAAAGAAAAAAAAAAAAAGTTTTAAAGAGTTGTTACTCAAATATAGTCAGACAGCTTTGGGCTGTGGCTGCTTTTGCATGGCTCTTTCTCCCTGCCTTTCCTAGCTGGATCTGGATAATTCCACTAACTTCTTTCCTGCTGCTAACCCCCCTGGCTGATTTACCTTCGTCTATCTGCTGCATATAACAGATGGTGAGATGAGATTGGGGAAGGGGGGAAGGTGGTAGGGTGGTTGGTTACCCTTCTTAGGGATTTCTGATCTCTGGGAGGGCTGTGGTGTTTCTGTATTAGCTTTTTACTGTATATATCTGTAAGTATCTGTAATACATTGTAAATATCTGCTTGTATATTGTGCATAGCTGTAAATATAAAGCTTCATTTATTAACTTTGAGCTAACTGAGTCCTAGTCTGGGTTATATCAAAATGGGGGGGGCGGAGGCAGGGAACTGCTGAACCACTACAGTAGTGAAATTTGGTTTTGACGTTATCAAAAGGCAGGACTCGTGTTAAACCTACAAATACAAAAAAAACACCTGCAGAACATCTTGATTTTGAAAGATGCATTAAGAAAAAAATCTATATAGCAGTTAATGTATTTTTATTATGTATGTGCCTGAGTATTTATATCTAAGGGTCAGATGTGATAGAAAAGTAATGAGACCAGGTTGAGAAAAATGAGGTAGTCAACAAGAAAATCAACCTCATTTATAATAATATTCCCGTGATCAGCAGGTGCATAACTCTCCCAGCTATGGTCATTAACTGCATTCATTTCACACTTAACATCTACATTTGCAGACCATTTGAAAGTAAAATTACCTTCCAATTCAATTTCCAATTTTATTTTATATCTTCAAGTTTGATTGACTATTCTCCTGACAATGGAAGCTACAGCGAGATTGCAAGTAAGTGGCAATAACTACCCAAGAGCACAGATAAACTCATCTTCTCAGATTACCTATTCATTTGGCTTCTCTGTATATAATAATTTATAACCATTTGTTAATGCTCAATTCAAGTCT
Organism: Psilopogon haemacephalus; assembly: GCA_013396835.1. Classification (NCBI taxonomy): domain Eukaryota; kingdom Metazoa; phylum Chordata; class Aves; order Piciformes; family Megalaimidae; genus Psilopogon; species Psilopogon haemacephalus. The sequence continues at coordinate 93,119 of VWZI01022028.1, read as the reverse complement.
TAAAATGAACTTGAAAAAGAAAAGGAAAAAAAAAAAAAAAAAGCTGGACCATTGAAGGGATGCTTCATTTATCAGGCTTGCTTGTTCTTAAGATCAAAGTGGTTTTCTCTTTATAAATGCCTTAAAACTGGAAGTTTACCAAACACAAAAGCAGGTGTGTCATTGATGCTCTTAAGCAAAGAGCAATCTCCCATACAATTTATTATTAATGGAAAGCTCTTTGTATCCTGGTCAAAAAAAAAAAAAAAAAAAAAAAAAAAACAAACAAAAACCCCCTGCAAAACTTAA
>VWZI01022028.1:65013-87042 GCA_013396835.1 Psilopogon haemacephalus | reverse complement strand
CTTTTATTTTATAGACTAAGAAAAAAAAAAAAGGGAAAAAAAAAAAAAAAAAAAAAGGAATAAAGAGATTTACCAGGACAGAAAAACAAAACCTCACAGAAATGGTATAAAGGCTGTAGTAGGAAAAGAAATCAAAGAAGACAAAGAAGAAGGAAAGTTTTCAAGCCATCTTCCCTATTTAACAATTAGCAGCTTTCTTGTGAACACTTTCTCACTTTTTACTAAAGCTAATATTTTCCCCACCAAGATCACAATGCATAGAGTCAAAGCTGTCTTTGAAATTAGTATTTTCACCCCAGTTTTCTCTCTCAAATTTCCATGCCCCATGAAGCATCAAAAATATTCTCTGGTGAAGATCTATGCTAAATGAATTAATTTGTCCTTTGAAGATTTTTCAATTTTCAGACTCCAAAATCATGTCAGAAATTAAGCTTACACAGAGGAATGTTATGTTGACAACTTCATGCAAGTTATAATAGCTCACTAACTCATGAACCAATGAGAGAAAAAAAAAACAGCTTGTGTGAGTTGCTAAAATAGTAGTGGATAAGCAGAGCAATGAATTATGACCCAATTCACATTAGTGTGTTCTTTGCTAAAATAACAAAACATTCCAAGATAACTCTACTTACATGAAGACCCAGAAAATAACTTAATTAGCCAGCAACATAAAATAGGACATCATCCTAATTTAATGAGTTATTTAATTAATGAACACCATTTCTCTACTCTCAATATTTCCTGATGCTTAAACCTACAAGACTTTGACTTCAGCTTATGAAAGCTGTTTCCTTTTTCTTCAGACAATCAAGAAGAGCTAACACCTATGGGTACAGATCAATGTAAAGTTGCTGGAAGACAAAACTAAGTTCTGCATTGACTTCACTGAGCTTAATTACATATTCATGTTTTCCAATGGCATTATATTTGGTTGCATAGCATAAATGGCTACAAAGCTGAATGGATTGTGCTGGTTATAAACAGCCAGTGTCACCAAGGAGGAAATGTTGCCCAAAGACTGCCAATTCAGAGAATCAGAGAAATCAGCCAGGTTGGAAGAGACCTCCAAGCTCATCCAGTCCAACCTATCCAATCAATTAAAGCATGGCACTAAGTGCCCCATCCAATTTTTGTTGAAATCACCGAAGTTTAAAACTCTATTATATCATTTTGTGTCTAACTAATGGAAAAAAAAAACCCAAACCTGTTTCAGCTGTACTTTTTTTCTCCCCCTTACAACTGAGCACTCCACTTAATTGTTCTAGCTTTTTACCATTTATTTGGTTAGAATTATTAGAATGTTGATTTACTTTTGCTCTGAACCAAAAGGCCCTGGAATATTTACTTGTAAACCTCTCTTGCAAATTTTCATGAGACCCTTCCAAGTGAAAGGTCCTGCACCTGGGTCGGTACAATCCCAAGCACAAATCCAGGCTGGGTGGTGAGTGGCTGGAGAGCAGCCCTGAGGAAAAGGACCTGGGAGTCCAGGTTGATGAAAAGCTCAGCATGAGCCTGCAGTGTGCACATGTGGCCCAGACAGCAACTGTGTGCTGGGCTGCAGCAAGAGAAGTGTGGGCAGCAGGGCAAGGGAGGGGATTCTGCCCCTTTACTCTGCTCTCCTCACACCCTACCTGGAGTACTGCATGCAGTTCTGGAGCCCCCAGCACAAGAAGGAGATGGAAGTGTTGGAGCCAGTCCAGAGGAGGCCACCAAGATGCTCAGAGGGCTGCAGCACCTCTGCTATGAGGACAGGCTGGGAGAGTTGGGGCTCTGCAGCTTGGAGAAGAGAAGGCTTCCAGGAGACCTTATAGCAACCTTCCAGTATCTGAAGGGAGCCTACAGGAAGGCTGGGGAGGGACTATTCACAAGGTCTTGTAATGACAGGATGAGGAGTAATGGGTTTAAACTGGCAGAGGGGAGATTGAAACTGGATGTTAGGAGGAAGTTCTTTGCAGTAAGGGTGGAGAGACACTGGAACAGATTGCCCAGGGAGGTTGTGGCTGCTCCCTCCCTGGAGGGGTTCAAGGCCAGGCTGAATGAGCCCTTGAATGTCCTGATCTAGTGGGAGGTGTCCCTGCCTGTGGCAGGAGATTGGAACTGGATGATCTTTGAGGTCTCTTCCAACCTAAACCATTCTATGATTCTATGAAACCTCCATTCTATGAACTACTATTTTAATGCTTGGCAAATTCATGCCCCATCCCTTCAGGTTTCTTACCATCTTCATTCATGATTTTTCGAGGTTCTTCTGTCTTCACCTGAATGCCAGCATTTAAAACACCCAAGAAACAGCGACCTCATTAGCTTAATTACTACTTATTGACTCAAGCCACCATTTAATGTAAAATCTGCCACCACAATTAATGGCTGCAATCAGCCATTCTTCACTTTAAGTATTCAAGGAAATTTTGCACATCTTACATTAACATAGTAGAGAAGTCTTGTCCCAGCGGCACAAAAACCTGAAGCGTCAGGAAATGTTGAATCAGTCCCACTAGAAAGAGGAAAAGAAATGAAACGCACGTGCTGAGCGTGTGCAGAGGCACAGCTCACCAGCCAGCATTTCAATTTTGTGCCATACAGCTCTGCTCCTCCAGCACTATTTCCCAAGGCTCACGCAACATATGAACACAAGAAACAACCCGAAGAAAACCAATTCAAACTGCAATAAAAGTGTAGCTTTAAAAGTCCCATCTGTGGCTTTGGCATAATTCTCATGAAAAAAAAAACAAAAAAACCCAAACCAAAAAACAAAAACAAAACAAAACACCCAAAACAACAACAAAAAATATTATTATTATTTTTTAATACTTAAAATTCCACATTGTGTTCCAAGAGCATGTAGACATCAAATGTCCCATAGGAATGATAAAATAAAGTAATATTTCCCTATCAAGATTATCTTATAGTCATATGAAACTTGTGCTCACGTTTGTGACAGTGTACACCGTATTAAACCACTTCACACCACTGGGTAAAAATGCAATCCAGATGATGACAACAATGCTCAGTGGAGGCTTCTGGTTTTCAGAACAATAGCAAAGGAGCTTAACTGAGGGAACAAACACTAGAAATATCTCATAATTCAAGTAGCTCCCTACCCAGGGAAAACAGACTGTACAAAACTGACTTGAACCACATGTGGCTTTCTTATTTATTCTATCAAGGAGGGCTACAGGCTGCTCTTCACTGACTTAAGCAATGGTAGCTCCTTTTCTAAAGAATGTCAGCTCAGAACTTCCTTTTTTTTTTTTTTGGTGTGTGCATCAAATGCCACTTTAAAATTTCAAATTATATTTGATATATCTGCCATCTTATGTTGGAGGAGTATTCAAAGCTTACAGTACAACTAGGAGACTGCACGCTTGACATAAATGGAATACTTGAGGTATGTATACCTTAAGAGAGGAAGAGACAGAGGGAGACAGAATGATAACAGATGGAAATTTAACTGTAGGATTGCTGTGCTTGGTAGATTGTACTTTAAACCAAACTGCTCATAGCAGTGTTAATCTACACCACCAATATTCAGTCCTCATTTCAGGCTGTAATAGTTTCTTGTAACATTGGCAATAAACAAATTCAAGTTGGATTTCTCAGGAAGGTAGATTGGAGTAGTATTTACCACACTGAAGACGACAGTAAACTTCATGTGAAACAAAAAATCAGACTTCAGGGCTCCAGAGCATGACAAGCCTATACAATCTCTTGGGTTTCATTGTGTTTCTTTGGAAAAAAAACCTGATTTGCAATTATATACCCTCTATAAGAATGTGCTGGTTTGAACTAATTTGAGAATTTGAGTGAGAAATTAGCCTATTGGCTGAGAGAGGAAAACACAGTATGGCACTTCACCCAGAGCTTTACTGAGAAAGAAAAAAAATTGTTTTAAAAGTGTAACCCAAATATAGATAGTCACATGGTTTCAAGCCGCTCTGGGCTGTGGCAGCTTCTCTTGCATGGTTCCTTTTGTCTCAGCCTTTTGTAGCTGATTCTTAATAATTCTACTAACTTCTTTCCTACTACTAACCCCCCTGGTTGATCTACCTCAGCTTATCTGCAGCATCAACAGGTGGTGAGATAAGATTGGGGAAGGGGGGAAAGGTGGTAGGGGGTGGCTGGTTACCCTTCTTGGGGATTTTGATCTCTGAGAGGGCTGTGGTGTTTCTGTATTACAAATATATACAGTGAAACGGTAAATATCTGTTATACATTCTAAATATTTGCTTGTATATTGTTCATTGCTGTAAATATAAAGCTTCATTTGTCAACTTCCAGCGTTCTGAGTCTAGCCTGGGTTATTTCAAAGGTTGGGGGGCAGGTAACTGCTAAACCACCAAAAAAAGTACACTAGAAGATTCCTATTCTATTTGACTACAATCACCATCTGAGTTCTCCTTCAAAAGCAAGCAGTTAATCCTAAACCAACTCACCTCATTACTACAAGCTTTATAAAGTACAAGCACTTGCAGTGGAGTTCAAGGCATAAATTGTGATGATTGCCCTAAGAAACAGACTTCTTTAATTCTGGTTTATTCTTGTGTAAGTAACAGTCTGGGGAGAAAACTTTCCATACATAAACAGAGCTGAAATTTGAGTATAACTTCCTTGTACTGCTAGGGCTTATTTGATACATAACACTAAAAATACTTTGGAAAGTAAGAGGAGAAAGGGGACAAGAACCTAGTTCACATTCTTTAATGCTAATAGAATTATTGACTTTAAGTGCTGAACGAGTCAGAAGTTATTTGTCAGACAGTGGTCTGTAGCAGGATGAGGTACAGAAACAAACCCAGCAGCACTAGGGCAACATATACCAACCAGCCAGGACCTTCCCTCAAGCAATTACTTTAATAAGGCATTTCTGTACTTTTTACTTATTTGTAGCCATAAGTTAATAAAAAAACACTTCACTAATGCTGAATTAAACCCAAAGTAAGGGAGAACAATGGAAATTTCATATTCCAATGTAAGACTGATATCAGAACATCACAAACATTTAATTATTTGACACTTACAAGTTTGTGTAGTCTCCTTTGGCAGCTGCATTTTGTTGATTTGACTGCTTCCTTCGAGTACAAAAACAAAGCCTTTTATTTCTTTATCATATTCCTACCAAAAAAACAAACATAAGCATCCTGATAGAATTCTCCTCCTAACCAACAAAGCCACTGATATGCAAAGCTATTTTTTTTTTAAAGCAAATTAAATCCACAAATTACAGTGCCATGAGTATGGCAGCAGTTAAAAAATGATAACAAAATCCACAGCAATGCCTTTTATTTGCATGTTTTATGAACAAATCATGCTGATGAACAGGACTGGTGATCCAATGGGCCCAATTCAAGCCATCAGTTACCAAAAAAGCAAAATTACTCTCTAAATATTTAAACTACAGAATTATACTGCAAGGAACCTAGTCAGCAAGTAGGCATAAAGAACTCATTTGAGTAGTCGTTTAGTCTGTCATAATGACAGAGCTGCAAGTGACAACTCTACTGTCAGGTCACAGCCCTCATTAACTTCTAATTTTAAGCTCCATTCACATTTTTCTGTTTCATGCTCTACATTTCAGAAGTTTCTTTGAAAACTTATTTTCCGTATCGCCGCTGGATTGCCATAAATCTTCCATTTTGCTGCTGGGTTCTTGCCTTGAGCACTGAATATTTCAACAAATGGGCCACCCTGTGGTAAAATGGTTTAAGGATACATCACACAACCAAACCTTTAGCACGAAATGATCAATAGTCAAGAGAAGTACATAAGAACAAATCATAGAATCAATCAGTCAGGGTTGGAAGTGACCACAAGGATCATCTAGTTCCAACCCATCTGGCCATGGGCAGGGACACCCTACCCTAGATCAGGCTGCTCAGAGCCTCATCCAGCCTGGCTGCAAACACCTCCAGGGATGTGGCCCCAAACACTTCCCTGGGCAACTCATTTCAGGGCCTCACCACTCTAATGGTGAACAACTTCCTCCTCACATCCACTCTGAATCTCCCCGCCTCCAGCTTTGCTCCATTCCCCCCAGTCCTGTCACTCCCTGATAGCCTAAAATGTCCCTCCCCAGCTTTTCTGTAGGTCCCCTTCAGATACTGGAAGGCTATAATAATAAGGTCACCTGGGAGCCTCCTCTTCTCCAGACTGAACAGCCCCCTCTCTACATAACACTGTTGCCACAGTCAGTATTACATACATACATATAATGTAATTCTCTAAAAAAAAAAACCCAAACAAACCAAAAACCCTAAATTTTCAATCTCTGGCATACTTTTAAATGCTTCTCAGTGATTTCATCAGATATGTTTAACTTCCACAATTGAAATGAAGCAAGTTTTAAAACACTCTGCTATAAAAACTGTTGCAGATTGGACGTTTGGGCTGATTTCCTATGGGAAACAAGTTTACACAATCTGTCTACATATGTTTTAGGCTCTGTCTACACATGTGCTGGTTTGAGGCTAATTGGAATATTTTAATGAGAAATATATGATCATTGCTTGCAAAAAGAAAATAATGATGAAGTCTATATCATTCAGTGGTTTGCTGGAAGGGATAAAAAAACCAAAACGTCAACAGTTTGTCCCATTTTGTTCCAGGACACCGCTTCATTTCCCTTCTCCTTCACTTTGCTGAGATAGCCTAGGTAACAGCATCAGAAATGCAATTTTGGCTAGTGACGTAGCACATCTGTGACCACTGGAGCAAATGTAATTAGAGGTGGGTCAGTGTCTCAGGAGTGAACTGGTGCAGAGAAAGGGAGGCACAGTGTGGTGTAAAGGAATGCCAGGAAACAGCAAAAGGGATAATACAGTTTGTGAGAGATGTGGCTAGTGTAATCACAACCCTGTGTTGGACCAAGAGAGCAAACCAACCCCACTTTTCTGACTGTAACTGAAGAGCTGGGCCTGGGTGAGAGAAGAAGGTGTGCCTGGCCTGACCCACAAGGGTAAAGATAGACAAAAAGCCATTGGTAAGACCATGGTGGTGTCCATTCTAGACCTGACAGCTACTTGCTGTTTCATGTCTATAAAAATGCAGAATAACCAAGCACTTCTGTATCTGGAGTTCTTTCCCCTCAGAATAACCCATTTTAATTGAATTCTCTCAGAGGTGAAATGAAAGAGGCTAAAAAAAAACCCTCTGTTTTACCTGATACTGATTTTTGAACATATTCTCTCTTCTGCAGGCAGCAAATGATTTCAGCTTCTCAATCAGGAAAAGACAGAGACTACACTAAAACAAAACAAACAAAAAACTTCATGTGGGATTTGGCATGAAAAAAAGGTGCTATAATGAAACCATAACCACAGTTTAAAAGATATGATTACTATTTTAACATCCTCTTCATGAATACAGAATGTGTATCAACTGCATTACACCACAAAGGAATTAAGATTAAAAAAAAAAACAAACAAAAAAACATTCACAGGATCAGAGATGCTAGGGGTTGGAAGGGACCCAAGGAGATAAGAGTCCACTCCCCCCTGCCATAGCAGGACCATACAATCTAGCACAGGTCACACAGGAACACATCCAGACAGGCCTTGAAAGACTCCAGAGAAAGAGACTCCACAGCCTCTCTGAAGAGCCTGTTCCAGTGCTTTGGGACCCTTACAGTAAAGAAGTTGCCCCTTGTGTCGATTTGGAACATTGTCTTGGAAAATGTTCTCTTCGTGCACCAAGTCCTCAGGGCTGCCTTACATTCCAAGTGAAAGTAGCAGCTTTGTATTAGCCCTTAATTTTAACAAGAAAGGCTTTCTCATGCTTTACAACTACTTGAAAAATCATCTTCAATACACTTCTCAAAAATTATTATTCTTTGTTACGAAGTGCCCACTGGAAAACATTAGGCTCCATTAAAGACAAGCTTAACATTTAACACAGACAAACATATGGAACAGTTGCAAAAGAAACCATTCCAGCTAGAGACATCTGGCAGGGACTTCTGAGACAAATTATCTTCTTTCACATTCAATATTCTTTTTTTTTGAGGATGATTACTGTAAGACCCAAAGCAAGCACTGCATTACCAGCAGGGAAAGGGAGGGGATTCTGCCCCTTTACTCTGCTCTCGTCAGACCCCACCTGCAGTACTGTGTGCAATTCTGGAGCCCCCAGCACAGGAAGGACATGGAACTGTTGGAGAGAGTCCAGAGGAGGGAAACAAAGATGATTAGAGGAATGGAGAAGCTCTGCTATGAGGACAGGCTGAGAGAGCTTGGGCTTTTCAGCCTGGAGAAGAGAAGGCTGCCAGGAGACCTTATAGCAGCCTACCAGTATCTGAGGGGGGCCTACAGGAGGGCTGGGGAGGGACTATTGACAAGGTCTTGCAATGACAGGACGAGGGAGAATGGGTTCAAATTGGCAGAGGGAAGATTTGAACAGGATGTTAGGAAGAAATTCTTCACAGTGAGGGTGGTGAGGCACTGGAACAGGTTGCCCAGGGAGGTTGTGGCTCCTCTCTCCCTGGAGGGGTACAAGGCCAGGCTGGATGAGGTCTTGAGCAACCTGATCTAGTGGGAGGTGTCTCTGCCTATGGCACAAGGGGGGTGGAACTGGCTGATCTTTGAGGTCTCTTCCAACTTAAACCATTCTATGATTCTATGATTATTTGAAAGCTGCTGAAGTCAGTGTGAAGAATGGGAAGAGCAGAAAGAAGAAGGGACTGTGCTGGAAGCCTCCCACATTCCTCTTTGATCAGGCTGAGTGTCTGCAGTTTTACCTGAAGTCAAGAGAAAGTGAGGGGAATCTTTAACACAAAGAGGCAGTCGTCAGTCTCCACAGACAGGCAGAACCAGTCACAAGAGATAACATAGAAGCTTCGCTGGGAGAACTGAAAGTGCTTGTCAAGCTCACAGAAAAATCCTTTCACAAGTCTGTTTCTCCCTTACCTGATACACTCTATGCTCACTGCTTCACTTCAGGCACCAACCACTTAAATTACTTTTAATTACTGGATTTTTTTTTTTTCCCCCTTGAGGCTGAAACAATTTTCTTAAAAATAATATACTTACCAGGAGAACATAAGTATTTTTCATAAGGAATACTTCATGTTTCACAACCAGAAGGTGAAAAAAAAAACATTTAAAATCTTTTATAAAAAACATATCACAGCAAATGAAGCAGAAAATCAGTGACAATATGCATGACTGCATAAAGACTCCAAATGGATAGGTTTTGACTAGATATCAGGAGGTTTTTTTTTCCCCAGCAAGAGTGGTCAGGCATTGGAATAGGCTGCCCAGGGAGGTGGTGGAATCACCAACCTTGGATGTGTTTAAAAGTCGTGTGGATGTGCTGCTTGGGGATATGGCTTAGGATGAACCTTGTAGAGTAGGGATATGGGTTGGACTTGGCGATCCTTTACTTTGCTCTCCTCAGACCCCACCTGGAGTTCTGGAGCCCCTGCAGTTCTGGAGCCCCCAGCACAGGAAGGACATGGAACTGCTGGAGAGAGTCCAGAGGAGGGCCACAAAGATGGTCAGAGGGCTGGAGCACCTCTGCTATGAGGATAGGCTGAAGGAGTTGGGACTTTTTAGCCTGGAGAAGAGAAGGCTTCGAGGAGACCTTATAGCAACCTACCAGTATCTGAAGGGGGCCTACAGGAGGGCTGGGGAGGGACTACTGACAAGGTCTTGTAATGACAGGACGAGGGGGAATGGGTTCAAACTGGTGGAGGGGAGATTTGAACGGGATGTTAGGAGGAAGTTCTTCACAGTAAGGGTAGCAAGGCACTGGAACAGGTTGCCCAGGGAGGTTGTGGCTGCTCCCTCCCTGGAGGTGCTCAAGGCCAGGCTGGATGAGGTCTTGAGCGACTTGTTCTAGTGGGAGGTGTCCCTGCCTATGGCACAGGGGGTGTTGGAACTGGATGATCTTTGAGGTCCCTTCCAACCTAGACCATTCTATGATTCTATGATCCTGAGGGGCTTATTCCAACCTGAATGTTTCTATGACTGTACACACTTAAAGGATTAGAGCAGCATTCTCTTAAAAAAATATTAAATTGTCCATTTAGGAAAGCATGATGTCATCTGTTGATAATTAACCACAATTATTTTAATCAGCAACAATAAATTTTCATTTAGAATGGTCATTAAATATCTCCATGCATATAACATATGTTATAATAATTAGCAATGGAAACAAACCAGATAAAGTTTTTGCTATCTCATGCTGTTGCCAGAAACATTCATTTAAAACTTTAATTACAAGGTAAATTAGATTTATAAACTACAGTAACAAGCCTATAAAACCCCACAATTAATATTCTCTATCATATTAATATTGCCACTGCATATCTAACATGCGAGTTGCATTATTCTGCATTTCAGATTGTTTTCAATACAAATTTCCCACTTGTTCAGTTGGCAATAATTGGTTTGGTTTCTTTTAAGAATGACTGCATTAATATCTGTGTTTATTCTAAATTATGAAATAGACATTTAAAAATGCCTCTTCAAGAAAGCACTTCTAAAGTAAGTGCATTTTTCTTCCTTCTGCATATATTCACTTTACATACAGAGCAATTGTTTTGGATATCACTTCCATTTTTTTTTTTTTCTGCCTGCAGCCCTCTTTTTTCTATTATCTAGAGCCTTTAAAGAAGCCAGAATCACTCAAAATTGCAAGACTGATGCTTTAGTGTGAGGGTTTGAGGCTAACTTAGAATATTTTAATGAGGAAAAATTAGATTATAGGCTGTGAAAAGAAAACAATGGTGATGTCCGTTTCACTCATGGGTTCACTGAGATGGATAAAAGCAAGGACACAAACATAGGTAAGACAAACTCGCGCTCTGTCTGTGGAGTCTGAGCTCTCTTTCTCTCCCTGGCTTTTAGCTGGATCTGTGTAACCCAACTAATCGAGTCTGCTTCCAACAGCCCTGGCCAATCCTTCCTGCTTACCTTGCATGTAAGGCAGATTCTGGGATACAATTAGAGAGTGGGGAGAAGGTGGAAGGGTGGTTGGGAACTCCTGTTGGGGACTCCGATTTCTGGGAGGGGTATTGTGTTTCTGTAGTACCTTTAACTTGTCTATTTCTGTATATAGCTGTGAATATTTGTAATCTATTGTAAATATCTGTTTGGATATTGTGCTAAGCTGTGAATATAAAGCTTCATTCCTTAACTTTCAGCTGGCCGAGTCTAGTCTGGGTGAATTCAAACAAGCAGGGGGGCCTGGTAACTCCCAAACCATCACACTTAGAAAGCAGCAAGACAAGTCAGATTGCCCTATTATTGTTTCATTTGCTAGAGCTAAATGTGAAGGACTGTTAGTTTAAGAGGCAAAAGTCATGCCCTCTTACACCTTTAAAATGCATGCTTCAGTCTAGGTCACACAGTGAGGTACTTGTCCTTCTAGACCAAGCCTTTCGCCATCATCCAGTTTTTAATTATTATTTTTAAGTGAAGGAGGCACAAAGGAAGACTCTACTTTATCCTTGGAGCGAATTGTTCTCACGTATCTTTAAAAAATCAGTCCCAGATTTGCCAAGCATCATGCATCTAACGACCCTCACACTTTTCCAGTTCTGTTATGCCTTGCTACATCTCAGGGAAGAATATTAAGACTAAATAAATGTGAGAGATCCTCACACAGAAGTCGCTGTAGGAATATTATAAAGTTCTGAGACTGAGAAGAATCACAGAATGTCAGGGGGCTGGAATGGACTTCAAAAGATCATCTAGTCCAACCCCCCGGCCAGAGCAAGATCACCTCTACCAGATCAGAGAAATAACTCAATCTCTTTCAGTGACCACTACTAACATTCTGAAGCTTTATGCTGACTACAACCATGCCTTTTGGAACAAGCATATAGGCTGTAGTGTGCAGAGGTCAAGATTCATCTTATTACCCTATCTAGTAAGCCGGGAAGCAACAGTATCTGCAGCCAGAATTACACATAAGACACACTGAGCATCACAGATTCATAGAATGGTTTAGGTTGGAAGAGACCTTAATGATCATCCAGTACCAACCCCCCCTGTGCCATAGGCAGGGACACCTCCCACTAGATCAGGACGCTCAAGACCTCATCCAGCCTGGCCTTGAACACCTCCAGGGAGGGAGCAGACACAACCTCCCTGGGCAACCTGTTCCAGTGCCTCACCACCCTTACTATGAAGAATTTCTTCCTAACATCCCGTTCAAATCTCCCCTCTGTCAATTTGAACCCATTCTCCCTCGTCCTGTCATTACAAGACCTTGTGAACAGTCCCTCCCCAGCCCTCCTGTATGCCCCCCTCAGATACTGGTAGGCTGCTATAAGGTCTCCTGGAAGCCTTCTCTTCTCCAGGCTGAAAAGCCCCAACTCTCTCAGCTTGTCCTCATCTCTTTCTTCACTGGTTTCTCACAAAGGACAGCTCTACAGTTCACTAATGGCAGATCACACAGGAATTTGAAGGGAGATGCAAGCAGCCCTCCATACAGTGCAAGTGGAATCCACCTTGAAATATGAACTCGAGTTCAATACTGTGCTAATACACTTTGCCTCTCAGTAGCGCTTATTAGCTTTGGCTTGACATCACTAATTCATCTCCACGCTGTGTTGTACAGAAATAGCTCTCGGTTAGTTCTCAGCAAACATATGTGTGCTGGTAAAACACCAGGAACATATGTCTGTATCACACACAAAAAATCTGCTACTAGGAAATATATGGTAGTAAAAAGAAATACAGAAAGCGTGGAGTGAACACTTACTGAAGGACTAGAAATCTCATGCCATCACTAGAAATCTTCACAGAATCACACAATGTCAGGGGCTGGAAAGGACCTCCAAAGCTCATCCAGTCCAACCCCCCCTAGCAGAGCAGTATCACCTACAGCAGATCACACAGGAATGCATCCAGGTAGGTCTTGAATATCTCCAGAGAGGGAGACTCCACGCTCCCCTGGGCAGCCTGTTCCAGTCTTCTGTCACCCCTCACAGGGAAAAAAGTCCTCCTCGTGTTTACATGAAAATTCCTATGCCTCAACTTCCACCCATTGCCCCTTGTCCTGTCCTTGGGCGTCACTGAGAAGAGGCTGGCTCCAGGCTTCAAATACTCAGATGAAGCACACTCTTAAAATTTGGCTTAAAATTTATTACCAGTGCAGTGGGTCTTTTTTCCAGCTGACATACATGTGAGCAAGTTGGGTTATTTATTATTTTGCAGAACATTTTAGACACTCAGTAAAACTGATGCCCCTTCTCAGTAGCAAATTCTTAACAAGGTGGCTCTTCCTAACTTCAGTGAAAGAAAAACTGATTACTGCACTCACATCAGAGAAATAGCAGTTTGCTTTTCACAGGGGCAAAAAAAAAAAATACTGCAAGTCACACTGCAACACACTTATGCTCCTGTACTTAACGGAAACTGGGTTTACAACTGAGTTAATAAAATGAAAGATTAGAAGCTAACTTTGCTATTGACATTGGTAGCTACTAAAAACACTGAGTGACACATGACATTCTTGTGGCCTTCCAGTATCTGAAGGGGGCCTAGAAAAAAGCTGGGGAAGGACTTTTTAGGCTATCAGGGAGTGACAGGACTAGGGGGAATGGAGCTGGAGGTGGGGAGATTCAGACTGGACATGAGGATGAAGTTCTTCACAATAAGAGTGGTGAGGCCCTGGAATGGGTTGCCCAGGGAGGTGGTTGGGGCCACATCCTTGGAGGTGTTTAAGTCCAGGCTGGATGAGGCTGTGGACAGCCTAATCTAGGGTAGGGTGTCCCTGCCCATGGTAGGTGGGTTGGAACTAGATGATCCTTGTGTCCCTTCCAACCCTGACTGATTCTATGATTTGTCATGTCATTGAGATAATATAACAAGATGCTTTCATTATACCATGGTCTAGTTGACTGGATAGAGTTGAGTGATAGGTTGGACTGGATGATCTTGGAGATCTCAGCTAACCTGGCCTATCCTTATTCTATCCTAGTCTTTGGCTAGGACTATCCTTATTCTATCCTAGTCTTTAGTTAACCTATGGTTAAAACCAAAAGAAGGAACAGTGTGCAAAATGAATAGTTACAATATTTTCCTTCTTTTTCTCTTTCCTCCTCCCCTCTCCAGAAATTCTACAGATCAAGAGAACTTAAAATCCAGAGGGATTATTTAAGAAAAATCAACAGCATCCTGAAGTGTTAAGTTCTCATATTTTTTTTTTTTTGCATATTTGTCAAATAAATAGGTATTTTATTACATCTTTAAAGAATGTCATAAAGTAGCAGTTCACTCATTTTTCAGTCACAGATCAAACCTGTATTTTTTTATTGCCCTGAACCGTGTACTTTAGTACATCTGTCCAACTCGAAATACAGCCATAAAGTGTCAACGACAAAGAATCAAGCATGTCGTTTATAAAGTGAAGTGACAATGAAGGATATTTATCTTTGGAAGAATGGATTCCTATCAGGATTTACATAGTGAGGTCTTGATTTGTGCACTGACTTTGATGGGTAGTTTCATAATGTTTCCCATACCAAAAATAAAGTGGTGGCAGCAGCCCAGAGTACTCCCTAATCTTCCCATTCTCACAAAGCACACAAGACTCTGCATAGATGCACGTAACATCCTAGGATGGGGAGGGAGAGCTTCCCGAGGATGGGGAGAGGGAGGGAGAGGGAGAGGGAGAGCGAGCTTCCCGAGGATGGGGAGAGGGAGGGAGAAGGAGAGCGAGCTTCCCGAGGATGGGGAGAGGGAGGGAGAAGGAGAGCGAGCTTCCCGAGGATGGGGAGAGGGAGGGAGAAGGAGAGCGAGCTTCCCGAGGATGGGGAGAGGGAGGGAGAAGGAGAGCGAGCTTCCCGAGGATGGGGAGAGGGAGGGAGAAGGAGAGCGAGCTTCCCGAGGATGGGGAGAGGGAGGGAGAAGGAGAGCGAGCTTCCCGAGGATGGGGAGAGGGAGGGAGAAGGAGAGCGAGCTTCCCGAGGATGGGGAGAGGGAGGGAGAAGGAGAGCGAGCTTCCCGAGGATGGGGAGAGGGAGGGAGAAGGAGAGCGAGCTTCCCGAGGATGGGGAGAGGGAGGGAGAAGGAGAGCGAGCTTCCCGAGGATGGGGAGAGGGAGGGAGAAGGAGAGCGAGCTTCCCGAGGATGGGGAGAGGGAGGGAGAAGGAGAGCGAGCTTCCCGAGGATGGGGAGAGGGAGGGAGAAGGAGAGCGAGCTTCCCGAGGATGGGGAGAGGGAGGGAGAAGGAGAGCGAGCTTCCCGAGGATGGGGAGAGGGAGGGAGAAGGAGAGCGAGCTTCCCGAGGATGGGGAGAGGGAGGGAGAAGGAGAGCGAGCTTCCCGAGGATGGGGAGAGGGAGGGAGAAGGAGAGCGAGCTTCCCGAGGATGGGGAGAGGGAGGGAGAAGGAGAGCGAGCTTCCCGAGGATGGGGAGAGGGAGGGAGAAGGAGAGCGAGCTTCCCGAGGATGGGGAGAGGGAGGGAGAAGGAGAGCGAGCTTCCCGAGGATGGGGAGAGGGAGGGAGAAGGAGAGCGAGCTTCCCGAGGATGGGGAGAGGGAGGGAGAAGGAGAGCGAGCTTCCCGAGGATGGGGAGAGGGAGGGAGAAGGAGAGCGAGCTTCCCGAGGATGGGGAGAGGGAGGGAGAAGGAGAGCGAGCTTCCCGAGGATGGGGAGAGGGAGGGAGAAGGAGAGCGAGCTTCCCGAGGATGGGGAGAGGGAGGGAGAAGGAGAGCGAGCTTCCCGAGGATGGGGAGAGGGAGGGAGAAGGAGAGCGAGCTTCCCGAGGATGGGGAGAGGGAGGGAGAAGGAGAGCGAGCTTCCCGAGGATGGGGAGAGGGAGGGAGAAGGAGAGCGAGCTTCCCGAGGATGGGGAGAGGGAGGGAGAAGGAGAGCGAGCTTCCCGAGGATGGGGAGAGGGAGGGAGAAGGAGAGCGAGCTTCCCGAGGATGGGGAGAGGGAGGGAGAAGGAGAGCGAGCTTCCCGAGGATGGGGAGAGGGAGGGAGAAGGAGAGCGAGCTTCCCGAGGATGGGGAGAGGGAGGGAGAAGGAGAGCGAGCTTCCCGAGGATGGGGAGAGGGAGGGAGAAGGAGAGCGAGCTTCCCGAGGATGGGGAGAGGGAGGGAGAAGGAGAGCGAGCTTCCCGAGGATGGGGAGAGGGAGGGAGAGAGAGAGAGAGCTTCCCTAGGATGGGGATAGGGAGGGAGAGGGAGAGAGCTTCCCTAGGATGGGGATAGGGAGGGAGAGGGAGAGGGAGAGAGCTTCCCTAGGATGGGGAGAGGGAGGGAGAGGGAGAGAGCTTCCCTTCAAAGCAGAATGTTTCACACTCAAAGGTTTCAATAATATTTTGTGTTTACAGAGCCCCACAGTTCAAACATTTAGTCCCTGGTAAGTGACAAGCAGATAGCTATTTCACAAACAGTACAGGAGCAAACAAACATCTCTAAAAAAACTCTTCTAAGCTGAAGGGAAGCAGAGACGGTCAGGCTCAGCCCCGAAAACCTTTGCAGTCATGCTTAGTCAGCTTAAAAAGCACCTACTGACACATGCACATGAAGACATTCATCTGATAGATACCCCGGTGCTGAAAACGATGCGTTCATTTAACATTTTCCATCCCCAAGTCAAAAAGCATGAAGTGAAACAAAGCAAATCGGCGCCCCTACCAATTTGCACTGAAAAAAAACCCCAAAGCCACCAATGACACAACTCCACTCCCTTTGGCAGGGAACATAGGCTGAGCCCCGAGATTGTTAATACGTCCAAGCCAGCACGGTGGGACCAAAGCCAGCCCTGATTTATGGGCGGCTGCAACACAGCGGAGAAAGCAGTTCATCACCCACGAAGGCTTTTAGTATCTACCAGACAAATGAATCCCACCTATTGAATATTTAAAGCCGAGCTTTGTAACGCTGCTATATATTTCCTCAAAACGCAAGTTAACGTTAACAAATGGGCAGGAAACGCATTAATAAACTCCACCGAGCCTGCCGGTGTGGCCCTGTGGAAAGCGACGCGGCCAAGCCCCCGGGACCGGGGAGGTGTTCCCAGTGCGAGTGTTTGTTGAAAACGTTTGCCCCCGACTCTTTTAAACACAGCTCGCGGGATTAAGAAGAGGGAAAAACCACCCTAAACCCAAGAATTTCTCGTCTATAAAAGCCCGCCCATAAAAACGTTTTGACGCAGCACCCGCAGCTCAAGCGCCAGCGCCGCCACTGGCTCATTTCCCTGCGGCGCTGGAGCGGCAAGGCCGCGGCCGCCAGCACCGGGCCGGCTCCCCCCGCCCCTCCGCCGCCGAGGCTGGGCTGGGTTAGGCTAGGCTGGGCTAAGCTGGCCGCCGGGGCTCCGCCGCAGCCCCACCGCACACCACAGCCGAGCAGGGCCGCTCAGCCCGGAGAAGCTCAGAACCCCACCGACTCTCTCACCTGGGCGAGAGTGCTTGCGGACCAGGCCGCACCTCCGGACTGGGCGGGCGCAGGGGGAGGCGGAGGCGAGCGGCGAGGCCGTTTTAAAGGGCGAGGCGCGGCGCATAGCTCGGTCCGTTAATCGCGGCAGGTGGCCGCTACCGGCGGGCAGTCGGGCTCTCCTCTGACAATTCGGGTTCCAACGGCGGCTGCTTTTCAGAGGGTGCGTTGACTGTGGCACCCCTGTCCCTCACCAAGTGAATAGAACCTGGCCAAAGCTGGCACAGGTGGCAACGCTGCCCGCATCGCACCGTGTCCCGTGCGGCACCCAAGCCCAAGTGTGGCCGTGGGAAATGGCGATGTGGCGCCCCGGGTCTGTGGAGGTGTTCCAAGTGCGAGTGTTGCTGAAAACGCTTGCCGTTGACTCTTTAAACCTTTGCTGTGCAAAGTGTTCGGGTTTAGTTTGAGAAGTGTGTAGATAACAGTGAGCCAGAGCAGCCACATCAGCATCCTTGGGTTTAAAGGAATCGGCGTGGACTTGCAGGCCTGCCATTTTTCTCAATGTGAAGGAAAGGAAAAGGATGGTCCCATTAGTTTTACATCCCTGTCAAGAATAAGCAAGCACCTCCTGAAAGCTTCAAAAGCCTCTGGAAAGAAGGTCCTGGAGAGCCAGTTTGCTCCTGATCTTTACAATGAGATATTAACGAAAGGAGATCTGTCCTTGAAGTGACCTTCCTTCCTTCCTTCCATCCATCCATCCATCACAGCATTTCTTTATGAAACTATGTATTCTTTTAATGAGAAAAGAGTTTGATATTTTTTTTTTCTCCAAGTGCATCTTAATGTTTCTACAAAGGATTGCTAAGGACCCTGTAACTCATCACTGCATGATGAAATGCATGAACTGAGAGTGCTGAGCCATCGATGAGTGCCGCTGCCTCTTGTCCCATCATCACCCTTTACCTTGCTTGTGCTTCTGAAAAGTACTCTCTTGGTTTTGTCAGGGAGGAGAATTTAAATAGATAAGATTTGTTTAGCTTTCTCATTTTACCTTGGGGTTTTCAAAGAAATCATACCTGTAGTGGTTCTGGGAGTTACCCACCTCCACACACAATGAAGTCACCCAGACTAGACTCAACTGGATGGAAGTTAAGGAATGAAGCTTTATATTCACAGCTTAGCACAATATACAAGTAGATATTTACAATATATTACAGAGTTTTACAGTTATACACAAGTTAAAAGTAATACAGAAACACAATGTCTCTCCCAGAAATTGGAGTCTCCAGGATGGACTCCCAACCACTCTTCCACCTTCTTTCCACCCCCCCACTCATCCTAGAATCTGCCTTACATGCAAGTTGAGTTGGAAAGACTGTCAAAGGGGGGTTAAAAGCAGAACTATTAGTTGGGTTACACATATCCAGCTAGAAGAAGCTAAAACAGCACAAGCCAGAGAGAAACACAGACTCTCTTATGTATGTTTGTGTCCTTGTTTTTATACATCTCAGCAAATCTATGAGTGAAGCAGACATCACCATTGTTTTCTTTCCACAGCCTATAATCTAATTTCTCTCATTAAAATATTCCAATTAGCTTCAAACCAGCACATCTCACTGTAGTTTTCTTATACACTGGATTACACCAATAAGAGTTCTTGGGTACTGAGGTAAGGAAAACAAAAAATAAATAAAAGCTGTTAATAAATCAAGTGCAAAAGAGAGATGTTGATAGCAAAAGAAAGGTTAAAAAATGATCAGGGAGTTCTGGAGGCAGCAGAAGCTGCACAGTTCATTGTATACAGTTTAGCGTGAAATTGTCTTGAAATTCAATACATAGCTCTGTTTAAAAAGCTTGAGTCCTTTGTCACAGAAGTTACGCTAAGGCCTGAGTAGCTAAGAAATTCCAATTAGAAACTGAGATTCAGACTGAAGAGCCTAAATTTATATAAGCACATGAAGCAGCTGCCTCCCTGCTCAGGCCAAAATTGGGCTGGTCCAGTGCCCTTTGCCAGCTGCCAAAGAAAACCTGGTTTAGACCTACAGTGAGAGGAAATATTTTTCCTCTATTCTTCCAGTTTTAAATAAACAAACATAATTTGCTGTAGAAGCTATGACTTAAACATTGTAGGTACTGTAAAACTAGGGAGGAATCTTGCGGTGTTATATTTGGCTCATATATAGCAAGAGACTATTTTACTTTGAATGAAAGTCTGGTTTGAAATTATGGTAATGTAGGAAAGACTGGAAAGTAATGTTCAGACAGTTAAAGTGTTTGTTAAACTGAACTCCTTCTGGTTATATCTGTAGATGGGTTGCTTTTGGTACCTGAGATACTGGGTTATATATTTTTGGCTAAGTATTGTAGACCACTGAGCAGTCTGCATCTACTAAAGCCCTGGAGAGGTATGATGAGTGTTGAGAAAATGCTTGAGCAATAATTTGGGGAAAACTGTGAGCACTGAGATGTATTTACCTTCTAATACAATCATTCTATGTTCCTAACTTAACCTCTTACATGTTGCAACATATTTCAGTGAAGAGATTTTTACTGTATCTTGGAATATATGGACAGTGCTTCTTCTTGCAAATGCCCTAAGCACAAGGTGTGGTTAGGACTCGTGTCTTAAATTAAAATACCATAATGTTAGCAGCATCATGCTGAGAACTGAATTGATTTAATTTCAGAGAGTATTTGTGGCCGTTTGAGCTACGTTTCAGGTTCAGACATAGGAAAAAGTAGGAAGAGGTGAACATTCTAGAGATAGGCTATATAAAAGCAACAATGGATAAGTTAATATAATTTCATTGGAGCATCAAGAGCCTTATGTATGGAAGTACAGCTTGTTCTGCCCTTTTTTGCTGCTTTCTGCTGCACCTGCTACTATCTTCCTCCACTGCTGTTTTGGCTGCTGCTGCTGCTTCTGCTGCTTTGCCGCTGCTTGACCCCTTCCCCATCTTCCTTAAAGTTATATATTTTTTTGTCCTTTTACCTCTATTGTAGTAACATTTTAAAAATACTGTTAAATTTAGTTTAAACAATAAGAAAATACTATTTCATTTTCCCTAACTTTCCAAAAGAATCTGTGTTGTAGTGAGTTTATTCTACTGGGGTGGGGGGGATCCACTCTAACTCAGTACAGTATTCAATGTGCATGGGATGTTTGATGTGTGATATTAAACCCAGCCCTTTTTCTTTTAAAGGACTTTTACTGATACAGCTTGGGTTTACACCCATAGGAATAGTGCTGTAATTTCCTTCATCAGTTTCCTTATTTTGCCATATTGCACGAACTTGGAGCATCCTGACAGCTGGTGTATGGCAAGTGGCCTCCCTTCCTGCCCACATGAAACTCCATTTGACCATTTGCCAGGCTGCTCTCTATTGCATTGCTCTGAGCTGGTTTGCTGAGTGTCTTTTTAAACTGTCAGTTCATGTAGTCTGGAAATCTGTTGCCTTTCTAGTTTTGTAAAATGCCATGTTATGAGGGCTACATAAATCATAAATGCTAGTTAAGCAAAGAAAGAAGGCACCCAGACATCCTATGACATTTGCTGTAGATCTTTCTTGCCATTGTTGACTTACAGAGGAGGGAGGAATGGTTTGCATTGTTGCCTGCTTAGCCTTCGCTTGGTAACAGCTGCCATGGAGCTGAGGCATATTTGCCAGGCTGACCTTCATTTCCTTTGAGCATTCCTCCTCTGCCAGTGACCTTCCCGTGTCTGTTTGCCAAGATTAATCATGCAGGGTGATTTGGCTGCATGGACACTGTTGTATCCACTACCGTTTGTGGATCTCTGAATATTGTCCAGCAGAATGCTTCTTGCTTCAGCCAAGTACACGAAATCTGAATTTTGTCTCGTTGTTTTTACCTCCTTGGTCTTCTGATACAAATAAATAAAATAATGGAATTCATTAGTTATCCTGGCTGGTCTCTGATCTTCTAGAACAGAATAATTTCTCTGAGAGCTGCATATTATCTCTCCATTAGCTTGAGGCTTTTCTTTCAGAAGGATGGAGTAACACAGTTTAAAGAAGACAATTCATGAGTAATTATGTTGAAACTGAGAATCAGTTCACAGCCTATTTTCCTAAGGCGCCAGAACACTTCATCAGTAGAAATCCTGTAATAGTTGGGCCAGCTTCTGTGGTTTGTACTTCCAAGATTAGACTTTGATTGCTCTGCAGTCTTGTTGCTCAAAGAATCAACAAGAGAGGGGACTCCAGAGAGGTCTGTGGTCAAAGAAACTGTTATTGGGCTGGCTGCAGCTGCAGTATGGATGGAAAGGCTATGGAGGCATTTCTTCTGCATCTCTCTTTTCTTTACACCACACTGGACAGTGCTGATGTAGGAGGAAAGACATTAGTATCCCACTATGACCAAATGAATCCTGTTCATGAAGCATGCAAAACCCCTGTATTCTTTCTGTGGAATAAATGCACTGCACCACTCCAGGAAGCACTCGGACTTGAAACCGGAAAATTGGCTGCTTGTGTCTTGTCAGGCTTTATAGAAATCCATCCATGTGGTCAGCTGGCTGAATTTCAGTTCAGGGCAGGCATTTAATCCCTAAAAATCCTGAAGACTTATTTAACGAGTGCTTACCTGGTTAGACAGTATTCTAGTAGAAAGGCTAAAAAAGAGTATTATTTTTTTTCCTCTTCCTCTTCTTCCCCCCTTCCTCCCCTCCTTTTTT
>VWZI01022028.1:49405-64966 GCA_013396835.1 Psilopogon haemacephalus | reverse complement strand
TTTTTTTTTTTTTTTTTTCCTTCTTTTTCTTCTTCTTCTTCTTCTTCATTTTCATTGTTTGGTTTAATATGGAGCAAATGGTTTACTTGTTTGCAGATTAAATAACATCTGAAACCTTTAACTGATTGTGGTGGAGTTTGGGAGTTACTNTCCAACCACCCTACCACCTTCCTCCCACTTCCCAATCTTATCTCACAACCTATCTTACATACCAGATAAGTGAAGGCAGATCAGCCAGGGGGGTTAGCAGCAGGAAAGTAGTTAGTGAAGTTACACAGATCCAGCTAAAAGAAAGGCAATGAGAGAGACATGCATCAGCCAGCACAGCTCAAAGTGGTCTGTCTTATCTCTGTTTGGGTTCTAACTTTAATATTTTTTTTTTCCAGTAACCTATGAGTGAAGTAGAATTATCAACCTTTTCCTTTCTTAGCCTATAGTCTAATTTCTCATTAAAATTCTCCAATTAGTTCAAACCAGCACACTGAGAGACCCACTGGCTCTACGAGGCGTATGTGCTAATGTGTACTTCATTCCTTCAAATGAATTAAAATTAAAATTACGAAAAACAACAAAAGTGTACAGGGAAAGTGCTAACTTACCATGGCTTCCTATAGTCTTGAAGCAAGCCAGGCTTAAGTTAAAGTGAAAAAAAAGTTCTCTTTGCACCTGCTAGCGTGCTTTACAGTAATTATACACTTCAAACATCCCAAATGATACCATCTATCAGTTGTTTTGTTTCAGCCTTACAGTGCAGAAGGGGATTTTCTGTAATGTTTTTCTACATTCCTTTTTTTTCCCATGCTTCTCTGATTCAGAGATTTATTTTTTTTTAAAAAGAAGAATTAAAGAAAAACAGCCTCTGGATGACCACTGGGAACTTTAAATAGCATAGACACTCTTCTTTGTCCAGTAAAGCCATTAAGTGATAAACTATTGATTTTTATAACACAGCTTAGTTGCCAACGATTTCTTGAGAAGTCATTCCACATTTTCTGTCTGGTGCACTCAGCACATTATCTATTGCAGATGGGACGATGGTGTTCTCTCTGGAATGAGACCATCAGCATACTATGCTCAAAATGAGTGTCTCCACACTAGTCTCAGTACTGCAGAGGACTTCAGCTCTGAAATGTATGGGTGGCCTCTATCAGTTTGAATGTGATATATATACGTATACAATAAAATTTTAGTTGCTGTCATTTGCTGTTTGCTGTGTATTAGAATCACAGAAGTGTTTAGGTTGGAAGAGACCTCAAAGATCATCCAGTTCCAACCCCCCTGCGCCACAGGCAGGGACACCTCCCACTAGAACAGGTCGGTCAAGGCCTCATCCAAACTTGGTTTAACGCCTCCAGGGAGGGAGCAGCCACAACCTCCCTGGGCAACCTGTGTCAGTGTCTCACCACCCTCTCTGCAAAGAACTTCTTCCCAACATCCTGTTTCAGTCTCCCCTCTGCCACTTTAAACCCATTACATCTTGTCTGGTCATTACAAGACCTTGTCAATAGTACCTCCTCAGCCCTCCTGTAGGCCCCCTTCAAATACTGGAAGGCCACTCCAAGGTCTCCTGAAAGACTTCTCTTCTCCAGGCTGCAGAGACCAACTCTCTCAGCCTGTCCCCATAGCAGAGCTGCTGCAGCCCTCTCAGCATCTTGGTGGCCTCCTCTGGACTGGCTCAAACACTTCCATGTCCTTCTTGTGCTGGGGGCTCCAGAACTGCACACAGTACTCCAGGTGGGGTGTGAGGAGAGCAGAGCAAAGGGGCACAATCCCCTCCCTTGCCCTGCTGCCCACAGCTGCTCTTGCTGCAGCCCAGCACACAGTTGCTGTCTGAGCTGCACTCACACTGCAGCCTCATCTTGAGCTTTTCATCACCCCAGACCCCCAGGTCCTTTTCCTCAGGGCTCTCTCAGCCGTTTGCCAAGGCACTTTGTTTATCACAACTTGCATAGACAAGCATAAAAATTGCAATTTCATCAGCAGCCTCCTGACTCAGGGTTAAACTGGGCAGCTATATGGACTCAGTGAGGAATTTCTTCATCTCTCCATCGCACAGTACAATGAAGGAGAATGCCAGAGTATTTCTTCTCAAGTATCATGAGGTATCAGGAGGGAAGATATTGGTTGTGATGGGACAAAATGGTCTCTTCTATTCTGACATTTCTTGTGTTCTTTTGTGCTGAGACAGGATAAACAGAGCCTTTATTCATTCTGATTACCGTGGGGCTGTTTTCGCTTGCATTCTACCTTTAATGTTATTTTTACTGACAGGATAGAAAAAGAAGTCAATGTATGGTTTGACATTGCTCATCCAACTTGTCAGATTTTTGTTCAGTGTTTTTGTTCGCTGTTTTTTCCCTGTGTTTATTGCTCGTGTTGTTAAGAGTTTAAGGTTTCTCACAGTGTGCACCACACATAAATGCCTCTGTTGTGGTAGCTCTTAAATTATTCTTTTAAAATTAATGCTGGGCTTTAGAGAAATGCAGCTCCTTTCAAATAAAACTCTGCACATTTGAAATACAGATAAACCTACAAACACTACCCAGCCAGCAGAGAAAGTATGAGCTGTGGTTTGTCCAACACAATAAATGTGCTGCTGAGTGGACAGCCAGTAAATGTCTATTAACCTGGCTACAGTGCCTTAATTCTTCCCACCTTTCACTAATGACATCATTTATAACACCTGTTCTCCACCCTGTGCTTGATTTTCATAAAGCTTGCAGGTATGAAGTATCTTAGGATATTCCATATCCTAAGGATGGGAGGTAACCTGTTGGAGAGCAGCGCTGTGGAAAGGGACCTGGGAATCCTGGTGGATAACATCCATGGAACAGCAATGTGCCCTTGTGGCCAAGAAGGCCAATGGGATCCTGAGATCCAGCAGATCAAGGGAGGTTCTCCTCCCTCTCTACTCTGCCCTGGTGAGACATCATCTTGAGTACTGCTTTCAGTTTTGGGATCCCCAGTTTAAGAGGGACAGGGGTCTGCTGGAGAGGGTCCAGCAGAGGGCTGATGAGGAGAGGCTGAGGGACTTGGGGCTTTTTAGTCTGGGGAAGACTGAGAGAGGATTTAATAAATGTTTATAAATATTTGAGGGCTGGTGGTCAGAAGTGGGGGGACAGGCTCTGCTCACTTGTTCCCTGGGATAGGCCAAGGAGCAATGGCTGGAAGCTGCAGCACAGAAGGTTCCAGCTCAACACAAGGGGGAACTTCTTTACTGTAAGGGTCCCAGAGCACTGGAACAGGCTCCCTGCAGGGGTTGTGCATTCTCCTTCTCTGGAGATTTTAAGGCCTGTCTGGATGTGTTCCTGTGTTCCCTGAGCTAGATTGTCTGGTCCTGCTCTGGCAGGGGGGGTTGGACTCAATGATCTGTTTGGGTCCTGGACACCCTGTCACAAATTTTGAGTAGTTGCATAGAGTACTTGACCCTAATGTCTTACATTTCCATGTCATAGAGGACACTCTGGAAGTTGAGTGACTACAGCCTTTTGTTCCTCATTTCAGCCTGAAGTGGAAATCTGTATTTACTGTATTATGGCAGAGTAGTTTGTTATCCAAAACCCTGGTATGGGTAAGATTAAAGCTGTGTTTCTTTTTCAGATGCAGTCTGCTGTATTGCCTGTTGTAAGAAGAGTGGGAGGGACAGGGACCATGACTTACATAGAATCATAGAATGGTTTAGGCTGGAAGAGACCTCAAAGATCATCCAGTTCCAATCCCCCTGTGCCACAGGCAGGGACACCTCTCACTAGATCAGGATGCTCAAGGCCTCATCCAGCCTGGCCTTGAACACCTCCAGGGAGGGAGCAGCCACAACCTCCCTGGGCAACCTGTGCCAGTGTCTCACCACCCTCACTGCAAACAACTTCCTCCTAACATCCAGTTTCAATCTCCCCTCTGCCAGTTTGAACCCATTCCTCCTCATCCTGTCATTACCAGACCCTGTGAACAGTCCCTCCCCAGCCTTCCTGTAGCCCCCTTCAGATACTGGAAGGTTGCTATAAGGTCTCCTCAAAGCCTTCTCTTCTCCAGGCTGAAAAGTGGTTCTTGCCCACCAGCATTGCTAAAGTAGAGAACACTTTAGTGCACAGTGATGGTCTGAGCTTTGACAGAGTTTTAACAGAGCTCTACCAAGGCAGTTTGTGTGCTTTTGTCGTTAGGTGTTGTGAAGGAAGCCAAATGCTTGGCAATTGTGGACAAACAGGCTCTAGGGAATTGCTAAAATCACAGCATCATGGAAACGTTCAGGTTGGCAAAGCCCCTCAGGATCACCCAGTCCAACCCATATCCCTGCTCTACAAAGCTCTCCCTCAAACCATATCCTCAAGCACCACATCCAAATGACTTTTAGACACATCCAGGCTTGGTGACTCCACCACCTGCCTGGGCAGCCTATTCCAGTGCCTGACCACTCTTGATGGGAAAATATTGTTCCTAATGTCCAATCTAAACCTCCCCAGCCTCAGCTTGAGGCCATTCCCTCTTGTTCTGTCGCTATTTACCTGTGAGAAGAGACCAGCAGCAGCCTCTCCACAAGGTCCTTTCAGGTCGCTGTAGGCAGCTGTGAGGTCTGCCCTCAGCCTCCTCTTTCCCAAGGTAACCACCCCCAGCTCCCTCAGTGGCTCCTTGTCCCGGTTTGAGGCCATGAGCCTATGTGGGACTGGAGGACAGGAGTGACTCCTGCCCCTTCCCAGGAGTAAGGGTGAGGATTGGAAGTTCACCGATTGGAAGTTCAAAGAGAAATTCTATTTAAAGGAGCATATACACGAAAGGCAATCAGGCAGAATAAGTACAAAGCTCACTAGGCCCAAACTGCCCTTGTAGAATCCTCCACCCTCCGTCGGCCTGAGGGCAGGCCAAAACTGCCCTCCCCAGCTGGGGCCTACCAGGCCTCAGTGTGCCTCATGGCACAGCTCAGCTCCCTGCAGCCATCTCCCCACCGACCCTGAGAGGAGAATGTGTCCTGTTCTCGGAGAGAAGGGAAGGCAAGAAACACAGGGAAGAGAAGGGAAGGGATCAGCCAGGCACTGCCTTTTAAGCTGTGATACTAGAAGAAGGAATAGAACTACAATATTGCAATATCCTGGGATGAGCAGAGGGCTGCAGCACCTCTGCTGTGAGGAGAGACTGAAAGAGTTGGGACTGTGTGGGCTGGAGAAGAGGCTCCCAGGGGACCTTCTTGTGGCCTTCCATTATCTGAAAGGGACCTACAGAAAATCTGCGGAGGGACTTTTAGGTTCCCAGGGAGTGACAGGACTAGGGGGAATGGAGCAAAGCTGGAGGTGGGGAGATTCAGATTGGATGTGAGGAGGAAGTTGTTGAGCATGAGAGTGGTGAGAGCCTGGAATGGGTTGCCCAGGGAAGTGTTTGGGGCCACATCCCTGGAGGCGTTTGCAGCCAAGCTGGATGAGGCTGTGGGCAGCCTGATCTAGGGTAGGGTGTCCCTGGGCATGGCAGGGGGCTTGGAACTGGCTGATCCTTGTGGTCCCTTCCAACCCTGACTGATTATGTGATTCTATGATCCCTCTGGGATGGGCCTCTCTCCCTATGGTTTTGTTAAGGGAGACCCAGGATCCCTCCCTCTCCCACACTCCTCATAAGATATATTCTCCAGGCCCTAAAAGGGGGGAAAAAAGAATCAGTCTCTTCAATCTCTATTGTGCTACCCTTGGCTTAAGTAGAAGCTTGGGATGCAGGTCAGATTGGCTTTGGGGATGGAACATCTCCTGGGCTTAGGGGCCTGTGCCACAGAGTAGAACAATGTGAGATGCCTATCACTGTATATGGCAATACTGCATTTCATTATCACCTCCTTCCTCTGTAGTTCCAAATTCTTCCCAAGGAAATAGATCCCAAAGAAACAAGTGTACATAGGGCGAATCAGAGGGGTGCAATTCAGGAGATAACTGTTCACAGGAGTCCTGCACACCGGGGGGCATTATGCTGATGTGAAAGCCTGTGTTTATTGGCTCAGTTCTTCATGAATGTCATTATGAACCTGGGAAAAGGGATCTCAGTTTTACCTTGTCATTTCCCTCACTGAACCTTCTGCTCTTTTCAGAGCATGCTGCTAAAGATGTGATTTTCTGGCTACAACAGAATATGCCGCACCTGTGCACGTTGAGAATCTAAAGACAGGGGAGCTGGGGAGGTTCTCAGCCCCTGGGTGGCTGCTGGGATAAGTAGGGTTACTCAGGTCCAAGCCATGATGGAATTTGTTTTATCTCAGCAGTGACAAAGATTGGCACTGATGTCACATTTGCCACTAATGGAGGTTTGGATTATGAGCAATGAAGGCAAACTGGGCTGAATGAGAAACTGGAGCACCTGGCATTTTTGCAAACAATCTTTCAGCAACTTGTCTTCTTGGCCACTTCTCAGCACTGATTTGATGGAATACATTGAGGATAAATCCATGGAGACCTCTTTGACAAGGTAAGTAATTTTCTATAGAACAAAATGCAATTGGACTCCTCTAGCTGGACTGTGGTTGTATGTGTGATTTGGCAACTCTTAGGGAAATTAGAGAAAATGCTCATCAGAAAGGAAGTTGCAAAGTGAATCAGGAATGATGCAAAGGTCTGAGAAGTACAGGAGACACTGGAAAGTTTTAGCTGGAGGTGGAGGTTACAGAACTGAGTAATTGTTTTTGGTATATTTGTTGCTATCATTGCACCCAAAGGTAGATGTGTATTCGTACAATATGCAGGTGACAGAAAGCTGAACAGCAGCAGCCTGTCAGAGAGTGAGAAACAGATGAACTTATGGCCTGGAGGAGTCCAGATCAACTGAAATTCACTGCTATGGAGTGCAAGGTCATGCATTTGGAGACTAATAAGTTGCAAGCTCATGTGTGGAAAATGACTGAGGAAGCAAAAGAAGTGCTAAAGCTAAAGAGCAATGTTGGCAAAAGGACAAAGCAGTATAAAGCAATCATGAATGCAATTATATTTGAAAACTAGAAGGACATTTTTAGTTGTCATCGAACTAAAATCCTGGAACAGCTTTTCTGTGACACATGTGGGGGCAAAAGTACAGCTAATGTCTTTTAAGGTAAAGCTATGTGAAGTGGTTATTATGCCATGCTGCATTGAATGAGTAGCCAACTAGTTCCCATTCTGCCTTCTTTTTTCTTAGGCTGAATTAGAATCATAGAATAATAGAATGAGTGAGAGTTGGAAGGGACCACAAGGATCATCTAGTTCTAACCCCCCTGCCATGCCCAGAGACACCCTACCCTAGATCAGGCTGCCCACAGCCTCTGCCAGCCTGGCTGCAAACACCTCCAAAGATGTGGTCCCAACCATCTCCCTGGGCAATCCATTCCAGGCTTTCACCACGGATGATGAAGAACTTCCTCCTCACATCCAGTCTGAATCTCCCCACTTCCAGCTTTACTCCATTCCCCCTAGTCCTGTCACTCCCTGAGAACCTAAAAAGTCCCTCCCCAGCTTTTTTTAGGCTCCCTTCAGATACCGGAAGGCCACAATAAGGTCACCTGGGAGCCTCCTCTTCTCCAAACTGCACAGCCCCAACTCTTTCAGTTTGTCCTCATAGCAGAGCTAATTGATATTCAATTTCTTGCATATTTGTCCTTCATTTCTTAGGGTTAAGACCTCAGGCCCTAACCAGAACCTGGTCTTGTATAGATATTAAAACAAAAAACCAAAAAAACAAACAAAAAACCCCAGTTTAAAACTAGATATAAATCTTTTTATTAAAGATACTAAGCACACCTAGTAAATTGTTTTTACCTCAAGGTGGGAAGTTCTGCTTGTTCCTCAAACCTTACATAGAATCACAGAATTTCTTAGCTTGGAAAAGACCTTCAAGATCATCGAGTCCAGTCATTAGTTTCACACTGACAAGTCCTTGGCTAAACCAAACCAATACGTGTAGCATCCATTGCTAATTCTGTATGTAAGTAAAAACAACTAAACGACTTTCTTTGCAAAGACAACCTGCCACAAGCAGGAGGAGGAGTTGGCTATATTTGAGATTAATATACTCACAGTGTTTCTTGTGTCATGTGCCACCCCTACACAATGAGAATGAAGGAACAAAAAAATTGCTTCACCTCTGCAAGGCCAGCATGCCAGCCAGCGTGGAGATCACAGCAAGAAGAACAGGGCAAGCCACTACAAAATGCTTCTTTGCTCTTCCATCCTTGTTTTAAAACATTATTCTTCTGTTTCAGGCCCATGGAAAGAGCCAGACACTTGTTTGTGCCTACATGTGGAGGTGGCATAAATGCTGCCTTTTGTGCCATGAGTACCCCAAAGCCATCCAACTTCTGTGGCAGTTGCCAGTGAAAGCTCACCTCCCGTGGTTGGTCTGTTAATGTCTGTAGAGGCTGTGCTGACAGTTTGGGACTGCAGTGCATTCAAGAGGCACTGGAAATGTCCTGTTTCCTGGGGTAATGGAAAATCTTTTTGCTAGGGAGTGGCTAAGAGGCTTTAGGGCTGCTTGGGGTTATTAGAATAGTGAATGACAGCTGGCGTGCAAAGTAGGATCAGGCTCGATGGGTGTGAGAGAAGTTTTTCTGGATATAGCCTTAGGTGATTGAAAGGAGAATGAGGCCTCTGTCTCCTGTGGTTTCCATGCAAGATGCTGCAAATCATGTCAGCATTTTCCCCTAAGATGAGTAGGAATGCTTTGGGGGAACACTCTGAGGGTCAGTCAAAGTCAATTGCCTTTCAGGCCATAATTTGAATGGTTTCATGAGGCCGTTGGCACTGAGCTGAAATGTGACAGAGATGGTAAAGAGCTACAAAAGCAAGGGACATTTTGCACTGGCAATTCCTGCTTCTCCTGCTGTGATCTCTAAACACTGGCACTCCAGCCATGGCAGATGCAAGGCATTTTTGCTCTCTCATTTTCAGTTCATGGCTGTGATGTCCTCTCCATCAGACAGTGAGCACCTGTTATGCCCTCTCTCAAATCCTCTCAGTTCTTGCTCCAGGTAAATAGATTGTACAGATTCTGGCTTGGTTGGGATATTTTTTTATATTGATTTTTTTTTATAACATTATATGCAGGATATCTAACTTTGCATTTTCTAAATTACTGACAATTAAGCTGCTCCACAAATTTATGCTATGTTTTTTGCATCTGTGGTGTGTGTCGTATGTTCCATCGTCTTAGTCATTCTCAGATCAAAATTGTGTTGTCCTTAGTATCTTTAATAAAAAGACTTCTACCTAGTTTTAAACTTTATTATTGGTTTTATATCTATACAAGACCAGGTTCTGGTCAAGTGTTGAGGTCTTAACCCTAAGAAATTAAGGACAAATATGCAAGAAATTGCATATCAATTACCTCTGCTATGAGGACAGAGTGAAAGAGTTGGGGCTGTTCAGTCTGGAGAAGAGGAGGCTCCCAGATGACCTTCTCGTGGCCTTCCAATATCTGAAAGGGACCTACAAAAAAAGCTGGGGAGGGACTGTTTAGACTCTCAGGTAGTGACAGTACTATGAAGAATGGAGCAAAGCTGGAGGTGGGGAGATTCAGATTGGATGTGAGGAGGAAGTTGTTGAGCATGAGAGTGGTGAGAGCCTGGAATGGGTTGCCCAGGAAGGTGTTTGGGGCCACATCCCTGCAGGTGTTTGCAGCCAGGCTGGCAGAGGCTGTGGGCAGCCTGATCTAGGGTAGGGTGTCCCTGGGCATGGCAGGGGGGTTGGAACTGGCTGATCCTTGTGGTCCCTTCCAACCCTGACTGATTCTATGATTCTATGATTGTGCATCTGCTCAATCCAAAGCAGTGCTTCAGACTGTTGCGTGT
Organism: Psilopogon haemacephalus; assembly: GCA_013396835.1. Lineage (NCBI taxonomy): Eukaryota > Metazoa > Chordata > Aves > Piciformes > Megalaimidae > Psilopogon > Psilopogon haemacephalus. The sequence goes on along the minus strand of VWZI01022028.1, from coordinate 55,185 downwards.
TGTGACTGTGCCACTCTGGGGTTGATTGTTTCTGGATACATCTTTTCCAGATCCAGGCATGTTGAGACTGTCCCTAAGGAGCTAACAGGGCCTGCAGGACAAGACCTGTTCCCTTTTGGAGTCAGTTCCAAATTCTGGCTCCAGTTTTCCTTCCACCTTCCTAGTTCCTAGTGCTGAAAATTCAGTCTCTTGGTCAGAGTGAAGCACTTGCCATGAGAAACAAGAACTTGAGGAGACTTTAAGAGAAGCATAAGGGTTAGGACAGTTATACAAATCAAAATGAATCATTAGAAAAACTTGGATGGAATGGGGGCAAATGGCTTACATGAATAAGAATTGAGTATTTTGTCATAAGAAATACTTGAACATACAGGAAAAAGTTTTTCAGGGAGAGAGTGGTCAGGCACTGGAATGAGCTGCCCAGGGAGGTGGTGGAGTCACCCACCCTGGATATGTTTAAAGGGTGTTTGGATGTGGTGCTTACGGATATGGTTTAAGGTGAATCTTGTAGAGTAGGGTTATAGGCTGGACTTGGTCATCCTGAGGGCCTTTTCCAACCTGGATGCTTCTGTTCCATAAAACCCAGTAACAAAAAGTTACAATACTGATTAATCTTAACCAACAAGTGGAAATGTGCAAAGACTTTATTTTTTTTGGTCCCTTTGTTTCAAAGAGAAGAATTCTTTAGATTCAGCAGACCCTAAGATATATAATCAAGGTTATAATAGAATCCCTGAATTGCCAGGGTTGGAAAGGACCCTAAGGATCATCTAGTTACAACCCCCCTGCCGTGGGCAGGGGGAACTCACATTAGATTAGGTTGTTCAGAGCCCCATCTGGCCTGGCCTTAAAAACTTCCAGGGACATGGCTTATTCCAGGGATGGAGCTTTTCTGTTTAACATTTATTTTTTAAAATTAATTTTGAAATATTCACAATACATAATGAAGTATTCCTGGGACAGAATGATAATTGAAATAATGGATAATTGGACAAAAATATCCACAGTGATGTGCTGTAAGTGCAGGGGGCTAATTCAAATACATGTGTTTGGTGTGTAGTAACTGTTCTACTCACATTTCTATCTATCAGTTGCCCATAACACAGTAATCCTCATCCTATGTGACACTGAGCAAAGCACACTTCAGCAGTCTTAGAAGAGAAGCTGAGGATCTAAACTGGCAGCAGACATGAAATGCTCCCCCCCATTCAATCCTTGAAAGTGTCAGTGTAGGTGAAGTCTGGAAAATTTGAGAAAAAAAAAAGAGTGCAGTGCTGATACTGCTGCTCCTGCTGCTGCTTTGTGTCTGAATGTCCAACAGATCACTCTTCTCCCACCTCTGCAATCTGCCCTTGGTGACCCTATCTATAATCCATAACCTCCCTAAAGTGCAGGGGGAGGATCCTTCGCCCTCCGCATTCTGGTCCACAACAAAGAAGGACTTCAAGAAACTGTGGATTTGTGAGAGTCTTCCTATATTTGGTCTTGCCAGCTCCTGATTTGCTCACTGCAGATTTCCCGAATCCTGCTCTTAGCAACACTTAAAAGCTACCATCATTGTTTTAATATATGCCTCTACCTTTTCCCAAGAGGCAGTGCCATAGTTACATTCACAGGTTAGAGCTGTTTGTTTTCTAGAGCCTGTAACAGCTCATCTGTATCCTATTTAAACACCAGAATGATTTGGCTGATTGTTCTGAAAAAAAAATTTTTTTTCCCTTTAAATATTATCTCAAATTCAAAATCTTAGTGTGGGGAAGGTAACAGGTAGGTGTTTTGTTACTTTTTACAGAGCAAACCAGAATATTCTACTTTCTGTGATTGTTGGCATTACTTGTTTTACAGATGTATGCTGATGCATCTGCTGATGATTTGTAGATACCTCAGTTTTCATGGCTCCTACATCTGACTGGGTAGCTGTTAATGAATTATGCATTTTATGTAGTGGTAGAATCTGTAAAGATATTATATTTACAGATAAAGCAGAATTTCTCACATTTCTAGGAATGAACATTAATTCTTTTCACATCAGAAGGAAATCCAGACAGACTTGTTGCACTTGGTGAAAGGAAATATATATCTGACAGCTATTTGGAAGATGAAGTCCATTTACACACCAGTGATCTTTCACAGTTTAAAAAATCATTTCATATTAATACAGAGCTAGGAAACAGTTTCTACTGAAATCTAGGATGTATTTAGAATCATAGAATAATAGAATCAGTTGGGGTTGGAAGAGACCACAAGGATCATCTAGTTCCAAACCCCTTGCCATGCCCAGGGACACCTTACCCTAGATCAGGCTGCCCACAGCCTCATCCAGCCTGGCTGCAAACACCTCCAGAGATGTGGCCCCAAACACCTTCCTGGGCAACCCATTCCAGGCTCTCACCACTCTCATGCTGAAGAACTTTTTTCTCATGTCTGGTCTGAATCTCCCCACCTCCAGCTTTGCTCCATTCCCCCTAGTCCTGTCACTACCTGATAGCCTAAAAGGGCTATCCCTCCCCAGCTTTTCTGTAGGCCCCCTTCAGATACTGGAAGGCTACAAGAAGGTGACCTGGGAGCCTCCTCTTCTTCAGACTGAACAGTCCCAACTTCACCTAGAGAAACACTGTCCTAGAGCCTTCCGCTGCTTTATGTCATCCTTTTAGTTTCTTCCAGGTGAAAATAGTTGCACACCTGTAAAACACTCTGACATTTTATTGTTTGTCTCAAGTTGATAACTAACTATAATTCATCTTGTTTGAGGAGAAGCTTCATAAAGGATGCATTCATGTAAATGCATTGTCATTTTACTACATCACATTAGTTTGTTGTTGGGGTTTGTTTGGTTGGGATTTTCCCCCTCTTTACTTAGATGATGGATTTTGAGGTAACAGAAGTGGTAAACATTAAATAACATGGCATGATAGCACATGACCTATTTTTGGCACTTGAATTATTGCTTATAAACTACTAGTCGTGTAATTGGAGAATAAATCTGATGAGGAGTGACTGCAGGAGCTGGGGCTGGACAGTTTGGAAAAGAGGAGGCTGAGGGCAGACCTCATGGCTGCCTACAGCTATCTGAAAGGACGTTGTGAAGAGGTTGGTGCTGGTCTCTTCTCACAGGTAAATAGTGATAGAATAAGAGGGAATGGCCTCAAGCTGTGACTGGGTAGCTTTAGACTAGGTAGTAGGAAACATTTTGTCCCAGCAAGAGTGGTCAGGCATTGGAATGGGCTGCCCAGGGAAGTGGCTGAGTCACCAACCCTGGACGTGTTTAAAAGTCATTTGGAGACTATGGTTTAAGGGTGAACTTTGCAGAGTAGGGATATGGGTTGGACTTGGTGATCTTGAGGGGCTTTTCCAACCTGAATATTTCTGTGATTCTGTAATTGGAGTGTAGGAGTGAGTACTGGTCCAGGGGCTTCCCCAGTGTTCTGCATCTTTAAATCCTAGGGATTTTAGTTTCCACTTTTAGGCAGCTCTGCTCTCCAGTGTAATAAGTAGCACTGCACTGCAACTGTTCAGCTTGTATGGCTAATCAGCTATAAGCAAGATTGATTTGAAGTTGTTTTGCTAAGTAAAAGGTTGAGTTTGATTTATATTAATATTGAGGCCATCGAATTCCCTATGTGTGCACTCTGAACAGCTCCTGGAAGCCTGTGAATCCCCACTTTAATTGAAAATCTTCAAATAAAAATTTCAGTGCAAATTGAAAGTATCCAGACATTCAGAATGGATATGGGCTTTGCTGTTTTCCCTTGCCATATTCAATAATCCAGTTAGGGATGAGAACAGTAGCCATACTTTGGTCTAAGTGATCAGTGACCCTCTATGAATATCGAGTATGGGATTTCTGAAGTGGACAATTTGCAACGAGGCAGGCACGAGATAGATGTTTTAGATTTCTTTTCAGCTGGTGACTAGGATAATCAGGATTGGTTTATCAAAGAGAGTTCATGCTGGTGGCCAAAGCAACTTGAAAACAGGTAAATGAATCTCTGTCTTTGCTGGCTGTGATAGTTCCCTGTGGAAAGCATCGCTCATACCTTTGCTCCACCTGTCAATGTGTGCTTTTTAAATGGCAGGTTAAACCCATTAGACCTCCATACTTTTTCTAACTTAACCAGCAAATTTCATTACCAAATACACACTGCAGTAATGCCTATCAGAAGCCCTTACCTCCTTGTCTCTTGTTGACACTTTTAAGACCTTTCAGTAAGTCTGAACTGTTTCAGGGAAATGGAATTTACTTAATGGGACTGTTATAGAAGCGTGGAGATAGAGAGCTCCATGTGTGAATCTGTTCTTTGTTACTTTTGCTTCAAAAATAATTAATCTGTCAGGATAATGTTTTATACTCATTTAATCTAATACTGCCTTTTTTGCTGAGAGGTATCTGTCCTTAATATAAACACAGCTATTATTTTTACAGAACATGACAAGTAAGCTCTCTTCTATTTCCTTCCTTTCTTTCTTTCTTTCTTTCTTTCTTTCTTTCTTTCTTTCTTTCTTTCTTTCTTTCTTTCTTTCTTTCTTTCTTTCTTTCTTTCTTTCTTTCTTTCTTTCTTTTTCTTTCCTTCCTTCCTTCCTTCCTTCCTTCCTTCCTTCCTTCCTTCCTTCCTTCCTTCCTTCCTTCTTTCCTTCTTTCCTTCTTTCTTTCATGTTAGGAGGAAATTCTTTGGAGTGAGGGTGGTGAGACACTGGAATGGATTGCCCAGGGAGGTTTCAGCTGCTCCCTCCCTGGAGGTGTTCAAGGCCAGGCTGCAAGAGGCCTTGAGCGACCTGTTCTAGTGGGAGGTGTCCCTGCCTATGGCACAGGGGGGTTGGGACTGGATGATCTTTGAGGTCTCTTCCAACCTAAACCATTCTATGATTCTATGATTCTATGACAGTCATTCTTTGGGTGAGGCCATTAAGCCAATTCTTTATCAAACCCACATGTCACCAGCTTGGAGACCAGGATGTGGTGCAGGACAGTGTCAAAGGCTTTGCACTGTCATGCTTCTTATCATGCTTTGATGACACAGAAATCCAGGGATCTGCTGAAGGTCTCTGTCACAGTAGCAAAAACATAGACTAGGCTCTATCTGAACAAGTAGTGGCTGAGTAGAGATGTAGAGGGCTTTGGTTTTCACTTGAGGGGGGAGGATTTAGCAATGTGATATAACATGTAATGTGCAGGCATTTAAAAATAAAAAAATGACTTCTGTGAAATGAAACAAAAAAAGTAATTTTTTTTAAAAAAAATTTTTATATCCAGACACTTTCTCTGGCCATATACTTTTAAAACACCTGTGACCCTGATTTAATATTAAAAGATAATTTGTACAGTTTTAATGCTCACTGCCTTTAATTATTCTATCACTGCTCTGTGTAAAAGAAATGGTAGGGTTCTCATTTAATTTACATTAATAATACTAATTATAGCAGCATAAATGTGTATATTAAAATGATCCATGAGTCCGTGTTGGGATGAGGAGGTTTTTGTTGGATTAAGCTACAAAGGGCTATAGAATTAATTTCAGGGGAGTCAGGTTGTGGCATCAGTTATCACAAAGCTACTCAAGAAAATTAATTCCTGGGTGATGCATCGGTGAAGTATTGAAGAGTTCTGAGGAAACCAGTGTCCTGGAAATCTCATTGGAGGTCCAAGATAGTCACAGAAAATAAGCCCTGAGAAAGTAGTGCCTCAGATCATGGGCAAAGCATTGCTCACATTTTAGGCTGATGAATTAGAATCATAGGATCAGTCAGGGTTGGAAGGGACCACAAGGATCATCCAGTTCCAA
>VWZI01022028.1:18300-49351 GCA_013396835.1 Psilopogon haemacephalus | reverse complement strand
ACTACCTGATAGCCTAAAAAGTCTCTCCCCAGCTTTTTTTGTGTGCCTCCTTCAGATCCTGGAAGGCCACAAGAAGGTCACCTGGGAGCCTCCTCTTCTCCAAACTGAACAGCCCCAACTCTTTCAGTCTGTCCTCATAGCAGAGATGCTGCAGCCCTCTGAGCATTGTCGTGGCCCTTGTGCATGAATCCAATGTTCATGCATGAATCCAATGCACCCAGCTCAGAAATGCTGTTACATACACTGCAGATGTGCAGATTTTGCAGTGGGTTGTGTTTTGGCATTTTAACTCAATGGTGTTTTACCTATATTAAAAAAAAAAAAAAAAAAAAAATCTCGAAGTGAATACCTAAATTTATCAGGTCCTGCAATCCATTCATGTGCAGCTGCTTAGTCCAGCAAAGCTTCTGTGGCAAAAGTGACTCCTGCTGCAGAACTCAGTCTTACCTATAGATATCAATAATTCAAGTATGCTTTACTCTCTTAGTCTGTGCTCTTAGGAGAGTGTGTTTGCCATTCCCACTCTTTCTTGCTGTCACCAAAGCATGCACATCTACTGTCCTCTATTTGAGAACAGCAGTTGACACAAAATATATGAAGGAATGTTTCTGTCAGACTGTTTCTGTCAGACTTCTTTTTTTTTCTCCCAGATTGGGTTACTTGCAGAGGTTTGGGAAAGAGCTTTATGAGTTGTCTCCTAAAATAATTCTGCTCTTTGAGCAATCCAACTGATCTCATCTTTCTTAGATCTGTGATAACTTGTAGACTGCTTTATGAGCCATCTTCCTGGCTGCTCCATTGCCTCCCAGCTGATCCTTGACTTGTTCCAAACCTTTCTCCCTAAAAGATGGAAAGCTGAATCCAGCACAAGTGGTTGTAGCAGGAAGTCATATCACATCATGCCAGGAGCAGGGCAATTCTTGCAGCAAAAAAATTGTTGTATTTTGCATGTTTGATCATTGGCACTGGGTACATCTGCAGAATTGTGGGGTCTGCCTGGCTGTCATGGAGCAGCTGACACCTCTAGAGTTTTATTCCAGCTGTCCACACAAGCTGACAGGTATCTGTGACATCCTTTTTTTGCTGTCTAAATTCGAGTTATAATGCTTAAAAAATGTTTTTTACATTCGAATTGTGGATGTCAATTCTCTGATCTGGTGTAGTGAATGTGAAGTGAAGATCAATAAGAGTTTGGCTTTTGCTTACTGTCGCTTTTACAGGAGAAAATTACTTATTAAGATGCCATAAGCTCAAATTCTGCATCCACAGATAATTTACCCATGTCCTTAGGGATGAAAAATGGAACCAAACTTCGTGCCCTCTTTGCTCTCCTAGAAACTGATGAAATGAAATTAGAAAACCAGCCCTCATCACCATCACAGAAATTATTAATAACTGGTTCAATGAAAATGTTGTTCTCTAGGTTAATATTAATTCACCAGAGTTGCAGATTTTTACTTAAATATTGGAGTCCTGACATTGCTGAAGTCTCACATAGTTGGGTACTCATCACTATCACGGTTTTCATATCCTTTTATTAATTGGATTGCCAAATGCAGTGCTACTAATTCCTCGTGACACCTCTTCTGCAGAAGCTGAAATTAAAGTTAACATCAGAGAAGCGTTAGCAAGTTTCAGTCTGATTAAAGTGCCTGCCACAGAAATAGAGATGGACAAGAGTGTAATAAGAGGCTATAGAGATAAAACTAGAGGATCGTAGAATGGTTTAAGTTGGAAGGGACCTCAAAGATCATCCAGTTCCAGCTCCCCTGTGCCATAGTCAGGGACACCTCCCACTAGAACAGGTCAGTCAAGGCCTCATCCAACCTGGCCTTGGACACCTCCAGGGAGGGAGCAGCCACAACCTCCCTGGGAAATCTGTTTCAGTGTCTTACCACCCTCGCTGCAAACAACTTCCTCCTAACATCCCATTTAAATCTCCCCTCTGCCAGTTTAAACCCATTACTCCTCATCCTGTCATTACAAGACCTTGTCAATAGTCCCTCTCCAGCCCTCCTGTAGGCCCCCTTCAGATATTGGAAGGCTACTATAAGGTCTCCTTGAAGCCTTCTTTTCTCTGGGCTGCAGAGCCCCCACTCTCATAGCCTGTCCACATAGCAGAGGTGCTGCAGCCCTCTGATCGTCTTCATGGCCTTTGTCTGGACTGCCTCCAACAGTTCCATGCCTTTCTTCTGTTGGGGGCTCCAGAACAACTGCATGTTAGGAGGAAGTTGTTTGCAGCGAGGGTGGTGAGACATTGGCACAGGTTGCCCAGGCACGTTGTGGCTGCTCCCTCCCTGGAGATGTTCAAGGCCAGGTTGGATGAGGGCTTGAGTGACCTGTTCCATCAGGAGGTGTCCCTGCCTATGGCACAGGGATGTTGGAACTGGATGGTCTTTGAGGTCCCTTCCAATCTAAACCATTCTATGATTCTAGGTCAGCAGCCTTTACTTGCCACTGTGGTGTATTTGCACATCCTGCTTTACTCTCTGTGAGCTGCACCTGCGTACAGCAGCAGCAGCAGAAGGGTTTATCTACTCACAATGAAAGTAACAGCTTGTTTCGTAGCATAAATAAGGATTGTACAGTTTCATTACCTGCACATCATGGTTGAGAGCTTGTAATGTCATACATATGGGCATTTGCTTAGTTATAAATTATAATCATGGCCTTCAGCTCTGTTAGCAGAGGGAACATCCTGTGTGTCTTTGTTTAGGAGGTACAGCTTCGATTGCATTTAATCGCTTTCCCCTGCAGCTTTGCTTAAAGGTGTGTGTGATAAAGGAGCAAATACTGTGCTAAACAAGAGCAGCTAATGAATGAAGGCAAAGCCTATTATAAACTCTGCTCTAAGTAGGCAGCTACTAAATTGAGATGGTTACTAATCAAGGCTATTTCTGTGCACAGCAATGCAGTCCGTAAATCAGATATGCTTACCCCGAGTCTGCTTATGCCACTTTATTTATGAGTCAGTTCTAATTTCAAGTGGTCATGGATGGTAATAAATACTTCAGCAGCGTGGCCCTCTTTCTTTATGCCAGCACACAGTGAAGAGTGAAGTCAGAAAGGAAATCAAGTGCGGAAAGGGAGAGGTGGCTCTAGGCCATATTTGCACTGCTCTTTATTGAGAGAGCTCAATACTTATGAGACTTGCAATGAGCCAGATTGATTTCAAGACTCCTCCAGCTTGCAGTCAGGATTCCTGTAATTTCCATGAGATTTTCCAGTGATTAAAAAAAAAAAAATGGAGTAAGTGGTTGTGCTGGTTTGAACTAATTGGAGGATTTGAGTGAGGAATTAGACTTTAGGCTGAGAGAGGAAAGCACTGATGATGCTACTTCACTCAGAGCTTTACTGAGGAAGAAAAAAAAAAATTGTTTAAGAGCTGTAACCCAAATATAGATAAGTCAGAGGGTTTCTGACTGCTCTGGGCTGTGGCTGCTCCTGCCTGGCTTTCTTCTTTTGTAGCTGAATCTGAATAACTCCACTGACTTCTTTTCCTGCTGCTAATCCCACCTGGCTGATCTACCTTTGCCTATCTGCTGCATAAACCAAATGGTGAGATAAGATTAGGGAAAGGGGGAAGGTGGTATGTAGTTATAGACCCTTCTTAGGGATTTTGATGTCTGAGAGGGCTGTGGTGTTTCTGTATTACCTTTTTACTGTATATATCTGTAAATAGCTGTAATACATAGTAAATATCTGCTTGTATATTGTGCAAAGCTGTAAATATAAAGCTTCATTCCTTAACTTCCAGCTGACGGAGTCTAGCCTGGGTTCGGGGGCGGGGAGGGGGGGGCAGATAACTGCTAAACCACCACAGTGGTGCACCTCAGCCTTTTCCTCCATGTCCTTAGCAAGCTCTTAGCTGTTGCCCTGTGCTAGAACGTGAAAGGGAGCTAGTAAAAGGGCAGGCAATGGATCTGATATTTCCTTCGCTAGCCAAAAGAAGGTTTTTGCAATGAAAATGTGTTTCAGACACCTGTGAGTTATCAAAGCAGATACCTTCCAGAACTAAAAAGTGTGTAACTTGGCTAGCACAGACCTATACTTAGAGCAAGAACATGCTGTAAAGTTGCTGAGGGGTAAGGATGCTGGGCAAAATAGTCTGGGAATAATAATAATAAGTCAATTCCAAATAAGTCAGTCCTACCATCCAAATTTCCAGTATCTCACTTTGCTCACAGCAGGAATATTTTGTGACCTGTTGGACAAAGATCACCAAATTCCAGCATAGTTCTGCCGTTCAGAGTTAACTTGTTCATACTCTCTTCTGCCCACCACAACCTATTTAAAACTTCAGAGCCCGTAAGTGTAAGAGCTCTCTCCTTGCAATAGGAAAAGCTTGTGCTCCATTTATTCCAATGTGCAGCTGGGACTAGTGAATATTGATTGGCAGGTCAAAGGTCTTGAGAACAGAAGTTTGCCCTTTTAATAGGCATCTATTAATACAGTTCAATTCTCCAGTTCTTACAAAAGGAGAATGCTTACAAAGCATACACAAGTTAACTAAACAGGAGTTAACATTTCTCTTTTCCAACCAATGTACCATTAATAAATCTCTCATTTTTCTGACAGAGCTACACAAACCTTGACTGTTTTCATTATTAACTTAATTGCTTTTCACTTACAGGTACATGGCCTTTCCCTGCTGAAGGCTAATGCACATTTCCTTGACAGGTAGAATAACCAGAAAGATTTGAAAAATGATGGAATATCCAATGCAAAGTGAAATGTGAAACCAAGGTAATAGAGGAGAAGGGCAAACCCTGAAAGATCCAGCATTCTGGTTCAATGTCCTCTGGGCCAGGCTGAGCTGCAAACATGTACAGAGCCTAGCACAGCACAGCTCTGCTTGAACGTAGCTTATAAATGTTACTGTGGTATCAGCATTTAGTAGTGATAGGCAATAATAATAACAACAATAATTACAACAGCAACAGCAGCAGTGATAATAATAATAGCAATAAATGTGCACACCAAGAAACAACTAAAAATTCAGTAAGCTGCACCAGTTGCCAAGCTTCACTCTCACTTGCACCTTTTGAATTCACTGATGAAATGTGTTAGATTCTGTGGGCATGCCTGGATGTGGCTATGCAAAACCAATGTGAGAGCCTCAAAGAGCCTGCGGGCTTGAAAGTGTTGATTGTAGATATGCTAGAAAATGAAGATTTGCCACAGGACTTCATTGAGAAAATTAGGAAGAGCAGCAGAAAGACATGAATGCATGTAATACAGATGGGTGAATGGGAGTGAGAAGCATCAAGACTCACACGTGTGATGTAGAGGAAAGGGATGAAATGCAGGGAAACAAAAATCTGGTATAATTTGTACAGCAAAATCACCTAATTACCTGTAAACAGTGACCAAGAATGTAAACCTTGGATCATATTTTGTCTAGGGCATAAATCAAGATGGAAATTTATCTGTGAGCTGCTTTAAGTTACTCTTAATTTCTTGCTGACTTTTTTAGTATGTCCTTTAGAGAGGTGAAGAGATGAAAAGGGTTGAAAGCCACTCAAGCTCTAGGGAGATCTTATAGCAGCCTTCCAGTACCTGAAATGGGCCTATGAGAAAGACAGGAAGGGATTTTGTATGAAGGCTTGTAGTGATAGGATAAGAGGGGATGGATTGAAGCTTGAGGCTGCTGGATTTATGTGAGCCCTAACAAAGTCATCACTATTGCTATGAAAACCACCTATAGAAACAAGACTACTGTAAATTGGTTTTAGTAATGAGGTTTCTACTCCTGTAGAGATCAGAAGTGTTTGAGAAGATTCCCATTCTGGACCTGTTGTAGGCATAATATTTGGACTTGATAACATTATTATATGTATATAATATATAATTACCAGCTGTGCCTTTTAATTTAGCCTCTAAACTGCTGTTTGAATGTACAAAGCCTCACACAAATTAGGCCACAGAAGGAGCAAATTCTGCGAGGTGTAATGCTACTGATGCTGTAACCCTGCATCAGGAGAAGTGTGGCCAGCAGGTTGAGGGAGGAGACTCTCCCCCTCTACTCTGCCCTGGTGAGACCCCACCTGGAGTACTGCATCCAGTTCTGGAGCCCCTATTGCAAGAGGGATGTGGACATGCTGGAGTGTGTCCAGAAAAGGGCCATGAAGATGCTCAGAGGTCTGCAGCACCTCTGCTATGAGGACAGACTGAAAGAGTTGGGGCTGTTCAGTCTGGAGAAGAGGAGGCTCCCAGGTGACCTTCTTGTGGCCTTCCAGGATCTGAAGGAAGCCTGCAAAAATGCTGGGGAGGGACTTTTTAAGGTATCAGGGAGTGACAGTACTAGGAAGAGTGGAGCAAAGCTGGAGATGGGGAGATTCAGATTGGATGTGAGGAGGAAGTTCTTTAGCATGAGAGTGGTGAGAGCCTGGAATGGGTTGCCCAGGGAGGTGGTTGGGGCCACATCCCTGGAGGTGTTTGCAGCTGAGGCTGTGGTCAGCCTGATCTAGGGTAGAGTGCCCCTGCCCATGGCAGGGGGGTTGGAACTAGCTGATCCTTGTGGTCCCTTCCAACCCTGACTGATTCTATGATTCTACTCACTAAGCAAGCTTTGATATATAATTTTTTTAAAGTTTAGAAAAACAGTAACTGCCCCTGCAGCCCCATGTGACAGTTGTGGAGAAAATGGAAGTGTATTCACAGCTTCTGTTGGCTAACAGAACTGACAGCTGAAACAAAGACATAGATTCCTAAAGTGAGAATGCAGCCCTCCATTAGTGCCTGCATCTTGGTTTGGTTGTGTGGTAGCTAAATGATGATTAGATGATCCTTGTGGTCTCTTCCAACCCTGACTGATCCTAAATTATAGCTTTTGCAAATCACTTTTCTTCTCTAAATCAAGTTTATAATTAATTTAAAAAAAATATGTAGGTGCACAGCAGTCCAGAGTCTGTCTGAGAATGTTCTTCTGTGATCTGGGATGCCAGGTCAGAGTTCGTCTGGGAAAAACAAAAGCTGGCTGATAAAGATGCACTGCACAATTGTTGTGGAGGCTTATCAATCACAAACATGCTGAGTGAGAGGAGAACATCTGTTGTTTTGTTTTTTTTTTAAATCAGTTTATAGCACTGTATCCACTCATGATACAGTACTCCTAAAATTGTAATCAAAGGGATGTCCTTAACAACACTGGGGCTGTTTTTAAGCTTTTCAGCTTTTCCCAAGCATTTCTCCAGTTGACAAATCCATTGTTTGAAGCAGTCTGGTTTTGCTGCTATGTCTTTTATTTTACACCTTTTTTTCTTTTTTCTTTTTTTTTTTTTTCTCTTTTTTTCCTGTCCAAGGACAGGTGGTTGGGGCCACATCCCTGCAGGTGTTTGCAGCCAGTCTGGATGAGGCTGTGGGCAGCCTGATCTAGGGTAGGGTGTACTTGCCCATGGCAGGGGGATTGGAACTAGATGATCCTTGTAGTCTCTTCCAACCCTGACTGATTCTATGATTCTATAACATGTCCTTTCTCTTCAAACATCCTACATTTTTCCTCATATTGCCACTCCATTTTACCTGTTGGCAGGTAATGTCTTGAGAGAATTAGGCAGTAAGTGGCACTTGCACACGCATGTCTTTTGTGTGTGTTGCACCTACTTAGCAAACATGCTTCCTCTTTCTGTGCAAAATGTGGTGTATAAAAGAGGCAGTAAGGCATTCACATATGGAGAGTGTGCTTGACCCATCAGTTGTTCTTAATTATTAGTGCTTTTGGGAGCAGGTTGCAAGAAACCATCACTTAGTCTTATAGCTGTATTCCCTGAGTATTCCTCAAGCTGGCGTAGAATCCACCCAGCTTTTAAATCTGGCTCTAAAACGACATCCAGAACTTAAAATATGGTAGGCAAAACAGTTTTGCATACCTTCAGTCTGGTGAAAAATTTGATCTGGATGCAATAGACTTTCAGGATTGGCAGAGTTATTCAAAACTCTTGCAAGAAAAATGAGCGGTTAAGCAGGCAGATGTTTAGATCTGCATATGGGAATGGTAGAGAAGAAGATTGCTGTCTGGCAAGCTTTGAGCACCAGTTCTCCACCAGCTGAACATTGTGTTAACTTGATAGATTAAACAAATTTATGTCAGCTCAAAAGCAAATCTTAATATTCACGGTAACATTTAGGTCACTTTGATCCAGGTCTGCCGTATAAAATGATACCAATAGTACAGGGCCTAAACGATACTTCCTTGCTTTTCACAGGGAGCAGGTGAGATGTTCTGTGCTGTGCTAAAGTCATCTTAAAGACGATCAAAACAGTTTTTCATAGTCATAGAAGTGAAGTTGACCTCCCTATTTTAGATTAAATAAAATTTGAATGCTTCTTCAGTTGCAGAGCCACAAAATACATGTAACGTGTTTTGAGGTTTCCTTAGAACTACCATGTAGTCCAGAACTTTCCTCTTTGGCAGATAGAAGGACAAGTGATTGAGGAGAATACTGGCTAGTGAAAGCCAGTAATGACATTACTCTCTGTGAGGCTTTGCTTCTTCCATCCCTAGATGATGTATGTACCATTGAAATAATGTGGAATAATACCTGCATTCTAAATCTGACAACAATAACAAAAAAAAAAAAACCACAAAAAAAAACCAAACCAACAAAAGAAGAGAGATGTTGTGATCGTTTAGGCAGATCCTAGCAGCTCGCAGTCTATGTTTCAAGAAATGATGTAATTTACCATCTTGGACTGGTGCTATTGTACTGCTGAATTGGCTAGAACTGGTAGCTCAACCAAACCTTCCCTGGTGGTTTGACAGTTACTTGCTCTGCTCCCCCTACTTTGAACTAACATAGGGTAGAACTCAGTTGGCTGGAAGTTAAGGAAATGAAACTTTATATTTACAGCCTTGCATAATATACAAGCAGATATTTACAATATATAACAGTTATTTACAGATATATGCAGCAAAAAGGTAATACAGAAACACCACAGCCTTCCCAGAGATCAGAGTCCTTAAGAGGGGTTTCCAACCACCTTCCCACCTTCCCCCCACTTCCCCGTCTTATCTCACTACCTGTCTTATGTGTTAGATAAGCAAAAGTAGATTTGCCATGGGGCTTAGCAGCAGGAAAGAAGTTAGTGAGGTTATTCAGATTATTCAGATCCAGCTAAGAAGGCAGGGAGAGAGATGCAGCAGCAGCAATGGTGCAAATCTCTTTGTCTCATCTTTGCTTGGGTTCTAACTTTTGTAAGTTTTTCAGTAACCTATGAGTGAAGTAGAATCAAACTTTGTTTTCCTTTCTCAGCCTATAGTCTAATTTCTCATTTGAATTCTCCCGTTAGTTCAAACCAGCACACCTTCTCAAAAGTGAGTCCAACACATTCCAACTGGTGGTTGTGCTTTTGCTAAACAAACACTGAAAGCACTGGGCCCTGATGCTTTGGCAATCTGTGATCAGTGCATTTTTCTCCCTAGTTATGATCTGCTTTGTCATGTTCTGTCTTGGTCCATAAACCCCCTTGAGCCCATTGTAAACCAAGCGCATATGGTGCTTGTCAGCATTTGCCTGCCATCCCTCAGCCTTGGCTTCCCACCATTGACCCTTCATCTGACATAACTGATTTGGAGTTCCCAGTGAATCTTCCTGGAAGCCAGCTTGTACATAATTGAATGTGGACAGGCCAGCAGAATCTGACAGGAGCCCTGAGCAGAAGCTGAATTGCAGTGTGACAGCCATTCATCCTGCTCTGGTCTTCTCCACTTAGAAAGTCAACAGTTTGCTTGAAACCCAGCACGTCCTGTATGGTCTACCACACCTTCTGGAGAGGGTTTCTGCAGAAGGCAACAGCAGCCCTCTCATACACAGCTTTTCACATTTGGACTTTTCACTTAGCTTTTCCACATTAACCTGAATAGCTTCTTAGCTGCTGTGGTAAAACACCTTGGGGGCTGGATCTGGAGTAGTTTTGTACTACGTGATTGACCATCTGTCAGTTAGAAGCACATACTGGTTCAAAACATTCCAGTGCTTAGTGGTGTGTCTGCCAGTCTCTCATAGACAAAACTGTAGATGCATGCAAGAGAAGTTGAACTTAGTTCTTGAGACATGGCTCTAGTGATTTTTAATTTCATGCCTGATACACAGAATAGAAAAAGAAACAGCTGTTTTGGCTGAAAATCACTTCTTCTGTGTCTACTTTCCATGCAAGGTCAAAAGGTGTTGTTCCACCTCGTGTGTACATGTCTGAGATTAAGAATGTTGGAACTGGGGAATACATAGCAAGTGTACAATTCTAGCAACAAACTGGTAACCAGAAAAATAGGTGGACTTAAAATAAAACTCAACTGGAGGGCAGATAAAGGAGTGAGTGTAAGACAGAAAGTGCAAACAATCCCCAGTTCAGGAGGGACAGGGATCTACTCAAAAGAATACAAGGGAGGGTTATGAAGATCATAGAAGTACAGGATCACTGAACTTTAGAGGTTGGAAGGGACCTCCAGAGATTGAATCTAACCTCCCTCCCAAGGCAGGATCCCCCTAGGATATTTCACAGAGGAACACATCCAGGTAGGTTTGGAAAGTCTCCAGAGAAGGAGACTCCAGAAACTCTCTGGGCAGCCTGTTCCAGTGCTCTGTCACCCTCACTGGAAAGAAGTTTCTCTTCATGTTGAGGTGAAACCTTCTGTGTTCCAGTTTGTAGCTGTTGCGCCTTGCCTTATTGCTGCTGACCAGCAAAAAGAGATTGGCCCCAGTGCACGTTGATAGGATCTCCTCTCAGTTTTCTCTTCTCCAGACTAAACAGCCCCAGGCAATGAAGATGGTGAAGGGGCTGAAGCACTGCACTATGAGGAGAGGCTAAGGGACCTGAGATCTCTGGAGGTCCCTTCCAACGTGTAAGGTTCTGTGATTCTGTAATTATAAAAATAGTGATTGCCCTGCCCCCCACCCCTGGGTTGTTCTGTATTGTCTTCCATCTTTGACATTTGAGAGAATCAGTGAGCTAATATTTGCATTTTGTCCTTGGGGAGGAAGTGGAGATGCACGAAACAGTTTTCTGTGTCCCTGATGGTTATCCATTTCTGTCAAACCCCTCGTTCTGCAAAGTAAGCTTCAGCAAGATTGTGCTCCTCAAAAAGATCACATAGCTGTTTCCCTCAGGTACCCGAGTCCTTGTCTAGTCACTTCCTCTCTCTTGTTACTACCTTTAATTTGGGGCAGTTGGTGTTGGACATACAGTAGTGTTTGGAGATTTGCAAGATTAGCAATGAATAGAATTTACAAATAACAACAGTGATCAGCTCTAAAAACTCCTTTTTGCTGCGGTCAAGGAGTAGTGGTGGTAACTTTTTGCTACAGTAACTTTGCCTGTGTGATAGAGACACTTTTTGGGGCACCTCCTCCCTTTCATTTTAGGGATGATTTGCAGAGTCCGATGCAGGGCAGCCGAGTCATTAAAAAATCATTGAGAGGCTGTTCTAGTTTTGCATCAGCAGCTGCCTTCCAGGCTGCACACATTCAAGCTTGTCACTCGAGCTTCTAATGCTATTACTGATTACTCACTGTATTATTTCTCCCTGTAGAGAGTGATTCACTCTTTAGTCACAGAGGAGATGTTATTAAAGGCTGTTTTTCTTGCCCTCTCTAAAGAAAAGTCCTTCCACAGGCAGGATCGTCCCCTTCCCACTGGCTGCATTGGCACATATGAATTGTCTAATGCTGAGCTGATAGATGAGCTGTCACCGGAGTACAAACCTGTGACTGTTAGAACAAAGGTTGGCAAATTCAAATGGGAAATAAAGTGCAAATTTTTTGAACAGCCAGGGAAATCAATAATTGAAACAACTCACCTGTGGATCCAGTCAGGAGCAGATGTCTCCCTAAAAGACGTGCCCCAGCTCGACAAGAAGTTATTGAACTCCGTGCAGGAATCCACTGGTGAAATCCTCTGGGCTCTGTTTGGCAGTAGTCCAGAGCAGGAGATCCAATGGTATCTGCTGAATCACTAAAGCAAAACCAAACTGCCTTGGAAGGAACAGCAAACAGCTTCCCTCTGTAGATCAGACATCAAAGCAGGGAAATGCAGCGTTTGACAAGTGTGCTCTATATGGTAATTAAATTGCTTCCACGCTCATTTACAACTTTTCTTTCTCCTCTTCTTGACTGCATTTTTCATCCTATATTTCCCCCCTGTTTTTAATCTGCTCTTTTATCACTTTCCCCTCGGAAGTGTTCAAATTGCAGCTGAACTTTTGAACCACCTATGGAGTTTGCTTATCTTTAATCACCAACATACACTCTGGTACTCCACCACGTGAGGATTACAAAATAGGCACCCCAAAATTGCATATAAGGACAGAATAAGGACAGTACCTGGAGTACTGTGTGCGGTTCTGGAGCCCCCAGCACACAAAGGACATGGAACTGTTGGAGAGGGCCAAAGGAGGGCCACAAAGATGATCAGAGGGCTGCAGCACCTCTGCTATGAGGACAGACTGAGAGAGTTGGGGCTCTGCAGCTTGGAGAAGAGAAGGTTTCGAGGAGACTTTGGAGTAGCCTTCCAGTATCTGAAGGGGGCCTACAGGAAGGCTGGGGAGGGACTGTTCACAAGGTCTTGTAATGACAGGACGAGGAGGAATGGGTTTCAACTGGCAGAGGGGAGATTTAAACCGGATGTTAGGAGGAAGTTCTTTCCAGTGAGGGTGGTGAGACACTGGCACAGATTGCCCAGGGAGGTTGTGGAGCACAAAATCACAGAATCTTCGATTACATTCTGTGATTCTGTGCTCCGCAACCTCCCTGGAGATGTTCAAGGCCAGGATGGATGAGGCCTTGAATGACCTGTTCATGGGAGGTGTCCCTGCCCATGGTGGGGGGATCTAAATGATCTTTGAGGTCCCTTCCAAGCTAAACCATTCTATCCTTCTATCATTCTATGATTCTATTTCTATGATTCTAGATTATTTTCAGTGTCTGATATCAAGGACTTGTAATGCCTGGCTGTGAGTCCTAAGTGCTACCATAATAATTTTAATAACATTTCAGTTACTGTGACAGTGGTTAACTGTGGCAGGTTATTGGCAGTTGATGCCAAGTTAACCCTGTTTCCATCCTGAATCTTTTAAATGGAAAGCTGCAGCATAATGACCTGAAATTTCCCCATCTGAAAGTCACTCCTCAGCATTTAGTGTATTGCTTAATTGAATGTGAGCAGCAAACTTCTTGTTTTAGTTCTTGAACCAGTTGAGAATCTGGCTGACAGTCTTCCTCATTGCAGTTTTTATGACACTGGGGCAACAGAGGAAGCTCCTTCAGCTACTACAGGAGAGCCATGAAGAGTTTAAGACCAAAGAAATTGTAAACCTTAATTTTGAATATATATAATATCTTCTGGAGAAGATGCATTCAAGTTATATGAGTGCATAGCTACTAAACCTCCTCACAAGCTGAAGTTCCCTCTGCATTATATTTTCAGCAGACATTGTCAACTACTTGATGGCCTCATGAGGCACTTGAATAAAGCATCCAACACAGTGATAATGCATAGTATGTTTGGGTTTTGTTTGTAGAGAACTTTCCTCTTAAATTATACAATAATCTGTAGTGAAAGCTCAATGTAACTTATTGGGTTTGTATTTCCAGGCATAGCAGGAGGCTCATGTAACAGTCACTCCATCCACAGGAACAAAATGGAAAGGATTCCTTTGTCACTTCTGTAGCTGCAGACTCAGATGGTGGAGTGGTTGAATTCCTACCATCACCTGTGGTAAAGTTGCACAGACATTTACACCATGAAACTGGACCATTAGCACAAGTGAATGATGAACATCTGAGTGAAGATATTAAATTATAATGAACCTGCAGCATCCTCTGTGCACATAGAATCATAGAATGGTTTAGGTTGGAAGGGAACTCAAAGATCATCCAGTTCCAATGCCCCTGTGCCATAAGCAGGGACACCTCCCACTAGAACAGGTCGCTTAAGGCCTCATCCAGCCTGGCCTTGAACACCTCCAGGGAGGGAGCAGCCACAACCTCCCTGGGCAAACCTGTGCCAGTGTCTCACCACCCTGACTGCAAAGAACTTCCTCCTAACATTCAGTTTAAATCTGTCCTCTGCCAGTTTAAACCCATTCCTTCTCATCCTATCATTACAAGACCTTGTCAATAGTCCCTCCCCAGCCTTCCTGTATCCCCCTTCAGATACTGGAAGGCTACTATAAGGTCTCCTCAAAGCCTTCTCTTCTCCAGGCTGAAAAGTCCCAACTCCTTCAGCCTGTCCTCATAGCAGAGCCGCTCCAGCCCTCTGATCATCTTTGTGGCCCTTCTCTGGACTCTCTCCAACAGTTCCATGTCCTTCTTGTGTTGGGGGCTCCAGAACTGCACGCAGTACTCGAGGTGGGGTCTGACAAGAGCAGAGTAAAGGGGAAGAACAGGAATGGCTTTGGGCCCTAACCAAGGCTTAAAGGTGGTGGTGTTAGGATTTTATTAGAAGAGGGAATATTCAAGGTAAATCCAGCTATTTTGGCTTACCTGTGAACAAATGACAGACTGCAGTAATGCAGATACATAACTTAGTAGAAAAACTGATCACTTTGCCTGCTTTGATTAGAAATTCCTCTTGTTCCCTATGATATAGTCTCCAATTAGGTAATTTTTTTCATGTTACTGCAGGCCTCCATTTCTTTTAGGCACTCGAGAGATTTCAGGTGTTGCCCAGTTATAAACCCTCACTGCCCTATTTTTCTGTGCCTCATCCTTACCTCTTTTTATTTTTGTGGCAATCCCAGCACCACAGAAGTTGTATCATTATAGAGCCCTTGACATGGGGATGTGCAGACCCACTCTGTTTTTTAGAGGCTGGATTTAAATGTGTGTTCAAAGGAACTGTTGTGTGCCACTTGGTCTCTTGGAATTTTAATCCCCATACCTTTATTTAAAGACTTGAAAAAAGAATAAACTCTGCTCTGTACTTCAGCAGAGAAAGATAGAGGGAAAAGGGTACCAAAGTGAAGTTCTGCAGAGCAGTTCCTTCGGCTCCATTGAATGTTACAGCAACATCAAAGTCCTGCTTTTGATCCTCTAAATCTGGTCATCGTTCTGTTACTTTTGACCAGCCAGGATAATTCAAAAGAAGAGCTATACATGCAGGCTGGAAGGATCTGGGAAAATCTTGAAGTTATAAAGAAGAATGGGATTATTTTTTTTTTTAACCCAAGCCTTCAGCTGCATAAAGAATCAGAGTAATTGTCAAGATCTCAGCCTTACACATGTCAATGTTGACTATACTTCTTGCAGGTTTTATGTGCAAAAGTTACCTTTCCTTGAGAAAGGCCAAAGACTGGATAAGCAGGGTTTTTTTTCTTCTGGATGAATAAGGGTTAGAGGTATTTTTGATTTTCTTTTGTTGCAATGGACAAAACTCAACATGAGCTACTGCAGACCAGCCAAAAGGACACTTTGCTGTTCTGATTTACTGACAGTGCTCTCCTTACTTCATCACTTACCTTTCCCCTCCATAATTCCACTTTGTCTTCAGTAAAATAATTAGACCATATTATAAGATGACTGTGAGGAAGAGTTCAACTAAGATTTTATTAAGTGTGGCTTTCAGGGATGTTTTTTTTCGGTGGAAATGAGATTGTTGATAGAACTCTGATTCTTGTAGTACTTACCTCTGGTCAGCTGGTCTGTTTTTAAGATCAGTTTTCATAGAATCGTAGGATTGTTTTGGTTGGAACAGACCTCTGAGTCCACTGAGTCCAGCCATCAACATGACACGATGATGGCCATTAAACCACGTGCTGAAGTGCCATGTCTACACATTTTTTTAAACAGCTCCAGTGACAGCAACTCCACCACTTCCCTGGGAAGTCTATCCCAATGCCTGGCCACCCTTTCAGTTATGAAACTTCTCCAAATATTCAATCTAAATCTCCAATGGAACAGTTTGAGGCTGTTTCCTATTTTCACAGGATTGCAGGATGTTAGGCGTTCAAGGGACCTCCATGGATCATTGAGCCCAATCCCCTGGCAAAGCAGAACCCTAGCCTGTTTCAGTGCTCTGTCACCCTCACTGGAAAGAAGTTTCTTCTCATCTTCAGGTGAAACCTTCTGTGCTCCAGTTTGTAGCTGTTGCGCCTTGCCTTATTGCTGCTGACCACCAAAAAGAGATTGGCCCCAGCCACTTGACACCCACCCCTCAGATATTTGTGCACATTGATCAGATCTCCTCTCAGCCTTCTCTTCTCCAGGCTAAACAGCCCCAGGTGGTTGGAACTGGATGATCTTTGAAGTCCCTTCCAAACTAAACCATTCTGTGATTCTATGATTCTCAGTCTCTCTTCATAGGGGAGATGCTCAAATCCCCCAGTCATCCTCATGGCTCTGTGCTGGACTCTCCTCAACTGGGGAGCCCAAAATTGGACATAGTATTCCAGGTGTGGTTTCACTAGGGCAGAGTAGAGGGTGAGAAGAACCTCCATAGACCTAGTCATTAGTCTAGAGATGTAGCTTAGTAGGTAAAGTGCTTTCAAAGGAACTGATTTTTGTGGGAATGTGAAACAATGAGGAGTCTGGCCTTGGTTCACACAGCTGAGGAGAACAATCTATGGCACACAGGATACAGGACTGATTCTCATAACATGCCTCCCATGAGGGAGTAAGAGATAGTGAAACATCTGGTTAGAGGATAACAGGTTATCATGCGTATTGACGAGTGGGGTTGTGCTTGCCTGGGTTGTGTAAATGGATGAATATTTGTAGGTGTGGTGCTCGGTACTTGGTCTATATAAACATGTGTGTAAAGGGCAATAAAGAGGCTTCTACTAATTCACATTGAATTGCATGGAGTCCATGGAGCATCCTTCGCTGGCACCCTGACAGGTTTTGATCTTATAATTTGACCAAGGGTCAGCACTCAGAGGCCAAGGTGCCAGCAGAGTTTACCTCCAATATCTCTTGTGTCTATTTAATTCTCCTATTATCAACCTTCAAGTTGTCAAGAAGAAGAAGAAGAAGAAGGGAAAAAAAAAAACCAAACCATAAAATAATTGGTATATATATTAAGACTCTTGAGAGAGTTGCTTATTGATGTTCTTCTACTCCAATGAACTTAGCTGTGAAAAATTGTGTAAGAAGCGGGGCCCTGCTGAAAGCGAGATATTACATCTGAGCTGTGCCTTCTTGGGCAAACAGAAATTACTGAGTAAATAACAAAACGTGAAGGAATAAGATCCAAATTGAAGTGTGGAAATTGTGGACTGTAGAAGCGATTGCTTTCATAAATAGCTTTAAATGCGTATTTGCTCTCTGGGCTTCACTCTAAATTGTAATGAAGTGCCTCTTGGTGCAGGTGTGGGTAGGGCCAAATCTCACAGCTATGTGGGGGAAAAAAAAACCCCAAAACTCTGAAATAAAGGATTCTCCCAGCTGCAAATAGCTGTGTTTTGACTCGCTAAAGATAGCAGGAGTGGGTCAGAATATCACAGTGTTTTGCTGCCAGTTTGCTGTGCTATGCTATGCATTCGCTATAACCTTTTGGACATTCTACATCATTATAGAATCATAGAATCATAGAATGGTTTAGGTTGGAAGAGACCTCAAAGATCATCCTGCTCCAACCCCCTGCCATAGGCAGGGACACCTCCCACTAGATCAGGATGCTCAAGACCTCATCCAGCCTGGCCTTGAACACCTCCAGGGAGGGAGCAGCCACAACCTCCCTGGGCAACCTGTGCCAGTGTCTCGTCAACATTATTATGCTCGATATAAACTAAAACTACACACACACACACGCACACACAAAGAGTGGATTTTAAAAAATCTCATACATTCTGTCTGTAATTATCCTGGTGGCTTGGTGTGACCTGCTGATTCAATTCTTATTGAGATGAATATGAGCTGTTAGGAGACCAAGGTCCAGAGAATGCATTAAAGCTTGAGGCCCCAATCAATTATCCATTTCCTCATGGCAGTGTCTAGGTTGTCTGGAAAATAAGAAGTATCAGAGGTGATTAGAGGAGACCTCATTGGACGTAAAAAGTCTCCAAAAATTGAATATCAATTTTGGGTTCACTTTTCCTGGTGCATTACTAAGTTTTTTTTTTTTTTTTTTCCTTTCTTCCTTCCTTCCTTTCTTTCTTTCTTTCTTTCTTTCTTTCTTTCTTTCTTTCTTTCTTTTGTTCTTTCTCTTTCCTTCCTTCCTTCCTTCCTTCCTTCCTTCCTTCCTTCCTTCCTTCCTTCCTTCCTTCCTTCCTTCCTTCCTTCCTTCCTTCCTTCCTTCCTTCCTTCCTTCCTTCCTTCCTTCCTTCCTTCCTTCCTTCCTTCCTTCCTTCCTTCCTTCCTTCCTTCCTTCCTTCCTTCCTTCCTTCCTTCCTTCCTTCCTTCCTTCCTTCCTTCCTTCCTTCCTTCCTTCCTTCCTTCCTTCCTTCCTTCCTTCCTTCCTTCCTTCCTTCCTTCCTTCCTTCCTTCCTTCCTTCCTTCCTTCCTTCCTTCCTTCCTTCCTTCCTTCCTTCCTTCCTTCCTTCCTTCCTTCCTTCCTTCCTTCCTTCCTTCCTTCCTTCCTTCCTTCCTTCCTTCCTTCCTTCCTTCCTTCCTTCCTTCCTTCCTTCCTTCCTTCCTTCCTTCCTTCCTTCCTTCCTTCCTTCCTTCCTTCCTTCCTTCCTTCCTTCCTTCCTTCCTTCCTTCCTTCCTTCCTTCCTTCCTTCCTTCCTTCCTTCCTTCCTTCCTTCCTTCCTTCCTTCCTTCCTTCCTTCCTTCCTTCCTTCCTTCCTTCCTTCCTTCCTTCCTTCCTTCCTTCCTTCCTTCCTTCCTTCCTTCCTTCCTTCCTTCCTTCCTTCCTTCCTTCCTTCCTTCCTTCCTTCCTTCCTTCCTTCCTTCCTTCCTTCCTTCCTTCCTTCCTTCCTTCCTTCCTTCCTTCCTTCCTTCCTTCCTTCCTTCCTTCCTTCCTTCCTTCCTTCCTTCCTTCCTTCCTTCCTTCCTTCCTTCCTTCCTTCCTTCCTTCCTTCCTTCCTTCCTTCCTTCCTTCCTTCCTTCCTTCCTTCCTTCCTTCCTTCCTTCCTTCCTTCCTTCCTTCCTTCCTTCCTTCCTTCCTTCCTTCCTTCCTTCCTTCCTTCCTTCCTTCCTTCCTTCCTTCCTTCCTTCCTTCCTTCCATCCTTCCTTCCTTCCTTCCTTCCTTCCTTCCTTCCTTCCTATGCTATTCAGAGACACAAGAGAAAGCAGAATTTTTCACTTACTGTTTTCCACCAAGCCAGCATGCCAAGCAGGGACTGGCTAAGATGTGACACTTTGATACAGCCTACTTTGGTTGCACTGTGGAGGTCATGAACAGGAAGCAGCTTGTCCAAATAGGAGCTGAGCACTTTTATTTCCTGCCAGGATCCACTTTGCATGTGGGACTCTGGATGAGGGTGAGGAAACTGTCACTTCCCAGTAAGCAGCTTCAGAAGAAAGAGACAGAAAAGAAATAGCAGTCAATGCCCTTAACCTTCCCAGGGAATTGGTCAAGTGGCTCTTTTGCTATTTTGTCTCTCAGGTGTCTGACCCAATGGCACAGAAGAGTTTTCTTGATATGTAAAGATATTGTTTCCACCATGTGCACTCCAGTGACCACCACAATTGATGCTGTTAAGGAGCGGAGGGGCACACAGTCACAAATGAATGATTGTGGACTCCTCCTTGTCTTGTTTCAGCCATCTCACTCATTTTTGTCATGTCAGCTACTTCCCTTGCAGGTTTCTGTACGTGCACAGTACATGGAGTATTTCTCACTCACATCCACATTTCCTCCTATGCTGCTAATGATACAGCCAGGGAATAATGTTAGAGACAGTGTGAAGTTTGCCTCATCTGCTGAGCCTGCTAAAGTCTGAATATCCTATTGCATTAAATCTGCATGGCAGTACTGGAAAAGGAAAGCCTGCCAGTATTTGAAGGGGGCCTACAGGAGGGCTGGGGAGGGAATATTGACAAGGTCTTGTAATGACAGGGTGAGGAGTAATGAATTTAAACTGGCAGAGGGGAGGTTGAAGCTAGATGTTAGGAAGAAGATCTTTCCAGTGAGAATGATGAAACATTGGCACAGATTGCCCAGGGAGGTTGTGGAGCACAGAATCACAGAATGTAATTTGGTCCTATTTATTTTGTGGTCTCACTAAATATACCAGATTTTTTTCCTGTCTTGTTTGTTGCAGAGTCACGGAAGCTTATTACCATGTTGTGCAGACCAAAGCACGTTAACAGGACAAGTGCCTTGGCCAGGATCACTTAACAAAATTTACAAAAGAATTTGTCTCCTGACTGTGTCCAGTCCTGGAGCCCCTATTACAAGAGGGATGTGGACATGCTGGAGCGCGTCCAGAGAAGAGCCACGAGGGTGCTCAGAGTGCTGCAGCACCTCTGCTATGAGGACAGACTGAAAGAGTTGGGGCTGTGTAGGCTGGAGAAGAGGAGGCTCCCAGGTGACCTTCTTGTGGACTTCCAGTATCTGGAGGGGACCTACAGAAAAGCTGGGGAGAGACTTTTTAGGCTATCAGAGAGTGAGAGGACTAGGGGGAATGGAGTAAACCTGGAGGTGGGGAGGTTCAGATTGGATGTGAAGAAGAAGTTGTTGAGCATGAGAGTGGTGAGAGCCTGGAATGGGTTGCCCAGGGAGGTGGTTGGGGCCACATCCCTAGACGTGTTTGCAGCCAGTCTGGATGAAGCTGTGGGCAGCCTGATGTAGGGTAGGGTGTCCCTGGGCATGGCAGCAGGGTTGGAACTGGCTGATCCTTGTGGTCCCTTCCAACCCTGACTGATTCTATGACTCTATGACTTTGAGGCTGGTTCTTCATCCCTCATTGCCTCTGAAAGGTAGAGGCAGTGGATAGAGGAGGCCTGAATTCATGTTTCTCAGGCCTGTGTTTCAGTGCATCCCTCCTGCCTAATTTAATGGCTGTTGTGATAAATAGTCAAATAATTAATTTCCGACTTCATTAAGAAAAATCATCAGTGTCTGCTCCAGGAAATAAGGTAGGAGAAGCCACTCTTGTGCACTGGTGCTTTCATTAGAAATATTTACATTTGGAAAGTAATTGCTGGTTCAGTTTCCAGAGTATAATTTACACAGATTCAGCTGAGCTGCCTTTCTTCTGGAAAACATTTTATCTAGATGTACTATGCTAATACCATCAGTCATATGCTGTACATCTCTTCCCCCATCTCTTCCTACCTATAAATTATTCAGGACTATTACAGCTAAAGCCACGAGTAGATGATTTTATTTCTGTCTTCTGAAATGCTAGAAAGGATTTGGTCGGGGAATGAAGGGGATGACATCCTTCTGAGGCACTGGGAAATCAGGAATCAATTGTGACTGGCAGACTCACTCTTGGAGAAATGGAAAGGGTCGTTAAAAATAGCTCTTTTTAGCTAAATTATGAGAAGGTTTAATATAAAATATTTAAGGCCAAACACAGCTCTAGCTGGAGAGCTTCCCATCAAGTGTAACAACAAGCACATCAAAGTTTATGGAACTGTTTGCTAAGATAACTCCACCTCAACTCCCTTACCTGAGCTGGGCTTAATTTGGCTTTGTAGGAGACATTTGACCTCTTGCAGTCACCCAAAGATTTAAGTCTTTTCATCCCAAACCACTTGTTCTGTAACACAACCTATCAAGTCATTGGTGACCTCTCTTGCATACAGATCCTGTGAAATCACATTCTGTAAATTCACTCTGAGCTGCAGACTTTTGTCACTTAGCAATCCCAAGCACAACTCCAGGCTGGGTGGGGAATGGCTAAGAGCAGCCCTGAGGAACAGGACCTGGGGTGATGTAAAGCTCAAGATGAGGCTGCAATGTGAGTGCAGCCCAGAGAGCAACTGCATGCTGGGCTGCAGCAAGAGCAGATGTGGGCAGAAGGGAAAGGGAGGGGATTCTGCCCCTTTGCTCTGCTCTCCTTACACCCCACCTGGAGTACTGTGTACAGTTCTGGAGCCCCCAACACAAGAAGGACATGGAACTGTTGGAGCGAGTCCAGAGGAGGGCCACAAAAATGCTCAGAGGGCTGGAGCAGCTCTGCTATGAGGACAGGCTGAGAGAGTTGGGGCTGTGCAGCCTGGAGCAGAGAAGGCTTCCAGGAGACCTCATAGTAGCCTTCCAGCATCTGAAGGAAACCTGCAGGAGGGCTGGGGAGGGACTATTCAAAAGGTTTTGTAATGACAGGACAAGGAGTAATGGGTTTAAACTGGCAGAGGGTAAATTGAAACTGGATGTTAGTAAGAAGTTCTTTATAGTAAGGGTGGTGAGACACTGACACAGGTTTCCCAGGGAGGATGTGGCTGCTTCACCCCTGGAGGTGTTCAAAGTCAGGTTGGATGAGGCCTTGAGTGATCTGTTCTAGTGGGAGGTGTCCCTGCCTATGGCACAGGGGGGTTGGAACTGGATGATCTTTGAGGTCCCTTCCAACCTAAACCATTCTATAATTCTATGATTCTACCTTGAACCTTTCCCAGGAGCAACCTGGGCTGTGAGGCAGAAATTAAACTTCCTTTGTCAACCCAATGCCTTCAGGTGTTTCATAGTGTCCAGAGGGGTGTGTGTGTGGGGGGGTTTGTGTCTCTGGATGAAATTTGAGGCTATTATCAATGGGCTGTTTTCTGCAGCTTTTTGTGTCCATTCTGGTGCAACACAAGGTTAAGGCAGGTTTATCCTTCTAGCTGTGTTTTCTTCCAAACAGCCTGTAACAAGCTTTACCATCTTTACATGGAAAAACATCCCCTACAGAAAGTCGACTTCTGCATCTTGCAGCCCTCAGACAGATCTTGCTTTCTGTGTTTCTTTGCCCAGTGGATGAGCACAGCTCTATAGTGGCATGAGACATTTAGTCTTGATTCAGCTGGATGGTCTGGACTGCAAAACGTGCAATGGTTTAAATCAGTGACCATAAGGAGGCATATTAAATGTAAAATGCTTGTGTCCTTCCTGAAGGTTTATACACTCTTCATGTGATCTGTAGTGATGTGGCCAGTGCTGTTATTATGAATTCCTACTCTAAACATCCTGAGAACTTAACACTTTGTAGATAACTTCTAAACATCTGTGGAAGTTCAGCTCCCAGTGTTAGAAGTCCTGCCTGGAAGGCACCAAGTGCAAAATAAATATGGCACACTAATAACATAGCAGGTATTAAAGTGATAATATACACTTAGAATAAGCCAAACCCACATCCCTTCACTCCTGGGATATGTACTTTATCTTTAATTTACATCTGGGGGCTCTTATTATTGCTTTGCTGTATTGTTTTGATTTAATTAATGTGGGGGTTTTTTTTTGAGATATAGAACTAGTTCCAGGGTCTGCTCTTTCACTAAAGCATAAAGATTTTCCTCTAGCTGTTACTAGCACTGATGGCAGCAAGGCAGTGTGGTTGCTTGGATGACAAGCTGAGAAAATAATGTAACTAATACACTCTAACACTCAAGTATCATAGAATCATGGAATGGTTTAGGTTGGAAGAGACCTCAAAGATCATCCAGTTCCAATTCCCCTGTTCCATAAGCAGGAAGACCTCCCACTAGAACAGGATGCTCAAGACCTCATCCAGCTTGACTTTGAACACCTCCAGGGAGGGAGCAGACACAACCTCCCTGGGCAACCTGTTCCAGTGTCTCACCACCCTCACTGTGAAGAACTTCCTCCTAACATCCCATTTAAATCCCCTCTGCCACTTTACACCCATTCTCCCTCGTTCTGTCATTACAAGACTTTGTGAATAGTCCCTCCCCAGCCCTCCTATAGGCTCCCTTCAGATACTCGAAGGCCACTATAAGGTCTCCTGGAAGCCTTCTCTTCTCCAATGTCCTTATTGACACTGTGAGATTTGGCTCTGACAGGCTCAGTGGGAGAGACAAGGTTTTGTGCCTGATGTAAAGTGGATGTGGGAAGTGGTAGTGATACAGTCAGAGAGAAATGAGGCAGGGACATTGTTTTGCAGTGCCTTTGATTTGAGTGACTCTGAGTTGGCATTTGTCAAGCCAGCAAAGAGAGGTCTATGAGCTTTAGGAAAAGTATTCAGTAAACTTGAGTAGCTGAAGATGATGGTGTGTGGTACTGTAGGGTGGCTAATCTAACTTGCGATGATCCTGGCCATTCGTGTCTGGATTCAGTACACCCTAAGCTTCAGGGATTCTTTGTTTTCAATGAATCCAAATCTTTGTGACAAAAGGGGGTACTTGTAGGATCATGCCTAGGCGTGAATGTCAATTTCTTTCTTGTTCTTTCTCTTGCAAGTTAGAGACTGCTTTAATCCAAATCTTCTAATCACTGCCTTCGTCCAATCTTTGCCTGCCCTTCTGCTGAACCAAAGTGCTGGAAACAGAAGTGCTGCTTCTAGCAAAAAAGCATGACAAGTTCTTTACAGAGTCGTATCTGCAAGAAGTTTCTTCCTGTTGTATTGTTTATTGCAAGGGAAGAAATTAATCCCGTAGTGACATATAATTTGTCCTCATTACCAGGAAACAGAATTTATGTAGGCTTAAAAGCTATTTGTTAGTCTAACATACCAGCCTAAAATTTTAGCCACCACTGATTGTGCATTGTCGACTCGACAGCAGAAGTAACCACAACTTAGGCTTAATGAATGCTTTCATGCTATATGCACAGTCCTCCAAGAGTCCTTATTTCCTACTATTTAATGCTGTGCTGAACAGTTGAGTTTGATAAAGGCTGAAACAGTCAGAATTATGCTTTCATTTGAATTTTTAAAGGGGGAGGCAGATGGCATTGTTTTACAGAGAGAATAGCCCAGCGTGTTGTGCCACACTAAAAGTCTCCGAGCTCATCTGATTGCTGTTCTCTGAGTTTTCTCTGCTGACTTTCTTAGCTTATCATAGGATCACTGGACATTAGGGGTTGGAAGGGACCCAAAGAGATCATTGAGCCCAATCCTCCTGCCAGATCAGGACCATACAATCTAGCTCAGGTCACACAGGAACACATCTCCTGCCATAGTGTCCTGTGTGCCAGGGCACACCAAAATGCACATTAGTTTATTAATGCAATTTGTTAGCTGGAATTCTTTACAGAGAACAGGCTGCCCAGGGAGGTTGTGCCTGCCACCTTCCTGGAGGTGTTCAAGGCCAGTTTGCATGAGGCCTTGAGCAACCTGGGCTAGTGGGAGGTGTCCCTGCCCATGGCAGGGTGGGGGATTGGAACTGGATGATCTTTAAGGCCCCCCTGCAACCCAAACCATTCTGTGAATCTGTGAATCACAGAATGGTTTAGGCTGCAAGGGACCTAAAAGATCACCCAGATCCAACCCCCCGCCATATCCAGACAGGCCTTGAAAGTCTTCAGAGAAGGAAACCCCACAACCCCTCTGGGGAGCCTGTTCCAGTGCTCTGTCTTACAGTAAAGAAGTTCCCCCTCGTGTTGAGGCAGAACCTCTTTTCCTGCAACTTACACCCATTGCTCCTTGTCCTATCCCAGGGAGCAAGTGATAGGAAGCAAGCTTATGTACCTCCTTCAGACTTTACATATTAGTTTCTAATCAGAGTAAGTTGCAGGCATGGAAATGAGCCATGTCCTGTGAAGATCACTGGAATCTTGGTGAGGGATAATTCATTCCAAATTAGGCAGCTTCTGTATAGCACTGAGACTCGTCTTAGTGCCAGATACTCAGCTTTACAAATGGTTGTGAGTTCAGAAGGCAAATGTTAACTCAAAGCAGTAGGCATGCCTTTGGAAGAGCAGGCTCCTTGACTACTGTCCAGGAACAAATTACATTTAAATCATTCCCCTTGTGGGTTGGTACTTGTCTCTGCAGTTCATACACAGAGGCTCTTGAGCTTCTCTCACTTCCATTTATTCCTGCATGAAAATTAATAAGAACAGAACATGCTGTTTCAAGTGGAAAGGAACTACAGTGACCATCTAATTCAACTGCCTGACCAATTCAGGACTGATCAAAAGTTACAGCATGTTGTTGAGGGTGTTGTCCAAATGACTTGACCACTGGCAGGCTTGGGTCTGACAGGACATAAACCTGTGTATTGTGGTCATTTGTCATCACATCAGCATGTGTTGAGTAGCAACAGAAGGAGGAGACACAGCCTCAAGTTGTGCCAGGGGAAGTATAGTCTGGATATTAGGAGGAAGTTCTTCCCAGAGAGAGTGATTGGCATTGGAATGGGCTGCCCAGGCAGGTGGTGGAGTCATCATCCCTGGAGTTCAAGACTGGATGGGGCACTTAGTGCCATGGTCTGGTTGATAGGATAGGGCTGGGAGTTAGGTTGGACTCAATGATTTTGGAGGTCTCTTCCAACAAGGTTGATTCTATGATAGTACATCAAGGACACCCCTCTAGGAAGTATTTCATCACCCTATCAGTAAAGATATAAGCACAGCCCCAAGTAAAGCAGAACAATCCAATAATTCCTTTCTTCTTTGATAATTTTTTCCCACATGGCACCTGCCAAGAAGGGCATTGGTTCAGTGTTCCTAGTAGATACTAGTCTGCATTTTATACATCTTCCCTCCTGATTTCCTCAGCCTTTATAGCAGGATGTAATCTGGACACTTTTCATCTGTGGTTCCCTGGTTCAAATGTCTGTTTAAAAACTGTGTTGTTTGTTAGACTCAATTTATACTGAGATGAAAACTGTTCTTTAGCATAAGTCTTTCCCCATGCTTCCACACCCTTGCTTTTACCCAACAGCATAGGCAGCAATATCTGTTATTTGCTTAGCTCAGGATCTTAGATAGAAGTACAAAGCTTTTGATGCTGGCACAATTAATTTTGAACAGTATTATTTTTTAA
Organism: Psilopogon haemacephalus; assembly: GCA_013396835.1. NCBI lineage: Eukaryota > Metazoa > Chordata > Aves > Piciformes > Megalaimidae > Psilopogon > Psilopogon haemacephalus. Next base: position 22,604 of record VWZI01022028.1, on the reverse strand, counting down.
AGTTATTTTCTTAAAAAAACAAAACCAAAACGAAAAAAAAAAAAATCCCCAACCCAAAACTAAAGTTAATTTGTTTAATATTTGGTGGATTCTATGCAAATTTAAAAAAAAAGAAGAACAATAAAATGAGATCTGATTGAAAAGCATCAACAGCGATAAAGAATCAGGTTTTCAAAATGTAAGTCACATTTTTAAATTACTGGGACAAGTTGGACCCAGCTGTGATGTGGAAAGTGGATTGGGAGCAGGCAAGTAACTAATTCTGCCTTGTCTGTCAGTAGAAGCCTGTGTGAGATCTAGGAAAACAAGGTTGGAGCCTAGAGATCAGCTTGCTGCTTTTCAGACTAATTCAAATAGTGCAGTGCACATTGCTGGGAGCTCCTTGGTGTTGTTAGAGTAGACTGGGAGTGATAGGCATGCCAAAATAGTAGACAGATTGTTTGCCTTGCCCTTAGAAGGCTTCTCCTAATGCTTAACTCTTCCTTGGTGAGGAACTACAGACCAGTACGTCTCTTCTTGGGGTGTCATGATAAGAGGGCACCAAACCAAGGAGCAGCAATAATGAAAGAAATTTCTCTCCACCATCTATAGGAACTCGGGACTGTAGTTAACCCAGAAAAGGTACAAGGGCAGGAGAAAAAGACAGAGTTTGAGTAGTACACCCAAATTTTTTTGTTAACTACAGAAGTTCTGTTGGTGCTCACATAGATGAGCATAACAATTTCAGTACAATAAAGCAACATTCAGTGTGAGAAACAGCATTAATCAACTTGGGTTTAATACCCAAATTTAATAATAAAACTTGGGTGAGGTTTTTTTGTTTTGTTTTTTTGTTGTTTTTAATACATATAACTGCTACTGAATATTCTGCGCATGATTGTGAAGGTTTTTCCGTCAGGAATTTTTTGCGAGCTGGTTCCCTGCTGGAAGCTAAGTAATGAACTGCAAGAAGGGAGATTTAAACTGGATGTTAGGAAGAGTACAGTGAGGGTGGTGAGACACTGGCACAGGTTGCCCAAGGATGTTGTGGCTGCTACCTCCCTGGATGTATCAAGACCAGGTTGGATGAGGCCTTGAGCGACCTGTTCTAGTGAGATGTGTCCCTGCCTATAGCAGGGGGTTGGAACTGGATGAGCTTTGAGGCCCCTTCCAGCCTAAACCATTCTATGAATCTCTGATTCTGATGCAGATGTTGGCTGTATTCAAAGTGAGGTGAGGTTTGTTAAGGACATACAACTTACTCCTGAAACAGAAATGGTCTTGGAGTCAAATCTATCATGTCTCCCAGTGTTTTCAACATACACCTTGTCTTCCACTTCAGCTGCTGACACCTAGGACAGAAAACCTTCCAAGCTTTGTAAGAGTTGACCTTTTATTTTCTTGCTCTCCAGGAAGGAGCTTGGCTGGGAAACAGAATATAACCCATCTCCAGCCCCAACTTTCTGTCAACCCTGTAAGAAAGTGTTAATTTATGTGTAACAGTACCACCTGCTGAATCCCATCCTAACACCTTTCCTCTCAAAGGTGAGATGTGTCTAGTGAATTGCAATGGGTCTTTGCTATGGTACAAGCATGCACCCTGGCTATTTCACATGGTCTAAAAGACTAAGTAAAATACTCATCTTTGGAGCATAAAATTGATTTAAGTGACATCGTCATGCAATTCGTCTGCTCTGGTGAGACCTCATCTTGAGTACTGTGTTCAGTTTTGGGCTCCCCAGTTGAAGAGGGATAGGGATCTGCTGGAGAGGATCCAGCAGAGGGCTATGAGGATGATTAGGGGACTGGAGCACTGCCTGGTGAGGAGAGGCTGAGGGACCTGGGGCTGCTTAGTCTGCAGAAGAGAAGAATGAGAGGGGATTTGATAAATGTTTATAAATATCTGAGGGCTGGGGGTCAGGAGTGGGGGGACAGGCTCTGGTCACTTGCTCCCTGGAATAGGACAAGGAGTAATGGACGTAAGCTGCAGCACAGAAGGTTCCATCTCAACACAAAGGGGAACTTCTTTCCTGTGAGGGTCCCAGAGCACTGGCACAGGCTGCCCAGAAAAGTTGTGGAGTCTCCTTCTCTGGAGGCTTTCAAGGCCTGCCTGGATGTGTTCCTCTGTGTCCTGAGCTAGATTGTCTGGTCCTGCTCTGGTAGGGGGGTTGGATTTGATGATCTGTTTGAGTCCCTTCCAACCCCTGATGTCCTGTGATCCTGTGAAATGCAATATACAACCCTTAGGAATCATGCCAAGAGTGATTTTGTCTGCTGTTATAGGCTTGATGCCCTTTCCACAATTATTAGTACTGAGACGTCCAGAAATAAATTTGGAATGCACTTCTAGTAGTAACTTGTCTAGAAGGTGCTGATGTTCTAAAGTTGCAAACCAAGTGAGATTCCCTGCTGCACTTCTGAATTTAGAAATTTGATTCCATCAAAGCCACTGTCAAATAATTCTAAAAAGTCTGAGACAGTCACTTTGTGAAAACCAGTGAACACCTTTGCTGCATTCAGCACTTTGGTACAACAGCCTCACTGCTGCCTGAAGATACTTAACATATTTGGAAGCTATTATGGGCTTGATTCTGCCCATTGTTGTTAATATTTGTGTCTGTCCACTTAAAAAGTCTGCTGATGCAGGATGCTACTGTTGAGTCAGTAGCTGAACAGGGATCCTACACTGAAGAAACTTGTGATGGCAGCTATTGATGAACCAGCAGGGGCTGGCTTGAGTAGAAGAATCACAGAAACATTCAGGTTGGAAATGACCCTAAGGATCACCAAGTCCAACTGTACTTCAATGATAGCACCTTAGTTAGGTTGGTATGTGCAGTCCTGCACCATTTCCATGTTATCAGGCTGTTTTCTGCACTGCATCATGTATGGAAATACTCTTCTGTGGTGTTCACATCTATATATGGCCTTGCTTTACCTGTTACTAGGCAAAAGAGATGTTGACAGGCATGTGAATGAAGCTCTGGATGAGGGCTTACCCTAAAGGGGCTGGGCTGCTTGATTCCAGGTGACCTCTGCTGCATGGTTGTGCAAATACTGAAACTTGTGTCCACTCTGTTCTTAAGTGTAGCTCTGACATCTCTAGGAGTTAAATCCAACATGTATAATGCTAACATACTGTGTGTTTCTGACATCAGTTGGCAGGGAATGTTATGCCAAAGAGGGCTTGCTGTGAAGCTGTCTTTATCACCAGTATCTGAGGGGGGCCTACAGGAGGGCTGGGGAGGGACTGTTCACAAGGTCTTGTAATGACAGGACGAGGGGGAATGGGTTCAAATTGGCAGAGGGGAGATTTGAACGGGATGTTAGGAAGAAATTCTTCATAGTAAGGGTGGTGAGGCACTGGAACAGGTTGCCCAGGGAGGTTGTGTCTGCTCCCTCCCTGGATGTGTTCAAGGCCAGGCCGGATGAGGTCTTGAGCGACCTGATCTAGTGGGAGGTGTCCCTGCCTGTGGCAGGGGGTTGGAACAGGATGATCTTTGAGGTCTCTTCCAACCTAAACCATTCTATGATTCTATGATTCTATCAGGAAAGTGGGAGAGACCCAAACGAAGGGGACAGGACTGATATAACAGTTCCAACAGTGAAATGCAGAATGCAAAACTTCCCTGTTGCGCATCCCTGTGACTCTATTAAGAACAAACCAAACCAAAGCAAAATTGAAACAAAACCCAACCAACCAACCAAAACCCCCAACAACAATAACCCCCCCCCAAAAAACCTCCTAAAAATACCCCACCCAAACAACCCTCCCTAAAAAAGAACAAAAAACTCAACCAAAAAATCCCCAAACCCAGCAAACCAACCCTCCTCCCCAAAAACACCCAAACAAACCCACAAAAAAAAAAACCAAAACCCCAAACCAAACAAACCAACCTTTCAAAAAAATCCACCCAAACTTTGCTCCATCAAAAGATAAAAGCTGATCCTTAAGTGGATGCCATAATTAAAATGCAGAGGGATTTGTCTTCTAGCTGCCCCCTGGCACCACTATTGGATCCCTGAGCACATAAGTATGGAGCGATGCATTCTTGGGTTTTCCCTTTGTGCTGTGAACCCTGTGCTATCGGCCTCAGCTTTTCTAAACAAAGCAAAAGAGATGTTGACAGGCATGTGAATGAAGCTCTGGATGAGGGCTTAACGACAAGTGACAGCAATGTAAAACCTGTGACTTTGCTCCATCAAAAGATACAAGGTTTTTTCCATCCTCTGGCATAACATTCCAAGCGCTAGGATTTTCCTCTCAGCCATTTCTGCAGGGGATGTTCTCTAATGGCCAATTTGTTTAAGGTTAAAAAAAAAAA
>VWZI01022028.1:0-18255 GCA_013396835.1 Psilopogon haemacephalus | reverse complement strand
AAAAAAAAAAAGGATGGCATTGCAAATGCTGCAAATAAAGCCCAGCAGTGCTGCAGCATGAAATTCTCTACCGCTGGAGTCAGCCTTTGACAAAACAGCTGTCTCTGCTGGCTCTGGATGGCAGCAGTGGCACAGAACTGAGCGCCTGGTCTCTTCTGTCAAGAAGCTCAGGCAGAAATGGAAGCACTCCTGTATTTTGGCACCTGTGCTCAATAATCTGGTGCTGAAATATCTGATAAAAGCTTCAGAGGTATCTCAAGAACCCTGTACCATGGAAAAAAAAAGATAGAGCTTGGGCTTAGCAGAAAAAAAGAAAAAAAAACAAACCCGGATGGACACAAAGGATTTTCAGATCTTTATTATAATGGAGATGATCCCTAGCATCTCTGCATTCACAACTGCGAAGAAAAGAAAAAAAGCTATAAGTTTTTGTGCATTTAATAGTCACATCAGCATGTTAAGCTATTTTTAAAAGGCAGAACAATTGCAGTGGGCTCCACAGACAAACATTTCGCCTATACATAGAATCATAGAATTATAGAATCATAGAATTATAGAATCAGTCAGGGTTGGAAGGAACCACAAGGATCATCTAGTTCCAATTCCCCTGCCATGCCCAGGGACATCCTACCCTACATCAGGCTGCCCACAGCCTCATCCAGCCTGGCTGCAAACACCTCCAGGGATGTGGCCCCAACCACCTCCCTGGGCAACCCATTCCAGGCTCTCACCACTCTCATGCTGAACAACTTCCTCTTCACATCCAATCTGAATCTCCCCACCTCCAGCTTTGCTCCATTCCCCCTAGGCCTGTCACTCCCTGATAGCCTAAAAAGTCTCTCTCCAGCTTTTTTGTAAGTCCCCTTCAGATACTGGAAGGCCACAAGAAGGTCACCTGGGAGCCTTCTCTTCTCCAAACTGAACATCTCTCAAAAGGAACTCTGGAGTTTGCACTGAGCAGTAACTGTGTTGATCAACCTGCTGACAGCAGGACAAGGATCATCACTTACCTAAAGAATAGGGCAACATAGTTTCTATTCCCTTTTGTTCATTGCGAAATAGTCAGCCTGAGTGAGAATGAAAAAATAGAGCTTAGCAGAAGATCAGCATAGCATCCTCTAAATTCAATTGTAAAGAGAAGAATTGTCCAAGGGTAACAAGTGTGCACTGCTATGTGCTGTGCTTGGTTCTGGACATAAATACTACAAAGATGCCAAGATTTGGGCAAAGCAGAACTGAGAGAAGGGAGAGAGAGAACATCTTAGTTTGTGCCTTCTCATTAAGGAGATTCCCAGAACTTGCCTGTAGAACAGAAAAGTACTACCACTGACCTGTTGTTAACCCACTGCAGCTTTTACCTATTTGCTGTGAGTGTGGATGAATAAAGCAGGGAGCAGTTTTCTTGACAGTAGGAATGAGTGCCAAGAAGACCTGGGGTGAAGCCTAGGGAACAACCAAGCTTGTCTAGGTGCTCTCATTTCTGAGATAAGCAATAAAACCATGCTCTGAGAAGAAAGATGATTGTTGATGGGATCCATGACTTGAGGAAGCAGATCTAAAGAAACTGTTTACAATGACAATCTGTCTCCATCTTCTAAGCAAAAACATTTTATGTTCATTAAATCCAGTTTGACAGGGGCCTGCTAGAAAGAGTCCAGTGAAGGAGAATTAGATAGACACTTACAAGAGATATTGGAGGCAAACTCTTCTTGCTCCCTGATCTGAGTGCTGATCATTGGTCAAATTCTAAGATCAAAACCAGCTCCTTTGAATGCACTTTACCTACTAAGCTACATCTCTAGACTAATGACTGGGTCTAGGGAGGTTCTTCTCCTCCTCTATTCTGCCCTAGTGACACCACACCTGGAATACTGTGTCCAGTTTTGGGCTCCCCAGTTGAGGAGAGACAGGGACCTGCTCAAAAGAGTGAAGCAGAGAGCCAGGAGGATGACTAGGGGACTTAAGCATCTCCTCTATGAAGAGAGACTAAGAAACCTGGGGCTGTTTAGTATGCAGAAGAGAGGACTGAGAGGAGATCTGATCGATGTGTACAACTATCTGAGGGGTGTGTGTCAAGTGGCTGGGGCAAATCTCTTTTTGGTGGTCAGCAGCAATAAGCCAAGGAGCAACAGCTACAAACTGGAACACAGAAGGTTTCACCTGAAGATGAGGAGAAACTTCTTTCCATTGAGAGTGACCAAGCCTGGGAACAGGCTGCCTGGAGAGGTTGTGGAGTCTCCTTCTCTGGAGACTTTCAAAACCCACCTTGGGTGATCCTGCCTTTGGCAGGGATGCTGGACTCAACGATGTCTGAAGGTGCCTTCCAACCTCTAAAGTTCTGTGATTCTATGTTGCTGTTGCTTGGCATTCTCCATCAGAAGGCTCCTGTCTGAATTGAAAGCGTGTGTGGTGAAGAATGAATGGCTGGAATCCACTGGAATCCTTTAGAAGTGCTGTTATGAGTCCAAAAGCACAGGGCTCAGCAAGAGCATAAAACTCTTAAAAACCCTAGTTCCAATCTCTCTTCTAGGCATGCTTTTGGGGGAATGGTGGTGGAAGAAGCAAATGCTATGCCTCTTAGAATAAAAAGTTGAAATTCTTCCATTTTTACTTTTTTTTTTTTTTTTTTGCTGCTGAACTGCTCCTTCTGGCACTGCTAAATCATTAGATGTTGGGTCTTAAAACCAGCTTTGCTCCTGAAGGGAAAAGAATCTGTGTTCTACAGAGAGAAACTCTCCGAGAGATTTACTTTTAAAAAAGGGATGAGGGAGAGACTTACTACAGATTTGAGGTGCTAAAAATAGCCATGGATAGGTTGCAGGTGATGTCAGTTATGTGGCTTAATACAAGCACTGAGCCAAAGAGGGACAAGGTGAGACAGGAGCAAGATGCTATGGAGGGGATCATGAGGTTAAGGAAGGGTTTTCAACCCTCACCATTTGTTTGACCTTGAGTGCTTTGTTTGCACAGCTGGTATCATGTTTGAAGCTGGATGCCACCATGACTTCCTATTTTTCATCAACTACACCTACCAAGCAACTCTCACCTTAACGCTGAACCCTGACCCTAACAAAGTGTGTTTTGAAAATTCATCATTTTTGACTGAAAGGATTTTTGTTTTTAATGGGAAAATGAAATTAGATTTCGGATGTTTGAGAATGTATCTCGTAACTAGCAAAGTGTAATCTTTAAGCTAATTGCCAAGAAAATAAGTAGAAAATTACTGTTACTACAGTGTAGAGGATTCCTCTACTCTGTTAAAAGTAATTACTGCTCATCTTGATATTGTTTGGATTCGTTGCAGAGGAAACAGAGGTCCCAGATGTGCCCGTGACACCCTGGGGTGTAGTACTGGGGGTATGTGTGCTGGGGGAGTGTTCCTCCTGGATGAACTCCTCATGAAGCCAGCAAGGAATGGGAAAAGGAAGGGCACTGGCTGGGGATGTTACTGGCCCCGTGTCACAGAACTGATCAATATTAGTGTTAGGAAAAAATTCTGGTTTTCAAAGGCTGGTAACTGATCCTTCTGTGTGTAAGTCCACCTGCTTGAGGCCCATTGCTCTATTTTCAGCTCTCCTCTCCCAGGCAGACAAAAAGCTTTCTTCATAGGTTTTGTTCTTTGGACCAGCCTTAGCACCTACTCTCTCTCTGGGACTTTCCAGGTCTCCTTGCATTTTTCTTCATCAGTTTTTGCAGTGCTTTTATAAGCTGTGCACCGAGTTTAGGAAGGCAGTCGGAGGGACAGTGCCTTAGGAACTGAGCCCAGGTCCCAGCCACACTCTTGTGGGAACATTGCTGAAATTGGAGGCTGTGAAGTGCACACAGAATGCATAAGTTGGCATGGAGGGCAGGAGAGTGGGAACTAGATGATCCTTGTGGTCCCTATCAACCCTGACTGATTCTATGATTGTGGGTTATTAACTAGAAGAAGGATAGCTTTGTCTCTTATGCTGAGAAAGGTATTTAATGCAAGAACTTGGGACTACACAACAAGCCCCTCAGTAAGTAGGGAGGAATGAGTTCTGCCTTCGTTATCAGCTATTCACCACTGTGGGATGGGGATTGGTCCTTTTTCACTGTGCAGACCCAGAGTGAGGTGGAGCAGAGTTATTGAACTGGTAAGACAGTTCAGAGGAATGCCTAGGCATGCTGCCTTGGGGCAAGGAATGGATTTGAGCCTTTTCCTGCCATTTCTTTTTAGGGTGAGACATCTAGGGCTAAGGCAATGCCTGAAGATGACCAGAGGGCTGCAGCAGCTGTTCTATGAGGACAGGCTACCAGAGTTGGGGCTCTGCAGCCAGGAGAAGAGAAGGCTTCCAGGAGACCTTGGAGTGGTCTTCCAGTATCTGAAAGTGACCTACAGGATGGCTAGGGAAGGACTATTGACAAGGTCTTGTAATGTCAGGATGAGGAGGAATAGGTTTAAACTTGCAGAGGGGAGATTTAAACTGGATGTCAGGAGGAAATTCTTTGCAGTGAGGGTGGTGAGACATTGGCATAGGTTGCCCAGGGAGGTTGTGGCTGCTCCCTCCCTGGAGGTGTTTAAGACCAGGTTGGATGAAGCCTTGAGTGAACTGTTCTAATGGGAGGTGTCCCTGCCTATGGCACAGGGGGGTTGGGACTGGATGATCTTTGAGGTCCCTTTCAACCTGAACCATTCTATGATTCTATGAACACAGACTTTGAAACAATCACTATGGCTTGGGGCTGAATTTTGCACTTGTTTGTTGTTCTCTGGTGCTGTCTAGCAGTATCTGGGATTTTCACTGTTGTGTGAAAAGCTTTGTAAAGGCACCAGCAGTGCTACCTGTGAGTTATTATTGGCTTCTGCTTATAGACCATGATTTGTGTTTGTCCTCTTTAGCAACTATGAGGGTAACCCACAGTAGCCACAGGGATGTGGTGGTCATTCACCTTCCTGATCTTTTGTCAAAATATACTTAGTGGGTACAGTGGGGTGGGAGGAGAACATTAGGAGTATTCCAGCAGGTTAATGTCAAAGGGGAGAGAGAACATTGCTCGAGTCCTCCATCATAGTCAGCGTAAAAAGGGAGAAAGAAAAGCCTACCAAGAAACTGTCAGTCAGACCTCAAGGGCTGAGCTCTGAGGCTCTGCAAAATTCTCTCAGTGAATTGATAAAATGGTAACTGAAAAGAGAAGCAAAATTTTATTGAAATTAACATAAGGTCCTTTTAATCACTGAGCTTAATCCTCAGTAGGAAAAGTCTCAAATTGATTTAAAATCTCGGTACAGCCACCCTTTCTAATGTGAAACAGGGATCCAAGTAAATGAATTATTTGCTTTAAAAATTCTGACTAATCTTGAGAACATTAAAATTAATATGAATGTGTGATCTCAGCCTCTACCCATTTTTTGGATCCCATTTCAGTAAGTACATATAATTTGGAACGGGACCTAAGCCATTTTGTGTGTAAATGTACAGGGAACGCATTCCAGCATCTTTAACCCAAATGAAAAAGGGAGATCAGCTTCACTGGTTTATGTGAGGCATGGAAATACCATCCCAGATGAACTGGAATAGAATAACACATACTGTGGGGTGCAGCAACCTTCTTTGAGGGCACAGAATCATCCCTGGAGGTGTTTGCAGCCAGGCTGGATGAGGCTGTGGGCAGCCTGATCTAGGGTAGGGTGTCCCTGCCCATGGCAGGGGGGTTGGAACTGGATGATCCTTGTGGTCTCTTCCAACCTTGACTGATTCTGTGATTCTATGAATCATTTAAGCAGCTGCTTTAATGGATAATAAAAAAAAGTATAAGGTCTGGATAGCTTCAGTCCCATGGGTTAGCACTGTAGTACAGTTTGTCAGGGCTCAAATTTCAATAAGGAACTGTGCTGTGGAGTCTAGGATCCACTAGGGTAAGTGAGGTGACCTCCCTATATTCTTTGTGAAGAAACATTTCTGCCTTCTTTCCTCCAGTGTGGGGCTTTGGGGACAAAGTATCAATTCCACTAAGGAATTTTGAGGCAAGGCAATCTGATCCACGATCTTTGAGTGCTACATAGCAGCTGTTTTATATTCTGCAGCAGAAAATGAGTTAACTGCTGAACCTCAGGTGCGATTTGCTACGCATACTTATTAGGATACTGTCATCACAGGGTTAAAGGTGATGTGAAGGCACTGCATCAACTGAGATATCAAGTAAATTCAGTACTAACAGAGATCACAGGATCACAGGACATTGGGGGTTGGAAGGGACCCAAGGAGATCATTGAGTCCAACGCCCCTGCCAGAGCAGGACCAGACAATCTAGCTTAGCTCACAGAGGAACATATCCAGACAGGCCTTGAGAGTCTCCAGAGAAGGAGACTCCACAACCTCTCTGGGCAGCCTGTGCCAGTGCTCTGGGACCCTTACAGTAAAGAAGTTCCCCCTTGTGTTGAGGCAGAACCTCTTTTGCTGCTTCTTGTCCTATCCCAGGGAGCAAGTGAGCAGAGCCTGTTCCCCCCGGGCTCCTGACCCCCAGCCCTCAGATATTTATAGATATTTATCAAATCCCCTCTAAGTCTTTCACCTTTAACTGTGGTGGTGGTGGTGCTTTTAGCCCAGTGATTGACGTATGTCTCCCATTTGTGCCCTCAGCTCCCTGGAGCACATGGGTGCCTGGGGAAGGAAGTTGACCACATCCTACTGTTACAGCTGATCTCCCGTGCTTCAGGTACAGAGACAGAGGAATGTTAGGTACTCAAGTACCTCTACTCAGTTGGGAGGAAAAAGAAATTCTTTACTTCTGGTAGGTAGTCAGGGAAGTCTCTGAGATGAATGAGATGTTTACACTCATTTTTCAAATGTCGATCTGAGTACTGAGGAGAATAAAGGACTGCTCTTCCTTGCTGTATCTGGCAGATAAAGGGCCTGCCCAGAACCCTTTCACTGACTTGCTCCTTTTCTTCCTTTCAGTTTCTAGGCTGAGTAGTGTATTCAAGACACACTCTATAATAAGATCTCTGGTGTTTTATGATGCCCAGCAATGGTGGCTTCATTGCTTCCCCAGATGCTGGAGCTATACTACTTCTGTCCCAGCTTCTCTCCTCTGTGTGCACCTTGCTAGCTTTCTGAGCCCAAAACTACTCTATTACCTAGGACCTGATGTTATACTACACAGTTTTTCAGTAAATGGGATTCTTGTGTGTATTACTCTGCTTTTGGAATCAGATGTGAAGCACAGTAAATAAAGCAGGAAGTGCTTCTTTTGACACAACAGGTTCTTTGTGAAAACCAACATATATATTATCATAGACTACTGAACCTGAAGTAAGATCACTTACTGGTTTGTAAAGCATCTTGTACGTTCCTACGCCAGCCTTAGGATTAGGTATCTGCTGGGGCAGGGGTTAGAGAAACAGCAACACTAAATATTGGGCAATCTTGTCTCACCTGGGGAAAGCCAGTGGGAGCCTCTAGGTCCTGAGGTTGCTCAGAATCAGAGGAGCAGAGAGGGTAGTGAAAAATCACAGGCTCATGGAATCAGTCAGGGTTGGAAGGGATCACAAGGATCATTTAGTTCCAACCTCCCTGCCATGCCCAGGGACACCCTACCCTACATCAGGTTGCCCACAGCCTCACCCAGCCTGGCTGCAAACACCTCCAGGGATGTGGCCCAAACCACCTCCCTGGACAACCCATTCCAGGCTCTCACCACTCTCATGCTGAACAACTTCCTCCTCACATCCAATCTGAATCTCCCCACCTCCAGCTTTGCTCCATTCCCCCTAGTCTTGTCACTCTCTGATAGCCTAAAATGTCCCTCCCCAGCATTTTTGTAGATCCCCTTCAGATACTAGAAGGCCGCAAGAAGGTCACCTGGGAGTCTCCTCTTCTCCAGCCTGAACAGCCCCAACTCTTTCAGTCTGTCCAACTATCATTGTCTCTTTGTCTGCTAAGGCTGCAAGTTGTGGACAGGTTCCAGCAAATGAGTGATAGTGATTCAGGGGTATCATGCAGGTCATGGTGAGTGAATATACCACACCTGGGAGAGATCCCAGGCCAGCAATCTGGGAGGACAGGAAGGCCTTTCTCTGTAGCACAGGTACAGCAGAGCTGCTGCAATGCCAGCTTCCCCATAATACCCACTGACCAATTATATTGCTGCTAAAGCAAGCTACAGTAAAATCTGTGTCATGCTTAAATTGCTGTAACAAAAAATGTGCGGTCAACTGTATCTGAAACCTTTGCTAGATCAATAAATACAGCTCCATAAATGTGGCTGATATCCAAAGAAATCGTAGTATCATTCCCAATGCATGCAGCTGTACTGCAGTAGTTACTCTGAGCGTGGTCCTGCATCCAGAAGGAGCAGCAGTTTCTTAACTAGTGTATAAATCTGCTCTGCTCACATGGCTGTGTGGGTGACTCCTAAATGAAGGATGGCTGGGATGTATGGAAGCTTTTGTGCAACATTTCGAGCCTGGAGGATAAGTGCTTGCAGTGTAGCTTCTACCTGACTCGGGCTGAGAGCAGTTTGTGAGCTTTCATGATGGAGATGCAAGTGCAACTGTCAAGTCTGAAGGGTTCATAGCAGCTGCCTCTGTGTTAAGGCATCACTTCACCCAGATCAGACCAGCAGAGTTTTCCAAGTATTGTTTCTTTTCTGAGCTGTCACTTCCTGCTCCATAGTTGCACTAGCACTTAAAATGGTTTTGTCTGACTCTGATGTAGAGAGTGAAGTAATATGTTGTGAACTCATACTCACTGGAACTCAGGCTAAATTGTTCATTGGATCACAGAATCATAGAACCTTAGAGGTTGGAAGGGACCTCCAGGGATCAGTAAGTCCAACCCCCCTGCCAAGCAGGATCCCCTTAGGGTAGTTTGCACTGGAGTGCATCTAGGTGGGTTTGGAAAGTCTCCAGAGAAGGAGACTCCACAACCTCTCTGGGCAGCCTGTTCCAGGGCTCTGTCACACTCACTGCAAAGAAGTTTCTCCTCTTATACTCAGCCCTTCTCATCACTTTTTGCCTTTCTGAATGGAATTCATTATTTCTATTCCACAGCAGTGAAACATCTGTGTGGCATTAGACAGGCCTCATCTTATGTTATTACTTCAGTGGAGATCTATTAATTTTTCTGAACACAAAATTTCCCCAAAAGCAGAAATGAAAGGACCAAAATGCCTTGTAAGTCTCAAGTTGCGCCAGGGGAGATATAGGCTGGATATTAGTGGTAAAATTGAGGCACGGCAAGTTTCCAGGTAGACAAACCCAAAGTATCAGGGCTTGTTATTATGTAGCAGTAGAGCATGGCAGGATGCAACAGCAGAGAGCAATGAGGCAGAAGCATGATAAGGCAGAAGCACTTTGTCTTTTCCCGCTCAGCATCTTTTATTAATTTGGCCCCAGACTAATGGCTCTTTGGCCACAGATTAGCCAATCAGAATGGCAGTTTGCCAAACTTCAATGTACTAGGTGAGCTAGGGCTTATTTTTACCCTCTAAGGGCAGAGCACAAACAAGTGTATAAACATGTGTGGGTACCCTGTTTACAAGAGAGAAGGAGACAAAATGTTACCAAGCCTTTTTTTTCCTTTCCTGCCTTTGCTTCTGCCACCAGCAGAAGGAAGGAGGAGCAGGGAAATATGTCTGGACAAGCCAGGACATGTTTAGGCCTATTTTGGCCTTCGATGACAGTTGTGAAGTTTGAGTTCTGGTGAAGGGATCCCACCTAGCATTTTTTGTGTATTTATGAGCTGGTAGCAGTGTGTTCTCTTCCTGTTCTTGCATCTGCGTCTGACTTGCCTTGCATAAGCATTGGTCACAAGTGTAGCTATAGTGTCAATGTTTTGTATCAGAGTCCATGACCATGTATGCTCTTACTTTAATTTGCCTGAAAGACATTTGCTGTTTACTGAGCTGGGAACTTCTGCAGCTTCACATCCTGACTTTTGCAACATCTTTAAGGTGTTCAGAGGTAAGTTGTTGGTCATTGCATACCTAGTGTAGGCTGTGGGTTGGGATATTAGTAAGTTACACAAAACAGAACTCTAACATGATGTAAATTTGATACCATCTGGCTTCCTAATGCTTATAATTTCCACCTAAGAAGAGAAATTCATATCTGGGAGGAACAGTATCTCACCTAGCATATTCTAGCCCCAGATTGTGGAGCAAAGGGCTGGTGGAGTTTGAGATCAGTAGCTGGTGCCAAGCTTCTATATGTGATATGTAACCTCAAATGAATGGCAAGGACCTGAGTGTATGGTGACAGAAAATGGGTGAGTGGTAAATCCAGTAAATAGAGTTAGTATGTATGTGGCAAATGTTAGCATGGGTCATTTAACACTACAGTTTCCCAAATTTGTCCTGGCCAGGGGCTTGCCTTTGAAGCAACTAATTAGATGAGACGGGCATGGTAACATGGATCTTTGCTGTTCTTAGCTGGAACGGTGTATGCACATGTGACAAAGAAATTGCTGGTGACTGGCAGGGATTGTAGCAAAAGTTGGCATGCCCCCTAGCCAAAAGCATGCTTTAGAGGCAATTAATCAAATTAGTTGGGGGAAGATATGTGACAACACCTGTATAGGATAGCATTGCAGATACACCTGCACATAATGACCCTGATGGAAGGCAAAAAAGCTAATTTAAAAGAAGGTGTTCACTGAAGAGCTAGCAACTCTGAGTAGAAAATATCTGACCTGGCTATGAAGGAGTCTGAGCATTTTCAAAGCTATGGTGCCTGTGCATTTGCAGGTGGTGTAGTGTGATTCTATGATTCTATGATCTACCATATATAATGTAAAGACAGCAGAATGTCCAAAACATTGTAGATTGCTCTTATAAATATCTCTGCTATCACCTACTGGACAGCACAATCTAAGAGTCTGCAAATGTGGATTCCTTTACTGATAGTAGTTGTTATTTTTAAAGTTTTGTTGGTTTTTTTTTTTCCCTAGGCCATGACACCTTTTTACAATCTAAATGAATATTGATCTGCCCATAGTCTTCTCCAAATTTATGCTGGATTGCAGCTGTTTGTGGGAAGCAGGCATTCCTAATGGTGATCCTGAGATTAGAAAAAAAATGAAACCGTAGTTAGAAGTTTCTTTCCCCCCAGAAATACCTCAACGTCTTTTCTTGCTTTCACTCTCCTCCTGCAGAAAAATCAAACTCTTTGTCCCACCCTGAAACTACTTCATCATAAGCATCTTCTTGAGGCAAGCCTGGCATAAGCAAGTCTTCTATTGCCAACGCTTGTGTATGGTGACTGAGGCTGTGTTGAGCCTTGCCTGCATACCTCAACACAAAATCAAGACACCATAAATTTAGGATTTTCACCTAAAGATGACAACTTTCACACAGAACATTGTGATATTTTTCTTCTTTTTCCTTTTTTTTCTATACTGGAGAACTAGTTTGTCCCTCTTGTATGACTTCTTTCTGCAATGGATGTATCCTAAGGGCTGTGGCTAGTAGGTTGAGAGAGGTTCTTCTGCTTCTCTACTCTACCCTAGTGAGGCTGCATCTGGAGTACTGTGTCCAGTTCTGGGCCCCTCAGTTCAAGAGGTACATAGAACTGCTTGAGAGAGTCCAGTGCAGAGCCACAAACAGGATGAAGGGAATGGAATATCTCTCTCATGAGGAGAGCCTGAGAGAGCTGAGGCTCTGCTGCTTGAAGAAGAGGAGCCTGAGAAGTGATCTCGTTGATGTTTATAAAGATGTGCAGGGTGAGTGCCAGGAGGCTGGAGCCAGGCTCTGCTGGGTGATGCCTGATGACAAGAGAAGGGGCAATGGGTGGAAGCTGAAGCATAGGAAGTTTAATTTAAATGGGAGGAGCAATTTTTTTTCCCTGTGAGGGTGACAGAAGACTGGAACAGGCTGCCCAAGGGGGGTTGTGGAGTCTCCCTGTCTGGAGATGTTAAAAACCCTGCTTGGATGTGTTCCTGTGTGATCTGCTCTAGGTGATCCTTCTCTGTAAGGGAGGGTTGGACTGGTTGAGCTTTCAAAGTCTCTCCCAGGCCCTGAAATTCTGTGATTCTGTGAAAACTTTGGGGTTTTGTCTTCAGGATGAGTTATTTGGGAATGCTGTCCTTTGGTTTGTATTTTGCTGTAGTAGCATTGCAGTTGTTGCTCACTGATGAGAATATCCCTGGCACAGAACTCCAAAGTGTTCCTCAGCTACACTTTTGTTGACAGATTTTGTCTGCATTCTGCAAGTCTCTTTTCTCAAGTATCCCTACCTTGCTGACTTGAGATAGACAAGGATTGGTACTTAGCCTTTATAAACCGAAGTTTAACTTGTCATCAATCTTCCTTCAGATAAAGGAGTATTTAAGATCTTCTTTCCAGACTTGTCATGGCAACTTGCAGACTTTTAAGATAAAGAAAAAGAAAGAAAGAAAGAAAGAAAAAGATACTGTTAGTTTAAATGATTGGCAAACTGGTTGACAAGCACAATGGGAGATGATCTTTAGTATGTACATTAACAGCTTGCCATTTCAGAGAACTCCTTTTAGTGGAATTGAGTGGCACTTTTGTTCTCTTTGCAGAGTTTCATTCCCACAGCAGGGAGAGTACAAGAAAAGGAAGAGCAGGACCCTACAGATGACAAAGTCTGATCAGTTAATTTCAACAGCGACTTAAAAGCAATCTTTTCATCTCCTCATAATCCTCTGTCCATCACTTGCAGGGTCCCAAAGAAAGGAAGAGAGCAGGAGAGCATGGTGCCCTGAGACCCCCACCACTCCCACAAGGTCAAACACATTATCTGCTTTATTGCTGCTTCCGAACAGTGGCTATAGAGGAAAAAAAGCTGAACAGAAATCTGTTAATTTCTTCTTCCGCCCTAAGAGGAAGCACAAAAACAGCAGTAGAAAAGTTTAAGGAGAGACAGGATGATAATAAAGAGATTCTTTTGCAGAGGAGAGGAACAGCCTGTGTTTAACGTGTTCGCAGGCATAGAAAGGGTTTGTGGGCTGCTTATCAATCCTTCCATTAGTCTGCTGGGACCTGCAGATATGAGGTGGCTGCTTGAGCTGCATCAGAGTTTTGAGTTTAGAAGAGTGAATTCATTGCCGCCAGGTGAATTTTACTTTTTAAAACATCTTGAGCTGGTTTGAACTGGGGGATTCGAATGACAAATTAGACAACAGGCTGAGAAAGGAAAACATTCCAGTGTCTCTTTCACTCATTTGTTTACTGAAATGGTATAAATGTTATAATCAAAATGAAGATAACTCAGTCTGCTTTGTGCCATGGCTGCTGCTGCATCTCTCTCCCTGTCTTCTTAGCTGGATCTGAATAACCTCACTAACTTCTTTCCTGCTGCTAGCCCCCATGTCAAATCTACTTTTGAGATAAGATTGGGAAGTGGGGGGAAGGTGGTAGGGTGGTTGAAAGCCCCTCTTAGGGACTCTGATCTCTGTGAGGGCTGTGGTGTTTCTGTATTACCTTTCCACTGCATATATATCTGCAAATATCTGTTATATATTGTAAATATCTGCTTGTATATTGTGCAAAGCTGTAAATATAAAGCTTCATTTCTTTAACTTCCAGCCGACTGAGTCCTAGCCTGGGTTACTTCAAAGTGTGTGGAGGGGCAGGGAACTCCCAAACCACTAGAGATTCATTTTGGTTTGTTTGTTTTAAACCCTCCTTTGTTATTGATGAGCAAACAAGAAAAGAAAGACAGCTGGATGTGAATGAGAAAATAACTCCAAAATAAAAATAATCAGAGGACATAGCTGCAAAAATAGGAATAAAGACAGGAAGATGACACCTGAACTGTACAGAACTGAAGCAGTCACACCAACAAGGATGTGGGCTTAGTGGCTTGAGATCTCTTCTTCCTGTTGTAATTCCTCTTGTATGTCATATCTTGTATGTCTTATCATGGGGCATGCAGTTCTTACAGTGTTTGAGCTGCTGTCATGCTGGATGCAAAATAGCACTACAACAAAATTTAGTGATGTCTACTTCGTTCTCTTACCAGCCCATAAAGAAGGGAAAGGACTTTTAAAAGAATAATCCTTTAAATATTGACTTCCAGAGCCTGGACAGTAGTCAGTAGACCAAAGTGAATCAAGGTTGCATGCTGTCCTGTGAGACTAATCTCACTAGCCATGTTTCCATATTGCTTGGAAGCAACAAAGCACAGCAAAGATGCACCTGTTTATGGTCAGACTTCTGCAAATCCTTCCCAGGTTGCCCTGATCAAGGGGAAACTGCAGAGCAAAACAACAGATAGTGATTGGTGTTGAGAGCAGAGCTGTCTTTTTCTAGAGAGCATCTTGCAAAGAAGATTCAGATTGGGATTACTTTTCCAGTAGATTTCTGGCCAGGCCTCTTCTGTCTTTCAATGTGCAGGTGTTAATTAAGGCAGTTTAATTCCATTCATTACATCTCTATCAGACTTGGTCCAATATACTCTAATAACAGTCAACCCACTAATTGTTTACCAGTGAAACTAGAGATGGGTCAGTCTGAACCTATTGGACTTTATTGATTACCTGGAAGCTAGATTGATGGTCTTTGCTGAGTTCTTAATGAATTAATCTGCATTAGTGATGAGGAAAAGTAGAAATACTTTTGATTTTTTTTAGCCTTGCTGAAGCAGGGGCACATGCCTTAAACTTTCCAAACCAGCAAGGGATAAATAAGAAGTCTCCAGCTCAGTAGAGTTCACCTCAGGCTGCAGAATATTACTTTTGTTGTTATTAATTGTGCTTAGAATTGTGTGCATTGTTTTCTTTCCTCTCTAACCCCCGAATGACTCAATTGTAGTTTTACAGTAAAGGACAAATCAACACTGGAATTTGGACTTTCCACTTGGAAACCGTGCTAGAGTTTGCTGTGTATCATCATGACTACTAGTGGGAAACTAGGTGGGATTTTGTACCAACTTAATGTACCCTGTTACAAAATGACATAAACTAGAGTTAGAATCACAGAATGAGCCCAGTTGGAAGAGACCTCCAAGCTCATCCAGTCCAACCTATCACCCAGCCCTAGCCAAAGGCACTAAGTGCTCCATCCAGGCTTTTCTTGAACACCTCCAGGGATGGTGACTCCACCACCTCAATCCATTCCAATGTCAATCACTCTCTCTGTCAAGAACTTCCTCCTAATATCCAGACTATACCTCCCCTGGCACAACCTGAGACTGTGTCCCCTCATTCTGTTGTTGTTTGCCCAACCCAACCTGGGTACAACCTCCCTTCAGGTAGTTGTAGAGAGAAATGAGCCTCCTGTTCTCCAGGCTGCACATCCCCAACTCCCTCAGCCACTCCTCACAGGGCTGTGCTCCAGGACCCTCACCAGCTTTTTCACCTTTCTTTGGACACATTTTAGTGCCTCAACATCTCTCTTGAATTGAGAGTCCCAGAACTGGACACAGTACTCAAGGTGTGGCCTGACCAGTGCCAAGTACAGGGGAAGGATAACCTCCCTTGTCCTGCAGGCCACACTGTTCCTGATCCAGGCCAGGATGCCATTGGCTCTCCTGCCCACCTGGGCACACTTGAGGGAATACCTTTAAGAGCCACAAATAATATCACCAAAATTTGGAAAGCTCCAAATTCAACAGTGCTGCTGTTTGCTATTAAAATTCAATAGTTCATCTCAGGTTGTGTAATTCCATATCAGTAATTTTAAAGACTCCTCCTCAAAGAATCACAGAACATCAGGAGCTGGAAGGGACCTTGAAAGCTCATCCAGTCTAACCCCCTGCAGAGCAGGATCACCTAGAGCAGATCACACAGGAACACATCCAGGCAGCTCTTGAATATCTCCAGACAGGGAGACTCCACACACA
Organism: Psilopogon haemacephalus; assembly: GCA_013396835.1. Taxonomy (NCBI): domain Eukaryota; kingdom Metazoa; phylum Chordata; class Aves; order Piciformes; family Megalaimidae; genus Psilopogon; species Psilopogon haemacephalus. The sequence goes on along the minus strand of VWZI01022028.1, from coordinate 2,486 downwards.
CCCTGGGCAGCCTATTCCAGTCTTCTGTCACCCTCACAGTGAAGAAATTCCTCCTCACTTTTCCATGGAACTTCCTATGCCTCAACTCATTGACCCTTGTGCTATCATTGGGCACCTTTGGAGTCTGCTTACACGTGCACATGCACAGAGGTGTAACCTGCATGCACAGGCAGCTGGAGTTGGTATTTGGGTTTTAGAGTCTTATGGAAGTGACTTGCAGGGTCACCTGCTGCTTTATAGGAGCCCTTGGATGACGAGATATGGGGATAGTAGTTGTAAAACCACCATGTTACAAACATTAGTTAATGCTTCTGTCAGTCAGTTCCCTCTGGTGTGCAGTAGTCTCTCATCAGGAGGCATTAATCTTACATTGGCTGATGCGCAGAAATGCAGCACTGCTCTTCTGTTAAACCAAAGTGGTGCTCAGTCCTTTGCAGAACTGCATTCCAGCCATGGCAAGAGGCAGCTCTGCTTTTTGGGCAACATCCTGTGCTGTTGCCTTCTTGTGATTAGTTTTGTTGGGTTTTTTTTTGTTTGTTTGTTTTTAATTTTTTTTTTTTTAAACTAATGTACATAAATCAGTGTACACTGTACTTCTGGCACTGGAAAATAATGCAGGTCACTCTAGCACCTACCAGGACAAAAAAAAATCTATAACAGTCTCCCAACTCAAAAGGACTTGAGGAAACCTGAGGGGTGGGTGTCAAGTGGCTGGGGCCAATCTCTTTTTGGTGGTCAGCAGCAATAAGCCGAGGAGCAACAGCTACAAACTGGAACATAGAAGGTTTCACCTCAAGATGAGGAGAAACTTCTTTCCAGGGAGGGTGACAGAGCCCTGGAGCAGGCTGCCCAGAGAGGTTGTGGACTCTCCTTCTATACAGACTTTCCAAACCCTCCTGGATGCATTTCTGTGTGAACTACCCTGGGTGATCCTTCTTGGCAGGGAGGTTGGACTTGATGATCTCTGGAGGTCATTTCCAACCTCTAAGGTTCTGTTTTATGATCTAGCTGTATTAAATAGTAAAAAAACCCAACATTACATGCCACAACTCTGTGCTGGAGGTCCAGTTCAGTTCTTGCTCAACCAGATCACTGCATTTTAAAGTGGAATTAGTCAAATTATTGGAGGGATGCCAGATAATCATTAATGTATGTCAGATTCTGCCCTACAGCTTTGCTGCAGTGGTGGAAATCCTTGGGACATCAGTCCCCTAATGCTTTAATCATCCCAGCTTGTGTATTTAGTGGAGACTGCAACCACCTCCACAATGATTTAAAGCTGATCTCTGTTCTCTTCCAAGGGGAACAATTTAGGTGTCAAAATCCTGGTGCAAGTTCATGGCTGTGAAGCCTGAGGTGTCATAAATGCTTCTGGCAACCCAGAGCGAGGCACCTAATCCCACAGGGCTAAGTCATGGCAGTTGTGTCAGTGCTGCTTTATGAGCTGCTTTATGCAGTTTCCTGCCTAGCAGGCTGCCAGCTCTGAATCCCATCTTTAAATCCTTCTCCTCATCCAGGGAATAGGAGGATCCAGCCATGGTTGTTTGTGTGCTAATTTAGGTGCCTTCCTAGAAATATAGAATCATAGAATCATAGAATGGTTGGAAGAGACCTTAAAGATCATCCAGTTCCAACCCCGCGGTGCCATAGGCAGGGACATCTCCCACTAGATCAGGATGCTCAAGACCTCATCCAGCCTGGCATTGAACACCTCCAGGGAGGGAGCAGCCACAACCTCCCTGGGCAACCTGTTCCAGTGTCTCGCCACCCTCACTGTGAAGAATTTCTTCCTAACATCCCGTTCAAATCTCCCCTCCGCCAATTTGAACCCATTCCCCCTCGTCCTGTCATTACAAGACCTTGTGAACAGTTCCTCCCCAGCTCTCCTGTAGGCCCCCCTTCAGATACTGGTAGGCTGCTATAAGGTCTCCTGGAAGCCTTCTCTTCTCCAGGCTGAAAAGCCCCAACTCTCTCAACCTGTCCTCATAGCAGAGGTGCTCCAGCCCTCTGATCATCTTTGTGGCCCCCCTCTGGACTCTCTCCAGCAGTTGCATGTCCTTCCTGTGCTGGGGGCTCCAGAACTGCACACAGTACTCCAGTACAAATATGTTCTTTGAGGGAAGATTGAAGTGTACAAGGAGTGGATTGCAGGTAATTTGAATGACCTATATGCTGGAGAAGTGGATTCTAAAATACCAGTGTGATTCCTTCTGGATTTGGCATGATAGTGGCAGGTCTGTCACAGGTGCCATGACCTCAGCAGTATTACAGGGTGTATATTTGGGAATTTGAACATTCGTCTAACATCACAGTATCAATAGTCACACAAACACCTGTTTGTACATCTTCTGTTTTCACCAGAGGCCAAGAGAGGTTCTCCTGCCCCTCAACTCTGCCCTGGCAAGGCTGCATCTGGAATACTGTGTTCAATTCTGGGCCCTTCAGTTCAAGAGGGACATAGAACTGTTTGAGAGAGTCCAGTGCAG
>VWZI01022025.1:339927-367949 GCA_013396835.1 Psilopogon haemacephalus | reverse complement strand
AGAGGTTTGCACAGAGGAACCAGGACTCAGAGATGGTGGCAATACTGCCTTTAACTGCTCCTCCAGCACATGCTTTGCCCGTACATGGCAGGTTACTGCTGACCAGTTACACCACAACAGTATGCCAGTGCTGGGCTGCTCAAGGGCTGGGCACTGCTGATGGTCTGGCCATGGAGACAGAGTATTGATATGAACTTACTGTGGAAGCACTTCCCTCCTCATGCAGTGCACTGTGTTAGTAAAAATAGTTACATGAAATTAAAGAGAACCACAGGGCATCTTCGTCATCTGATGCTGCTGGCAGTGTTGATGGTGGCACCCACATTAGTGAGTTTAGGAAGCCCAGGTTCAGCTTGTTCTTAGACACCTCCAACAACAGAGGACCACCCCAATCCTGAGTCTTCTGACATATTTGTCACCTTTGCCTTGTTCAGGAGGCAGTTTATAGACTATTAGCCACCCCAGTCTGATTGAGCTAGAGGATCTCTTTGCCCAAATGTAGGAAGCATCATATACAGCGCCTGACAGAATAAAATATGGTTGGAGGTTAGCTTCTTTGCTGAACCAGAGCATTCAACAATCTGAGTGAAAATGGCATGCAAAGTGGAAAAGACCTATCTTTGGGAGACATTAAAAATCAATGGGAATGAAAGAGCAGTGTGCATTAAACTCAGCTGTTACCCAGCAACAGCATCTGACAGCCACATTCTCAGCAACAGGCTGCTTCTGCCTATGCTGATCCTTTTTTTTTTTGGGTTGATGTGAAATGAAATGCACATTCAGCTTTTCTCATTTCTGCCCAGCCACCTCAGAAGCACCATGACAGACTCACTTCACTGTGCCTCTAGCTGGAGCTTGTACAAAGATCTGTGTGTGAATTGAGGCTTTGACAGGCTCACCTGTTCTTTGAAAATCCACTGAAGTGTTGCCACAGTATATAATCCTTTGTCACCTACTACTAGGAGCTGTCAGGCTTGACCACAGCTTCTCTTTAACATAGTTTAGCTAAAAGAAATGTAAGTTACTTGTCACTAGTAAAAGCTGACACCTAACTAGACCAGGAGACTGCAGGTTGGTTTGAATTACCATTTTAAGGCCCAGTTTGCCTAAATATATCCTGCTGACCTGCAAGAGGCATCAGCCTGACTACTCCAAGTCTTGCTCCACAGTTATCACCACAGCTAGGTTACACCAAAGAAATGGTGACGCAGCCATCCACGTGCTGAAGTCCAGCTAGGCTGCTGGAGCTGCATCCCCTCAAGCTGTCCTTTCTGCAGAGCTCAGCTTGGGCCCAACCTGCACCAAACTGTTGCAAACTCCTGTGAGAACTCTGAGCTCCACTCTGGACAGGAAAGTAAAGTATTTCAGCCTCTGCCCTCCATCCCTGCAAAGCTTCCAGTGCTGGTTTGCCATGCTTGACCCCCTTCCTTGAGCACTCTCACCATCCTAACCTGTGAATTGACAGCTCCTTTATCTGGGCAGAGTTGTCAGCATCTGCCCAGCTCCCTCTGTACCTTGGGGCATTCTATAAAATGAACGTCTGAGCAACGAGACATTTGCAGCCAGACTGACAGAAGTGCCGGCACATCTCCTTCCCTGGGAAGTGAACAACAGTTACAGTGAGCACCGGCAAGCAACTCAAGCTGGCTCCTGCCTTGTGCAGAGCAGTGCTTGTGTAAATTCACCAAGAGATGATGTGCCAGTAACACAGCTGTGCTCTGACTCTCAACTGCTGCGATGCCAACATCACAAGTGTTTGGGAGACGTGATGGTGTAATGCCCTCTGTCTTCATGTACTAGTCTTGTCCCCTGCTATGTACACTGTATTCCTGACTGCTCCTGAGCCTGCTTTCCAATTGCTACTTCTTCCAACTGACATTTCTTCCCACAACCAGGGCACTCATGCTTAGAGCCTCCTTGGAATAAAAGGTGAGGTTAAAGCAGGTCTTATCCATCCCTGCGTTCCCCATCCCATCTGCCACAGACCACCCTTCTTGCCTTAGATTGGTGTCAGCTTGGTGATGCTGCAGGTGCGGGGTGAGAGGGACATGCCAGTGAGTCTCCTGGAACAGCTGCAGATGTGGATTCAAACGGTGTTTGGGTTTTTCTTTTTCCCCCCCCCCCCCCCACCCCCCGGAGATTTAGTGAGAATTGCAGATGAGACATTTTAGTTTGAACACGGTGCCTTTTCAGTGGAGCAGCAATCCACTCAGCCCTGCCATTGGGTGGACTGAGTATGTAGCTGTGCAGTTCTGCACCTTGCTGGAGCTTACCTGGCAATACATGTCATGGAGGAAGAGTATGTGGAGCAGAGGACCCAGGTGACAACAGAGCTGGCCCTGTGCTGTTGAGGGAAAAAGTGGTAGGGAGGTATGAGCTGGCATGCCAGCATCAATGAAGGGCTGCTGGTTTTTTTTCCCTTCTCTGGACATTTATGGATACTTCTGAACTTCTGTGAACCTCTGAGTCACAGGATGGCAGCTCAGCAGATCAAAGAATTTGTCCAGTACTGGAATAAATTTGTGTGCAAGCCTGAACTGGTGAGCTGTCTCTGTTTGCTCAGCTGACAGCAGCGTAGCTGTTGCTAATTCCATTGCATCCCGTCAGGACAAAATGGAGAAAATGTAGCATCCAGCAAGGGAAAAATGCAGAGACTCTGTTTTGCTCTTTCCACTAAATGTGCTCAAAAGCAGGCAGACGGCTTTTCCCCCTTACTTCCTTGAGCACTGAGTGTTTGCTTTATCTGGTGATGTAACAGATTGCTAAATAACAGACAAACCTGGTATGAACTCTCCTACTTATCTTTGCACCAGTGCTTATATATGGAAGAACCTTGTTGCATTTTTCACTCGATTTTCAGATTTACGACTATCAATATGCCACTGCCCTCTGCTGGAACAGCATGACGAGTTGTGCCAGGTGAGTGGGAAAGAAAACCAGAGTGGAATTTTCTAAGTGCACAATAGTATTGCATTTACTGCACTTGGAACTGGAGCCTTGGGAAATGCAGCATGGCAGGGACAGCAGGAGCCCCTGCCATGGCCCTTTTCTTCCCTTGTGGTGGTGGGCTCCCCAGGATGGGAAAAACCTGGATGTGGAAAGAAACATCAGACCAGTTACCACATATGGAATGCAGATGAGATTTTTGAGAAGCTGTGTTTGTTAAGAATTTTTTATAGAATAGTCTGGATTCAAAGTGCCCACTTTAGGCTACCAGGTACATGCTAAAGGTTCAAGCTAGCATGCATTTTGTAGAGTAGATCATTCAATGCCCTTGAAAAAACCCTGCCATTCAAACTGCTGTCAGATGGCTGTGGTTACACAATCCATATGAACATCCTCACAATGTGCACTCCTCATGAGTACTACATCTGGGCTTAATCTAAGGCCAATAGCAGTCATCAGCTCTGAGCGAGCAGATGTAGCTGAGGAAGTGCTATCTCTCCAGAAAGGTTTCCATGAGATTTACTTAGCTGTTCTGCTGTGGTGCTTGGATTCTATCAGGCTGATTTGTCATCACGAGGGGCATTGGGTTCTTCCTGAACCACAGAGATATTATTGCTAGGTTAGTGTCCCAGGCAACTGGAGTTGCCAGCTTGAAGAACTGTGGCAGATCATCTGCTTAAAGCTAGAGGGTCAAAAATACTAGTTTTAATTGACATGTGCACAAAAAGCCATGGTGGTGTGTTCCACCCACTCCAAAGGTGTCCTCCATCTCTGGTCAGGGTGACATATCCTGGGAAAAAGAAAAAAAGAAACCATGCAGAATGTGTAGGCAAGTGCAGAGCAGCCTTCATGAACTACCCTTTAGTTTTGTTCAGGTTCAGTTTCACCTTTCTCTTCTGTTGCCCTTTCCCAAGTACTGCAGCAAATGACTGCCCTGAGGATAAGTGCACATTATCTAAAAATTAAATGAACTGAGTAATCAAAGACCAGCTAAGTAAAGGCTGAAGGGGAAAGCCTCCTTATCAGAGCAGCAGCTGGAGCACTGGGCAAGAAACATCTGCACCACTGACTGTTTTGCATGACTGATTTCCCTCATGTTATCTTCTAAGCCCTTTGCCTAATTACTTGGCCCATATATAGTTTTACATTACTGTAAATGCATAACAACTTTTTATAACAGCTCAGTGAATGACATACTGCTGCCCTTAACTTGGTAGCTGTCCCTGCAGTTACATACATTATAGGTCTGCCTTTCAAAAGTAATATAATGAAGTGGCACTTTATGTAACTCAATGGGTTACAGTAGGAAGCTGTTAACAGTAGAGGATTAAAATAAAACTGTTCTTGATATTTAAAAAGTGATGAAATGAGGAGAAAAATAAATCCACCCCCACACACTGCAAATCACTCCTTACAAGTTTGACATCTGCCAAGATCTTACTTGGAAGGAAAAAAAAACCTCCTGGGCTCCTTCAATCAGAGAGTCTTCCCACACTGTTCAAGGCACAAAGCTCAAAAGTGTTGTTTGCTGTCCATGCACACACATGGACAGACCACCCATATATACCCAGCATCCTCATTAACACATGCCACTTACCACAGTGTGGGTTTTTTGGATTGCTTTCTATAAAGTACTACTGCTGAACCGTCATATTCTGTGCATGCTCTGTGATGAGACTTAAACAGAGAGGAGCAGATCTGACACATGTCAGCAGGTTTCCTGGTTCTTTAAAGGTAAACAGTTAAAAGTAGGCCGTTAGTGTGCTACATATAATGTTTATACATCAGTATGTATTAATCAAGTCATTGGTTGACTGAAATATTTCAACAGTAATCAAAGTATGACTACAATTTAAATCAATGTATTGGTGGTGAGTGACTATATTTAGCTGGAAGGAAACTTATGAATAGAAGTAACTCCTGAGTTTCAGATTATTTATTGATATTACTTCTAAAAGATCATCCCAGCATATTGTCTGTTGCCTTCACTTTCATTTCCATGACACAACTAATACCATGAACTTGAATAACACTCAGATCATTTACTGGATGTGGCACTGAGTAAATCACAAAAGGGAAAAACATATTCTGCAAAAAGTGTTACTCTGGTAAGATGGGATTACCCTTGCATATTTATTTCCAATGTTATGTCCAGGCATTTACCTGCCTCACATACTCAACAGACACAGGACTATTTTCCAGAATTCCACTGAGTCATTTATGCCTTAAACGCTAAAAAATAAAATAAAAATAGAATCAACCATTCACTGTTGAAAGACTTTAATTATCTGGAACACTAACATCAAGAACGTTTACTTGAAAATGTTTCCACTTTAGTCCATCTTCAAACCTGTTACACTGTGTTCCACTGGCTAGTATTACAAATTTCACTGTTTCCTCATACTTGTAAAAAGACAGAACTACAGTAAATTATTTCACACGGTGTTTGGAGAAAACATATATGAGAAATTATTCTTTCCCTCTTCTTCTACCATGAAGCAGAAGCTTAGCTTTAAAGTAACAATCATTATAGAGCTAAATATATTTGACATATTTAACCTCACAAATAAATAAATATGTACAAGGGAGGCTACAGCATGTCAACTACAAAGTACAAGCTTTTCACTGTAGAATTGAGAGCACTCAAGAGCATCTAACTGACACAGAGTTTAAGATTACTACATGGTAGTAAAAAAAAAAAAAAAAAAAAGAGGAAAAAATCTTAATTCAGCAAAAATATAGGTAGCTGTACATTAAAATGATAGGTTACAGCTCCGCTTCACTCAGGATACTGTGTTTGCTTTTTATTTATATTATGCTGATCTGTTACGTTTTACCGATTCCTCATTTTTTTTTCAGGAATGTTTGAGTTTCCTTCTCTTCACTTCTGAACACCTTAATCAGGTAGAAATCTCACAGTAAGCTGCTATAGGAACACTATTATCTACAGTAGTTAAGCAAGTGGGACGATAAAATATAGGTTCACTAAATGCTTGTACTTAATCTCTCCCTAAATTAAAGGTATCTGACAACACTCATCCCTGTTAATAATTATATTTTTAGTGACTCGAGTTGACTTTCATTCATACCACCATATAAGCATTTGCAGTTACAAGACTGAGGTTTCATTTAAGGTCTGTGTAGCAACAGCAGTGCTTCTGGATGGGATATGGTCAGGTCATCTTCCCCTCAGCAGGGTTTTTGCAGCCAGGGAAAACACATTTGTGCGGTCACAGCATTAAATGATCTCTGCACACAAAAGCGCGCGCAAAGAGCAGAGAAAGGCACAAATCCACATCCCAAAATCACTGAACATCCACCTGCCTGGCAACTGAAAAAGATCTCAGCACAACTTCCTGGTCACCTTCTGAATACAGTTTTATATCTGGCTAAAGATAATTTGGTTAAAAAGAAAAAGCCTTTTTTTTAAAATGAAAATTTCCATTAGGAGACATTTCTCTTCCAGAAATGGTATTTGAAAATACCTTTGATGTTCTGGCCCATGCCTTCAGAGCCATGTGCAGTTGCAGTGTTTGTGTCACCTGTCATGGAGCCAGACATGCTTTACGAGGAGAGATGCATTTCTGGCAGTCGTGGCAACACACTCATGTGTCACACATTTATAGAGATTAGAACAAGTAAGCATGTTGTGCTCTTGTCTATTCTCTGCACACATACACAACTCAAATGTCATTATGCACACAGTATAGCAATAGGAAACTTCTTAATGTTGCCTGAACGCTGTTTAAACAAACTCTGTGCTCCAACAAGCTCAATCAAGTCAACCAACAGGGGGGCAGGAGAGGGATACTGATAATGTTATGTGCCTGGAAAGATGTTATTTATTTATTACTGGTAAATGTGTTCCAGGTTATTCTAATGTTGCAATGCCATCTGATGGAAGTGCTCATACATACAGTATATCTGAAGTACAGAGACTGACAAAGGAAACCATGGGTTTACAAAGTATTCACCTTGTATTTAAATACTTTAGCTTTAGCACCATTCACTGTGGTACAAATGCTGGTTTCCTCTGTCACATTTATTGTGTGATTATACAAATACACGTGGAGATAGATCTAGATATGTATTTATATATCTGTATCTAGTTGAATGTCTTATTTAGTTTAGTGAAAAACAACATTAAATATAGGATTGTGATGGGAGATGCCACATTTCATACATACCAATCAATTAATGTTGAAACATGACTTTGTGTAAACTTTGGATTTACCTGTGTACTTGTTCTGCACAGATGCCAAAGATCCATACTACTGCCTGCTCCCATATAATACCAATGGGCTTAAATTTTGCAAGAGTTATTATTAGCAACCTGCATGCTCTTCTCAGCTAATACATGTATGTACTAAGTGTGTTTCTATGTACACAGATACAAAATAGCCTGAATTTGTAGCACATACTGTTTTGGTAAGCATGATTAGGTCTGTTTAGTGAAATACGATTTAAAATAACCCTTTTAACATTGCTGTTAGGGTTTTATTCACTCTTGAAAAAGACCCAGACAGCACTAGACACTCAAGAAGCAAGGGTCCAACAAGTGTTGTAGGGAAAAATCCTTATTTTTATAAAGCAAAAGGCCATCAGTAAACTGTTCAATAAGAGCTTGCCTATACTGTGTGGTGTGTCTCTTTTCTCCAGGAATCAAGACTTGCTTCTGTTTGAACTACATAATTTAGAATTAGAGGCTGTTTGGTCTATTTACACAGGATTACAATTAGCTGTTGGCTGGCATGCATTTAAGAACAGCTCAATACCACAGTGGAAAGTTGTCTTTTCCCACAACGTTACAAAGGTAGAGAAATCGGTCCTTGAGTGGAAGCTGTCAGCACTTGAAAGTTAAAAAGCAGGAAAAATAATTAAACAGGTCACATTCTATGACATTCAGTTCTCCAGATTCCAGGCAGACTTTGCTTTAGAAAATTCAGAAGCACAGTTAGAACTTTGTGCTGTGACTAAATGTGTCAGACATGATGATATTTTCATAGAAGTTGTCACAGTGAGGATTGCAGTATCTCTTAACCTTGTCAGTAACGCTGTGGACAGGGATGACTGATGTCTGTTCTCCATCCCCTTGAGCAAAATTTGAAGATGGCTTGTCAAGAAAAACATTCTCTAGGAAGAGGAAAAAGCAACAAGAAGTTAGGGCTTCTTAAGGAAATTCATAGCTTAACAGGTGTGTCACTCCCACACATATATGCCTTGAATTGCCTCTACTGCTGAATTAAATCACTGACCTAATGCCCAGCAAACTACTTTTTGGCTTGGCACTGTTTCTTCTAAATTCTTTTGAGACACCTGGTTTTATTTTCTCAGGTCTCTTTTGCAATTATCCTGCTGTTCTTTTGCCTAAGGTGTAACTGACTCCTACAATCTTTTAATATATTAATTTACTCTTGATGCTTTGAATCTTTCAAGCTAAAAACATTTCAATTGGACTGATATACCAAATAGCATCTTCACACAATACACCAGTGGAAAATTACAGTTAAGCTGATTTAATAATTTAATATTAAAATATTAATAATTTCATAAAGAGTGGCGTTTTTTAAGCTATGCACAGAAATAATGTACTCTGCAGCAGCAGACAACTTGCAACTTGAAGCAGATAACTGACCTGCCACTAAACTTTGTGCTTGCCTATCATCTCTGTGGCTTTTCCATAGTGTGCAGCTGAACAACTGTGTGGAGGAAGAGATGCAGATAACTGGCATCTCTTCAGTTTGTGTGCTTATACAAGCCACGGGTGGAACTGAAAAGAAAAAAACACCAATGCAAATTCCCAACTGGGCTGGGAAAATCTGCTACGGCGGCTAATGTCATTGCTGTTCCGAGAGCAGTCAGTAGGTAGAGCTCACGTACTGAGAGATGAGAAGGAAAGAGTCTGATCTCAATTCACATTGTCCCAATGAGCTTTCTCATCTCTTCCACTGTAGTAAATAAAGCTAGAATTAACTCTTTTAACACAGTCAGGGTTTGGACCACTGTAAGCTGACAGTAAGATGGAGTATTCTGTTTTTTACAAGTGACATTTACAATGGCTGTTTACAAGACTTTGTTGAAATCACCTTCAAACATTCCCTGCTAAAGAATTTAGTGCATTATTTAAATTATGCTTTCACACAAGATTCTTTCTCATAGAAAAAGAAAAGAAAAGTAACCCACCCCTGCAGAAGTCATTACATCAAGCCATAAAACAGTACAAAGTGTTGCAAAAGGAGGAACGGATTGCAGAGGGAGAAACCAAAACAGTTTCATTCATGAAAAAAGAAGCAGGCACGTTTGGACAAATTGGGATGATTTTTTCAAAGCACTCAAGAATGTCCATGAATTGCAGCAAATAACTCCATGTCCAACAGCAAACTTCTGAGCGTTGTGTGCCTTCCAAATGTATGCATTTATTAGCCAATGGTACAGCATTTTAAAGCTTTTCTATGTATTCAATGTCTTATGACAAAGATGAAAAGTTAATTCTCAGCCTTTAGGGAAAACTTTTGAAATTTCCTGTAAATACATAGACTTTTTTTCCACAAGACATCATTATATTGCTAAATATCAGACATATCCTTGTGAAATTCGCATGCACAGCAATTACAAAAGACCTCTGGAACCAGTGGAGGCCTCTTTTTTTAGCTCAACAGGCTAAAAAAAGTATCACTGAAGTAATTGGGAATTGTCCCACCAGATTATCTGCAGAAATAGTCTTGACTTCTAATTCACAGATGTGTTATATATGGTCTTTAAGTAATAATATCTACAAGAAGTTTGTTTGAGACTCATAGACATCCATGCCACGAAATACTTAAGTGCCAATGTGATTCCTTTTGTCCACCTAGTAGGGTCCAACCAATACTTGCACCCCAGCTGGTGCAGTCAGCCACCAGTTCACCACGTGGGTTTCAGGCACATACAGTTTGTCATTCAGAGGTATTTTGGGAGAGATTTGATACAAAAAAAACCCCCAATGACTAGAAGACTAATTTAAAAATGGCAATAGACCAAATACAAATACAGTATCTGAAAATTTCAGTATTAACTTTTAAAAGACAAAAAAGATTTCTAGGATTCAGGTAGATTGTTTTTGGGTTTTTACATATGCTTTGTGTATGGGTGTTTCAACTTTATCTCTTTTTCCCCAGACTATTGTACACGGGAATTAATTTCAGGACATGGTCTGATTTCTAAAGTGGTATCTTCCAATTGCTTCATGCCCCATGCAGAGTGCAGACACCCCGAGATAGAAGCAGGCTTATCCTCTGATTCAGCATCAGTAGCGCAAGATGTAATAGAAACAAACAGCATTTCAGATTGATTAGCAAAGTCCTTTGTCAGTGAGGACATCATGCAAGCAGCATCCCTCCACCCTCTTCAAACCATGCATCAACAAAAGCAATTCTCACTTTACCTGTAACGCTCCACCAGTGATGAGGAAAGGGCCTTAGAAGACATTATCTATACCACAAACACATGAATGCTTGTGTCAATTCCAGGGAGCACATTATAACCATATTAACAAGAGTTGCCAAGTCATGCAGCTATGAAATTTTTTGCCTCCAATTTAGCTAAGACACCAAACTGAGAAGTTTAGCTGTATTAAAAACCAGAATCTTGATGTTATTTCCTACTGTTTTAACACATGACAAGAAATTTCAGTATTTAAAAACCTAACATTAGCTACAATTCCTTTGCGGTGCCACATTAAAATGTGTATTTTTAGAGGTCAAAATGTGTATTTTACATTTCAAAATATACTGAAAATTTACAAATATAGAGAAAATACATGGTATTCCCTAAGTGTTCAATAAACCATCACATTACAAATTATGACTACATTACCAACTTTGAATGTAATTTCTCTTTGTTTTGGATACTCTTGTTTTTACAATGGGATAATAAGACATATTCTTTCATATTCTTTCAGCCAAAAAAGGTGAAATTACTATACAAAGAAACGAGCAAAATCTGCTTTCATCACACCTCCTTTGTTAAGTGTGGGAAGACATTGAGATCAGAACTATATATTTCATACAATATATATCAGGTTAAGAATCCTGAAACTACATAAATTGGTGACATTTTCACAGAATCACTGAATTGTCAGGGCTGGAAAGGACCTCAAGGATCATCTAGCTCCAACCCCCCAGTCATAGCCTGGGACATCTTCCACTAGATCAGGTTGCCCAGAGCCACATACAGCCTGGCTTTAAAAACATCCAGAGATGGGGCTTCCACCACATCTCTGGGCAACCTGTTCCAGTGTCTCACCACCCTTATGGTAAAGAACTTCTTTGTAACATCTAATCTAATTTTTTCACACTAACCTTTGGGTAGAAATTCCCACCGTAGCTTTAACACAGAAAAACATATTTACAGATGAACTATGTGCAGTGAAGGAACTCACCTGTGTGGCTGTTTCGTTTGCAATATGTATTTGTTGTAGATTTTGATTTGGATGTTAAGTACGTTGAATTTGAGCCGATGGAACTAGAGGATAAGGATTTCCCAAGATTATCAGAACTCTTCTTTATGATATTGGTTGCTGTTTTGCTCCAGTCTAAAAATGATTAAAAATATTTACAGAAATAATTAGTATAGGTACTAAATGCCTAATTTATTCATTTATGAACATGTCAAGTATCAGATGTCTTTCTTAATCTAGCTTATAACAAACAGCCCATCTGTTGTGGAAGGCCAAAATAGGCCTAAACATGTCCTGTCTTGTCCAGACATGTTTCCCCTGTTCCTGTCTCCTCTGCTGTTGGGGGAAGGAACCATAGCAAAGGAAGACAAAGGCCTGGTGCCATTCTCTCCTCATTTGTGTTTTGCCCTAAAAGGGTAAAACTAAGCCCTCACTTTACCTAGTTTGGTCAAGTGTGGCAAACTCCCATTTTGATTGGCTAATCTGTGGCCAAAAGGCCATTAGTCTCTGGCTGAACTGATAAAAGGATATAAGCAAGTAAAGATAATGTGCTCTCTCTCTGCTTCTGCCATTGCTTTGGCCTTATTGTTCTTCTGCCTCATTGCTCTCTGCTATTGTATCCTGCCATAATAACAAGCCCTGCTACATAATAACAAGCCCTGATACTTTGGGTTTGTCTACCTGGAAACTTGGCCAGGCCTCAAGTTTACCAGGGATTAGCATTAAGTGCCTCACGAGCTGACAAGAAGTGCCACTAACATTGTGCTCTCTGCACATCTGCAAGACATCCTGCCTGCACCTCTGCACACCTCTGTGCAAAGTCTGGAATCCAAGAGGAGCCAGGATCGGGTCAGAAATTGTCTATCCCTCTCCCAGCACCCTATTAGAGCCTGGGAAGATCTAGAAGTCTTAACAGGTATTAAGACACTGACAGAACTCCCTTCAAGTGTTTGGGTACTGTCTGGGAACTACAATGCAGACAGGAGTCTGGAGATNTTGTGCTCTCTGCACATCTGCAAGACATCCTGCCTGCACCTCTGCACACCTCTGTGCAAAGTCTGGAATCCAAGAGGAGCCAGGATCGGGTCAGAAATTGTCTATCCCTCTCCCAGCACCCTATTAGAGCCTGGGAAGATCTAGAAGTCTTAACAGGTATTAAGACACTGACAGAACTCCCTTCAAGTGTTTGGGTACTGTCTGGGAACTACAATGCAGACAGGAGTCTGGAGATATTATTTTTGTGAGTAAATATTCAAAAGCCTCTTTGTAAGAAATTCTTTAACTGAATCCAAGTGCCTTCTGCCTTAAGCTGAATGAAGCTTGAGTCCCTCTAGTGGGCAAGCAGTATAATTGACTACAAGAACCTCTTTCAATTTCTAATAGTTTAATGTTTGCTATATTATTGCTAGCTATTTCTTAAGTGTTCTAGATTGCCACCGTGTTTTTTCCTCTGTGTAATGTTTTTCATGACCGAGCAAGGAACCTGATTAAAAATATCAATGCAGTGAGATTAAATATATCAATATAAAAAATAATAACATATATTAATTTAACTAAAGCCCACCCATACTGTTACACCATCCTTTTCCTGTCCGGTAGCCTCTTCTGTTCTTAGCTAACACGAGAATTCCAGCTTAACTTACTTTGCTGCTTACAACAGTAGTTAAAAACTGGTGGCTCTAACAGTCTAAACAGTCATTTGGATGGATGGCAGAACTCTAAAATCTGGCTTGCCAGGATGCAGGACAGCAGCAAAAATCTGTAGCAGTACAAGAATGCCAAAGTTTCATCACTTCAAGAGAGAAATTCCAAGCGATGCGTAGGAAAGGGATGGAAAGAAGCATTTAGAGAGGTTTTATCATTTGAGGGCAGATACTACATGCTAGTGGATTGGCACTTGTTATAGGGTTTAGCAAATTGGTGCACTATTAATAACAATGAATTATAAATGGTTATTTGGTAGTTCACAGCTGGAGAGTTTTCTCCTAACCACTGACACAACAAATCCCAAATTTAAACTAAATAACTAACACAAAAAAAATAATTGAGGAAGACTGACACTGAGAAATTCTCACAAGTGTCCCAATACCAGTCAAATAAATATATCTAACTCCTTTTGTACCACAGATTTGCAGGTCAGTACAGTTTCACACTTTAGACTTGTTGCCTTATTCACTGTACTTCAAGAAAATTCACAAAATGGAAGACAAGTACAAACCAGAGACACAAGAGCTACTTTAGTCTTGATTTAAACCAAGACAAGAATTTTATCTAAGTCATTGCTCTAAGGCATGGGTTACTATTTCTCCAATCTATCTCTTTGCAGTTGTGGTTCAGGTTTTCTCACCCTACAAAGTGAATGCATAAACATTTCACGTTGTACAATGAGAATGAACTCTCTACACAAAACAGAGCAAGACAAAGCAAAAATGTTGATGGCAAAGCAGATGCTTAAAACCTTAAAGCAAACCTTGGATGCCAGGAGAGAAAGCATGCAAGAGTTACAGGGAGCACCGTTATTATTTGGGATAAACTGGCATACCTTTCTAAGCAATGAGTTTATTCCACCTTACTTCAACAGAAGATTTCAAGCCTGGTCATTGAGATACAGTTGTCTACACACAAGAGTCTAATGCCATCTGAGATTGCCAAAGGTGCAGAAGAATATAAACACAAGTCTCCTACGTGTTGGCAACCAACAGTTCTTTTGTATCTCTAAGAGTTGCAGGTAAACTTCAGTTCTGGAACTCAATTGGGCTTCTGCTAAGGGCATTTCCTATAATTTTGAGTCTCTAATGGTCTGTCTGAATGATGTGTGAAAGGCAAAGCAGTTTGAAAAGACATGCAATTCAGTCAACATACTGTAACGCAGGAGAAAATGATTAAAATTATCTTTTGCATGCTACAGAGTTTGAATCTGTGGATCTTTTTTTTTTTTTTGGGTTTGGTTGCTGGTTTTTTAAAGAGTCTGAAGTGCCATTCAAGATCATGCTTATAGCAGTACAAAATTTATCAGCTGTCTTCACTAGAAAAATGACAGAAAATACTTGAGAATTTTTATGAAGTGATATCTGAAAAGTCCCTTGGCAATTGTGACTACTGAAGTGACAGCCTATAATTGATCCATTTCCCCATATATCTAGCTTACTTTGTAGCATGTTAAAAATAACACAGCAAGATGTTCATCTGGACTTTTGTGGACCATTGCAGCATCTAAGGAAGTTGCGAATTGCTTTTACCTGAATTATCTGCCAGTCGGAATCTGCCACAACAGAGATGTCTCCTCCATTGTTTCTGCACATTTTCTTTCATAGCACAATGGAATACAAATATAAACAAACCTGCATCAAAAGTAAATAAATAGTAAATGGATACACAGATTAACTGAAGTCTGCTACAAAGTATAAGCAAAGTAAAATAAAGTTTCTCACTGTTATCTATGCCTCACAGAGATGTTGAAATTAATCAAAGCTTTCCCATAGCAGCTGTAAAATTGTCTGGCATATCAGAAGAGAGAGCAGATGACCCCTTTTATTGATGCTGTAAATACAGACACTATTATATTACCAAGAAGATACTTTCACCCTCCTGTTCCATTACCTACAGAACTGTGGGCTGTATTCTTTTAAATCTGGAACTAAAGAGTGCTGTGAAAAAAAGGACACTTGGATTTATGTGCATCACATGCATGTTGTTGAAATGATTAGGAAAATATTAGGAATACGTTCATCATTACTAACTACATGTCCAGTTAATTCTGAAGAAAATTACTTGGTGTGTTTTAAGAATCTTTTTGTAGAGTTCATTTTTTTCATGCAATTGTATAATCCTTATTTTAAAGACAGAGATTAGCATCTAACACGTGGTAAAGAAGGACTTAGCTGGGCCTATGGTACAATTTTGTAATTCTACAGTGGTAGTTTGGAGCTAAACAGAAGTTGGAAATTTTATATGCTCCTGGCTCTCCCATGCAGGCACTGTTTGTTTCCATCCTCCTCAGGTTGGCATGTTCTTGTTTCACTCTTATTCTCTGGGAGATAGCCAAGTTGAAGTTGAACACCTGATGGCAAAGTGTTATTGCCAAGTCACTCATGATTACACCTTAAGCATGAATAAATGCTACATAATGTGGGCAAACATGCTTAAGTGCCATCCTCTAAAACCATCCCTTTTTGATCATCTTCAATAGTTCTGTATACTAATGCCAACTATGTTTCAGCTGGAAGAACACAATTTTGGATTACAGCTTGAAAAAAAAGGCATTGGAGAATAAAAATGTCCTCTCTTCTCCGAAGTGCTGCAATCTAACTTTGCGTGTATCAATGAGGGACTGTTCACAAGGTCTTGTAATGACAGGATGAGGGGGAATGGGTTTAAATTGGTGGAGGGGAGATTTGAATGGGATGTTAGGAGGAAGTTCTTCACAGTAAGGGTGGTGAGGCACTGGAACAGGTTGCCCAGGGAGGTTGTGTCTGCTCCTTCTCTGGATGTGTTCAAGGCCAGGTTGGATGAGGTCTTGAGCGACCTGATCTAGTGGGAGGTGTCCCTGCCTATGGCAGGGTGTTGGAACTGGATGATCTTTGAGGTCTCTTCCAACCTAAACCATTCTATGATTCTATGATCATTCACCTGGGATTGTATTTGCTTACAGGCAGAGACCACTGAAATCAGCTAACTTTAGGTAAAGGCTGTGTCATGAAACACATTTTTTGCAAAACTTTTCGAGAGCTGATGGGCAAGAAGAAGCAAAAGCACAGCTGAAGAAAGCCAAACAGACTTTAAGGCATCCCATATGAAAGCTCTGTTGCTTTATTGCTACTGCTGTCTGCAATTAGTAAAATATTTCTCTGTGTTATTTGTTTTAAGCACAAAGCAAGTCCAGTGCTATCACTAGCAGCTCTTACAGGCTTACAGGCATGCAGCTGTTTGTGGGCCCAAGTACCTCTCAAGACTTCTGCACAGCTACAAACTTACTAAACTGATGATTAATTAAATTGCAGCAAATGTTTGGAACACGCTGAATAGTTAAAAAAGAAAATATGTGTGTCTATAGTAATAGAAAACAAATGCACTGCATTAAGTACTCTGCCTTTGCCCTGTCTCGGCTCGATCTCCAAACTTTCTTTCTCTGTATTTCATTATTCATTAAATTTACAATGTGCTTTAGTAATACAGCTTTGGCTTTGATTCCCAGAGCCAAATCATACTCTAGGCTTGGCTCTATCTTGGCTCTGACTTAAAAGTATTTGGCTTGTCCAGGCATATATATAAAATAAGCAGCCAAAAAAGAGATGTTCCCAGATTTTTTACTCTGTCAAAGAGAGAAAAATAATTTCCTATGTAGATGAAATAGCAGGGTACAGTAACACCAGTAGTTGCTGCAAGTTACTTTTTCACTGCCTGTGCACAGAAAACTGTTGATGGAGGATGCTGATATAGCTTAAAACACTCTGCAGTTTTCAAAAGCTTGAGAGAATAAAGATATTTACTGAGGCCTCAATAATTAAACTCATGTTATTAATGATGAAAGACTTGCCATACTGAACTACCTTTTGCTTCCTGATAATAGAATAATAGAACCATAGAATGTACTGGGTTGAAAGGCACCTTTAAAGGTCATCTAGTCAAACTGCCCTGCAGGTAACAGGAACATCCCCAAGTAGGTCATGTTACTCAGAGCCACATCAAGACGGACTTCTAACATCTCTAAGGATGGGGCCTCCACCCTGGGCAACCTGTTCCACTGTTCCACCACCCTCACAGTAAATCACTTCTTCCTAATGTCCAATTTAAATCCACCCTGCTCCAATTTAAAACCATTGCTCCTTGTCCTACTGCTACATGCCTTTATAGACTCTCCCCAGCTTTCTTGTAGGCCCCCTGCAGGTACTAGAAAGCTTCTATCAGGTCTCTCCAGAGCCTTCTCTTCTCCAGGCTGAACAATCCCAAGTCTCTCAGCCTGTCTTCATAGGAGAGGTGTTCCAGTCCTCTGATCATTCTTGTGTCCCTCACCTGGACCCACTACAGCAGGTCCATGTCTTCCCTGTGTTGAGGGCCCCAGAGCTGGACACAGTACTCCAGGTAAGGTCTCACCACAGCAGAGCAAAGTGGCAGAATCACCTCTCTGCATCTGCTGGCTAGGATTCTTTTGATGCAGCCCAGGATGAGATTGGCCTTCTGGGCTGCAAGTGAACATTGTTGGCCAATATGCAGCTTTTCTTTCACCAGTACCCACAAACCCTTTTCACTGGGCTGCTCTGTATCGCATCATCCCCCAAGCCTGCGTTGATAATGAGGACTATCCTGATCCAGCTGCAGGACCTTGCACTTAACCTTTTTGAAGCTCATGATACAAATTTTGAAATTTTCTTTGCTTTATTCCATCCCCTTACAGCTACATGTGCACTCCATCAGTTTTATGTGCATTTAAACATCTTCTTTCTTTAGTTTTGCCTAGCTCTTTTTAACACAGCATCAAGCATTTTCAGATATAGAACTGCTATCATACTGTGCCTTACATGACATATCTGAGGATGTGCTGTGTCATCACTGATACCACAATCTATGAAAAATCTCATCACTCTTTGCACTTACTCCTCAGGTTTTTCAGTTTCATCTTCTGACTTAACTGCCTTCCAAATACTCATTTTCCACTTAACAGTGCTATTGTCCCACAGAGACATAAGCTGTGGTGGTCAACCTTGCATGCACTCTGCACATACAAGCTTAATTGATTGCATTGGAAATTCTGGTTACAGAGAACTTGTTTAATTTGATCCTTGGCATGTTTCTCAGAGTTTTAATCTTTTTTTCATGTTCTTCCCATAGTTCTAATCTCTCTAGGCCCTTCTAAATTTTTAACACAGGCACATTGGTGCAAACAGTTCATTATGCTGCTAGGGGAGTATCAGAATCTGTCCTTTGGAAAAGAAGTCTTTAGTAAAGAACATCACATCTTAACTATTTTTTGCCATATTGCCTACATTTTAGGTTGAAACTGAACCAACCCAAACCCCACAACATTATTCCCTTTCCACAAAAGCTCAATAAATCTTTCAGCGCAGTAAATACATCTAAACTGTAACAGATAAAATCTCAACAGTGTAACGTTAAGAACTTTTTCCAAAAAAGCAAGGTATTTTGCTGACCCTGGGAATATTTTATTTTTAATCTCAATATTTGTGTGGGATAACACATGTTCCTCCAATGACATTCTTCAGTTTGTTTTTTTAACGATTTTTTTTTGAGGCAGATTTTTTTTTTTTTATACCAATATGTGTGTGGTACAACACACATACCCTTCTAATGACCTTCTTAGTTTTGTGGGGTTTTTGGTTTTTTTGTGTTTTTCTTTATTATTGAGTAGAGTAAGCGGAGGTGGACATTCTTATGTCATTTGGTATGTACGCAAATCCTAGCTCTGAGATGGAATTATTTTAATGTCAGTTATTCTGTAATTTGTAACCATTCTGCTACATTTTTCAGGACAAACTGTTGCAAAAGCCAAATATTCAAAATTTCAATAAAGGTAACAAAAATAAGGTGACTATAACAGTGGCTTAGCACAAGGTGCAATGGGTGTAAGTTGAAGCACAAGAGATTCCACCTCAACACAAGGTGGAACTTCTTTACTGTAAGGGTCACAGAGCACTGGAACAGGCTCCCCAGAGAGGCTGTGGAGTCTCCTTCTCTGGAAACTTTCAAGGCCTGTTAGGATGTGTTCCTCTGTGCTAGATTGTATGGTCCTGCTCTGGCAGGGGAGGGATAGACTTGATGATCTCCTTGGGTCCCTTCCAATCCCTAACATCCTGTGATGCTGTGGCTTGATTTTCCTCAAAGAACAATTCATATGTCTATGTTGTCTTTCCACACTGAAATAGGGCTGAATATTGTTTTAGGAAGTTCTCATGACTTACAGTGTACACTTCAGCCCAAAAGGCCAATCACATCGTGGGATGTATCAAAAAAGAAGCAGTGCCAACAGATGGAGAGAGGTGATTCTGCCACTTTACTCTGCTCTGTTGAGACCTCACCTGAATTACTGTGTCCAGCTCTGGAGCCCTCAACATAGGAAAGACATAGACCTCCTGGAGTAGGTCCAGAGGATGATCACAAAGATGATCAGAGGGTTGGAGCACCTCTCCTATGAAGAGAGGCTGAATGAATTTGGGCTGTTCAGCCTGGAGAAGAGAATACTCCAGGGAGACTTTATAGTAGTCTTCCAGAACCTGAAGGGCATCTGCAGGAAGACTGGAGAAAGACTATTTAGAAGGTGTTGTATTCATAGGACGAGGGGTAATGGTTATAGACCAGAGCAGGTTAGGTTTATGTTGGACATAAGGAAGACATTCTTTATAACGAGAGGCAAACACTTGAACAGGTTGCAAAATGATGTGGCTGAGGCCCCCTTCCTGGAGACATTCAAGATCAGACTTGATGTGGCCTGCCCTGGACTGCCTGACCTAATCGGAGGTGTCCCTGCTCACTGCAGGGGAGGTTAGACAAGATGACCTTTGGGGGTCTTTTTCAATCTAATGCAATCTGTGAATGTGTAATAAAATAGTTATGAGCTTTACAGATTCCCTACAGGAATAAATTAAGGGAAGTGGCTTCCTATATTTGTTATAATCAGTGAAAGGAAATCTTGAAGGTCATACAGCATCTGTCTCAACAGAGATTATTGCAAACCATTAGGTAGAAATAACATTATTATAATACAGTGTATTATATGGAAATGATCATGAAATAATTCCTTAAATTCAGATATTCAGCCCCTATGTAGTTGGTAGCATTACTCCACATAAACAGAAACTAATGATGGTTTACTACCAAGGGAAAACCTAAAGTGCCTGTATTTAAGCTCCCCAACTGAACTGCTGGACATAATATGTTCTATAATAGCAACATCTTCACAGAACAGAAATTCATCTTACCTTGCAGTGAATTGAAGATTGCGAAGAGATACAAGAAAGGAAGAGTTAAGGGACCCCAGGCAAAAAAGGCAAAGCCCCACGTCATGCCCAGGAGGAAGGTGAGGCTGACCACGCTACGGAGGTTCCTCAGAATCTCTTCCTTTAGGCTCCGATTAGTTCTTTTCCCATTCCTCCCACATATCTGCACCATCACCACAATAAACATGGCAACGTTCATCAGAAACATGATGCCAAAGTAGCCAGCACAAGTCACGTAAAAGACAACTTCATTCTTGATCCAGCAGCTGTGAAAAACCGTGACAATATGATTAGTTTTAGATAATGCAAGCTATCTTCTGACTATTTGTATGACTACAAGGAAAATCAGTTTAGATCTGATTCAACTGATGCAGAGCTATACTCTAAAATGAAACCTTTATCCACTGTTTGTAAAGAGGATGAAGCCTGGTGGCATCTTAAGTGACTATAACCCATAGTATTACCATGTCAGAAATCTAAGGGTTGCACCAGATTTTAGTTAAAATTGACTTGATCTCAGGTAGGAGGTGTGGGAACTGCAATAATGGAAAGTTTAGATAGACTCCATGTAAGTAGCTTCACCACTTCTACATGTATAAAGCTTTAGTTACAGAATGGGCAAACTTAGACCTCCTGCCGAAACCTCAACTTTCTAACATGATCTAAAGGAGAACTCATCTATCTCTGGGGAAGAAGGAGGATGGGGGCCATTTGACCATCTGCCACGTAAAAGACCTAGTTTATCCCTCTAGCAGTGGAATTGCTGGAGTGCTTAGCATGATACTATTAAAAAAACCACAGAATGACACTTATACTTATCATGGTGAAGTTTTCCCAAAGCAGGAACAGAAAATGAGGTAACAGTCACATAAATATGTTGGCATTTGTAGATTAATATTTGGACATCCAGAGAAAAACACATAAAGCTATTGACAACAGTCTGATTTACTAAGGAGGCTGTTTATATACTACTACTTTCTTTGCTGTTACCTTCAAGATACAGCTTTCATTTAAGATAAACCAAACCAGGTGGTTGGTTTTTTTTTTGTTTTATTTTCATGATGATTTTATTACCATTGTGGTTGTACCTGGCACTGGGTAATGCAGATTTCCCTCCAATTTTTCTTGTAGCCTTCTTCACACTTCAGATTCAAATCGTTTAGAATTTGCCTACCTTGCTTGTTCAATGCACCTCTGACTTTTCCAAAGAAATATGACCAATGCTATTTGTTTTTCATATTATAAATGACAAAGTACAAGAGATTTAAATAAATACTCACAAGTCATCTCCTTGCCCGTTATCACGACTGCCATATGAATCCTTGCCATAAATACTACTTGCATTTGTATTAGCACTGGCTAAAACAATTGCTATCACCAGAGCTGGCAAACCTGTAACACAAGAAAACTTGCAGCTTGCTTTCATATCTCATAAACCTTCAAAATCACCACACAAAGCTTAATTATTGATGCCTCCATCCCTATTGTTTTAGATGGGAGGTAGTTCTATCAGAAAACTCTACTCAGGAGAAAATACTTTGTCAATAAGTAGGAATGCATAAGCCTTTCAAAGCACTTAATGTAATATTAATGAACAAGCCTCATAATGTTCTGTAAGGTAGAAAATGTTATTTTAGCTTGTGATATGGAAACTAAATTAAAATAATCTCCTTCATTTACCTAAAGTTAAATTTGCAACTCCATTTAAGCTCTCTCAGAATCACATCATTAACCAGGTTGGAAAAGACCTTTAAGATCATCAATACCAACCTATTACCTGAGACCATCTGATCAACTAAACCATGGTACTAAGTGCTACATGCAGTCTTCTTTTTTAAACCTTCCAGCCTAAACCTTCTGTGGTGCAGCTTGGGACTGCGCCCCCTTGTTCTGTCACTGATTGCCTGGGAGAAGAGACTGATCCCCAACCTGGCTATCCTTTCAGGTGGTTGTAGAGAGCTGTAAAGTAACCCCTGAGCCTCCTCTTCTCCACGCTAAACAGCCCCAGCACTCATAACATAGTGAGAAGATTAAAAACATATTACAGAAAACATATCTAATGGAGGGATGGCATTGGGATTTTTCTGAGAGATTTTTTTCTCCAGCGATGCTATCGTACTGGATTAGGGTGGGAAATATGAATTTAAACCTAAAATTTCTCCACTGCTCTCAACAGTAAATGTCTTTTTCTATAGCATTATATATAATCTACTTAAATGTGTCCCTCAAAAATGAAGTTTTAAAAAGATAAAGGGAATACTGTAGGACCATAGACAGCCATGTGGGAGAGAAGTCTGTGCAGGACTCTGTACAGCTCACACAAGGAAAAAAATGTACATTTCCTGACATGCCTTATTTACATGTCTTATCCTTGCTATGATAAAACAGATTCAAAGGGGAAGAGGTTAATTTGCTTTTCTGACTGCTCAGTCCTTGTCCTCTGCTGGGGCTGCCAAAAAGGATGCTAGCTGCCAATGGAAAGACATCAATTATCAGCTGGACTGAGGTCATTGCTCTAGCCATGAGGTTAATGGTTTTGTATTGTGTTGTATTATTTCAAACACAATATGTGCATTCAGGCAGAAGGCACGGATTCCTGATATAGAAAAAAAAACCCTTGCTGCCTGAGCCTTGCAGTTATTTTTCAGTATTACATTTTCCATTTCAGTCCTGCTGTGTATACTGCTTAGGGCAGGCAGGATCTCTCTGTGGTTTATTCAGTTTCCTGAAGCTCAGGAAATTTTGGCTGTTTCCGAGTCCTGCCAGAGGCTTTGTACTTATCAGCAAGAAACTTTAAGCTGGACTGAAAGCTTCTGCAGTACCTGCAAGAGTTTCTGAATTGTGTGCCATGGTTCTCCACCTCTGATATGACACATTTCCCCCCTCCCATTCTGGCCTCTCTGGGAAGTTAAGACCAGTTTATCTGATCTCTCCGCAGCTCCTCGGACAATAAGCTGCTTGGGGTGCTGAGTGCCAGCTGCAGTGTATTTGCAAAGAACTATACTGGGGAGCTTGGTGACAAAGAGGGCTGCCTTCATGCCAGCACTGCCAGGGGTAGGGGGAAGGAACCATCATGCTGATTGTGATTCTGCTCTGCAGTTACGACAACTTCTATGTTGCAGCATTTAAAAAAACAACATAGTATGCAAATATTCACAGATTCGTAGAACTGTCAGGGCTGGAAGGGACCTCAAGGATCATCTAGTTCCAACTCCCCTGCCATGGCCAAGGACTCCTCACACTAGATCAGGTTGCTCAGAGCCCCATCCAGCCTGGCCTTAAAGACCTCTACCGAACTCACCCCAGCCAATGATGCAAAACTTCAGTATGTATCGCCGGATGTACGTGTTGAACACTTTCACTAGAGCAATGTACATATGAACAGCTTCCAGTCCCATCCACGTAAAGGTGGCCAGGAGAAAGAAGTGCAAAAGTGCAGCTACAGCTATGCAGAGGCCATCTATGTTAAATGACGCAATCCAACCATCAAGCAAGAAGATCAGGTTAAGGAAGAACAGGGCTGTGCTCAAATTCATCAGGATTTTGGATGGATAATCTCTTCGCAGCTTCCTAACGAGAGAAATGAAAGTGCACATGACTAATGGGCTCCAATCACCCAGGCCACTTAGAGCAGCTGGGTTTATCAGTTTACAAAGTAAATAAAAGCACAGGGATCTCCTCCTAGCTGTGAGTTTTTGTGGCCATAAAGCACAGCGTGATACTGCTGTATGTGGTGGGTTCTTAATGAGCTAATTAACTGCCACAACATTCTAGCACTGAATTAATTATTACAAGCATTTCAAATTAAATATCATGCAACGTGTTTAGCACTTTAAAAATAACTGAAGAAAATGAAAACTTTCAAAATACAGCTGACCAGATTATCTCTGATCATTTTATATGTAAATCTTTGCTTAACTTTCAGAGGATACCGTCAAGTGCATGCTCTTTGCTGTTCAGTTCTTTTGTTAGCTTCCTTTTCTTTTTGTTTTAGGAGGATCAAATCAATTTTCTTTTTTTTAACTGATGCACATTGAAATGTATGAACTGAGGGCAATACAACAAATTCTGCTACCTTGTACCAGAACAATATACCATAGGTAATAATACAAGAACGTAATCACTGGGGATATTTAGAACTTGAAAATCTCTTTTCCCCTACCCCCTAGCAAACTATCCATCTTTAGCAGCTACACTGCGATGTCCTGTTACAGACAGAATGGTTCCTTTGTTTGCTATGACTTCATTTTCTCTTTTCACTGCTCACAGAGCTGTATCACTTCAAAACTTTAACATTCCCAGGAGTAACTTTCACATTTCAGTTGGACTGCTGTTGAAACTGTTGCGACGATTCACAACTTCATTTTATTTCTCTTCTTACTGCCTTCTGAAGGGCTCTAAAATGTAACCATTCTAGTTTGAGACTTCTTTAAAACTTTTTATGCTCACACAGGCAAGTTTTGTTTTTACAAAAAGCCTGGTTGCAAATTTTAAAAGAATACGTATCTGTTCAGAATCCAGAGGATACTGTATTCCCAGAAGAGAAAATTTTGAGACACATGAGCCTTATTCCCAGGCCTGAGGAGCAAAACACATCCATTTGAAAGAGAAGGAAAGAGCCTGAACTTAAGTTCCCTTGAAAAACATTCTGACCATGATTTTGCGTATTTATTTTCTTAAACATAGATTTCCCTTCCTAGACAAATAAACCACCCTAATCTTATAACCAATTTATTTTATTCATCACACACAGATACTTTCTTTTCCACAGAACTAATACTTACTCAAATGCAATATATGTCAGAAGAGTTGCAGCTGAAAATATAGCAGATATCCCACAGCCTATATAGGTGATAAAAGTGAGGACCTTGGTATTGTGTGTGTCGATTTCTGTAGCAGTTCTCTGAAGGTCCTAAGTGAGAGGAGGAAGAGGTGTCAGTTATAAGCAAACACCTTTTCCACAAACACAACACTCATTCTTGGCAATTTGTCAAGTAAAACTCAAAAGCACTTTCACAGAACCACATAAAGTTAGGGGCTGGAAGGGACCTCCAGAGATCACCTAGTCCTGCCAAAGCAGGATCACCTAGGGCAGACTGCACAGGAATGTGTCCATGTGGGTTTTGAAGTGTCCAGAAAAGCAAACTCCACAGCCTTTCTGGGCAGCCTGTTCCAGTGCTCTATTACCCTCACTGCAAAGAAGTGTCTCCTCGTGTTGAGGTGGAATGTCCTGTGTTCTAGTTTGTATCCATTGTTTTTTGTCCTATCAATGGACGCCACCAAAAGGAGACTATTACCTTCAGCTTGATACCCACCCCTCAGATAGGTGTTGATAAGATCCCCACTCAGCCTTCTCATCTCAAGACTAAATGACCCCAAATTCTCTGTCTTTCTTTGTAGAACAGATGTGCAAGTGCTTTGATCGCCATCATAGATCTTTGCTGGACTCTGCAGCAAGTCCCTGTCTCTCTTGAAAAAGAGCAATACCACTATAATCCCGATGTTACGCTTCATATTTTCTGAGTAACCTTAGTCTATAGTTACTGCATCTCTCAATTCCTTCCCATTTCTATTCAAAACTTTGTACTGTAAGAATTCCAATTGCTGGGGTCAGCAGATAGAGCCTGATACTAAACCTTGGATTCTGGTATCAGGAATTCTAATATCTTTCACTGGAAAAAATTCCCCTTTTCAAACTCTTTAGTTTCACTGATCTCTTTAAGAAGATGTAAGATTTAGGGAACATGTGAAGTATTCACACTGAAACATGCAACATTCTGAGGAGTTTCTGACATCACTGCTTGTTATTAAAAATTCGTAAGAGTCAATGCCACTGCTTCATCTATGGGTGAAACCAAGGGCAAGATACTGCTTTTTTTTCTTTTTTTCATGGTCTGTTTTGACATGCAAACTACAGCTATAAATAGAATTGGTCAGAAAAACAGTGACATAGACAACACGTTAAAAAAAAAAAAAAATAACTTGGAAATGAAGCAGGAACGTTCTGAGGATTTTTTTCCAGTTTTCTGCCCAACTGTAATTGCCACATCGTACCGTCTGAGAATAAATGCCAGTGTCATTTCCTTCTTTAAGGAGAACAAAAAATGGGAATGTTTGGATCTATGTCACTGTGGAGTA
Source organism: Psilopogon haemacephalus (assembly GCA_013396835.1). Lineage (NCBI taxonomy): Eukaryota > Metazoa > Chordata > Aves > Piciformes > Megalaimidae > Psilopogon > Psilopogon haemacephalus. The sequence continues at coordinate 341,477 of VWZI01022025.1, read as the reverse complement.
AATGTAAGCAAATACTGAAACATAATGGTGCCATTCTACAGTGTCACTGTTGTCCACAGCAAAACTATCCAGCAAAAAGAAATGCATCAAATGCTAAAAGACTTGCCATTCTTCATAAAAAAAGGAAGTAGAATTTGCTTCTCACACTGTCCCAGCTTTATATGACAGTTTACATATGTATAAGGAGACCCCTATTTGAAAATAATTTAATACCTAAATTAAAGTCAGAAAAGATTATTAAAATGAGAAAGAATTAGAAGGGTCAAAACTGTTGGAACATAGCCCTGATTCAAAGAACCTTTGCCTTATTTCCTACTGCCAGAAAAGCGTTAAGGGAAGAGAAGGGACTCATTGAATATATCCTGAAGAAAGCCTTCTTTTCCCCCTCCCTTCGAGGACAAAAAGTGAAACAAGAGCACAATTTAGCTTGCAAAAAGAGAAAAATCTTGTGGCTTTTTCATATCTACATCTGAGCATGACGTGAAGAGAGCAGCTCTATTAAGGAGGGCCTGAAAGGCCAAAGCTGAAAAAGTACCCATGGCTCCTTTGTGCATTTCAGTCCTATGTGTCCCTGCAACAAGTCAAATAAAACCCAAATGCATCCACTAGGAGCATTGCTGTGATCGGGAGCAAACACTTTTTCAGCAGGTGTGTTTCAGAGGCTGAAGTATGTCAATGTCAGATGGGAAGAAATACTTCAGCCCACTTCTGATCTTAAAAAGGAAAGACAGCAGTATTCCACCTTTTTCATATTGGGACTTTTTTTCCCCTCAAAAACACTTTACATGCAAATTACTGGGGCCTGAATGCATCTCCCTAATAGGCTGTTCTCTGCTTATCTCAGACACTCAGTCTGGAGACTTTGCTTAAGGCTCTGAAAAAGTAGAGTTGCACATTTTGTACCAGCCCTCAGTGGGGAGAGTTTCTTCAAGAGGCAGGCTGTACTATGTGGAACCCCCAATCCTGATTAAAGTCATTTATGAAAGAACAGCAAATTCAGGCTTACACTCTTCACCAAACAAGTTATTGCTTTATGCTTTTTATCATTAGATCAATATAAAATCTTGTCGGATTTGGAAACCTAAATTTGCAAGGGATCATTTAGTTTCTTAAATCTCAGGATGAAAGGGAATTATTGTTCTCCCCTGACTTTTAATTTCCATCAGCAGTTCTATTTACTGTAAGATACTTTTCTTTCCATGACTGTTTTCCTTAGCAATACAAGTTTTTCTTTTTTTTTTTTTTTTTTTTTTTTTTTAAAAAAACCCCTGNTTTTTTTTTTTTTTTGAAAACAGCACCTCAACCTTTTCTTTTATCTTTTATTCTGAAAATAACTTGCCATTTGACAGATACTGAAATTTCAAAACTGTGTGGACTTGTTTCCTATTCATCCCTTTTGCATTACACCTTCTCACCTCAGCTGCAGGTCATTTCTACCAGAATACATTGTTAAGGGAAATGACAGGTGTGTTGGTTTGAGCTAACTGGAGAATTTGAGTGAGAAATTGGACTATTGGCTGAGAGACAGAGTTAAATATATAGTGTCACTT
>VWZI01022025.1:275295-339783 GCA_013396835.1 Psilopogon haemacephalus | reverse complement strand
GGATTTTGGTCTCCAGGAGGGGTGTGGTGTCTGTATTCCTTTTTTACTGTATATTTCTGTAAATATCTGTTGTATCTTGTAAATATTTGCTTGTATATTTACATTGCTATAAATATAAAGCTTCATTTATTAACTTCCAGTGTGTTTTTCTGAGTTTTAGCCGGGATTTTAAAAGGTGGGGGGGCAGGTCACTGCAAACCCACTACAACAGGGATGCCCTGCACCTCAGGCTCAGTCAAATCAACTCTATGTTTTTCTAGTGGAAATGTTAGTACTAGGCCTCTGTTTTACAACCCCTGACTTTGTTCTTCACCCAGCCATATACCAGATTTCATAGAATCAGTGGTTTGGGTTGAGAGAGACCTCATAGATCATCTATTTTCAAACCACCAGCCATGGACAGCAACACCTTTCACTAGACCAGGTTGCTCAAAGCCTCATGCAACCTGTCCTTGAACACACAATCACCAAATGTTAGGGGTTGGAAGTGACCTCCAGAGATCATCTAGTCCAACCCCACAACAAAGCAGGATCATCTTGAGCAGGCCACATAGGAACTCATCTAGAGAGGGAGACTACAAACTCTCTGGGCAGCCTGTTTCAGTGTTCTATCACCCTCACCATAAAGAAGGTTCTCCTGATGTTGAGGTGGAACCTCCTGTGTTCTTGCAGGTACCTGTTGTTCCTTGTCCTATCATTGGGCACCACCAAAAAGAGACTAACACCTTCATTTTGACGTCCACCCTTCAGATATCTATAGATGTAAGATCCTCTCTCAGCCTTCTCCTCTAAACGGCCCCATTTCTCTCAGTCTTTCTTCATAGAGAAGATGTGCAAGTTGCCCAGTCACGCTTCTATCTCTCCTTGGAACTCTTTCCAGTAGGTCACTATTTCTTTTGAACTGGGGAGCCCCAAAACTGGACACAGTATTCCAGTGTGGTGTCACCAGGGCAGAGTACAGGGGGCACCCACAACTTCTCTGGACAGCCTGTTTTGGTGTTTCACCATCTTCACAATAACAGAGCTTCTTCCTTACATCTAATCTAAATTTACCCCTGTTCAGTTTAAAACCTCTATCCCTTGTCCAATCACTACACTCTCTGATAGAGTCCCTCCCAGTCTTTCCTGTAGCCCTCCTTTAATTACTGGAAAGCTGCTATAAGCCTTCCTTCTCCAAGTTGAACAACCTCAACACATCCTGTGTTCATACGGGAGGTGCTCCAGTTGCCTGATCATCTTTGTGGCCCTCCTCTGGATCCATTCAAGTGGGTGCATGTCTTCCTTAAACTGGAGGCCCTAGAGCTGAACACAGCACTCCAGGTGGGGTGTCATGAGAACAGAGGGGGAGAATCCCTTCTCTCAATCTGCTGGCCACACTTCTTTTGATGCAGCTTCTTTGAAGTTGGATGTTATAATATGCTTCTTAAAATTTTGGTATCACTCAGAAGTCTCAATTCCAGGTATTATGTGATAGAGTATTTTCAAAATTTGGAATATTCATAGGAACATATTTTAGTTTTTATTTTACAATATTTAGCCACTTATAAAACACATAGTAATACACTTTCATTGTTAACTTTATTCATTACACTGTTCTTGAATAATTATCACCAGCTACCGTGTTGTGGAAATAAAACTTAGTGACAATAAGGGCGGAAATAATGCATTATTGTTAAAAATTATGTGCAAAAGGAGCAACTCAAGTAGCAAAAATGAGAGTTGTCTTCACCCAATACAAACACTGAACTGCAGTTTCTTGGAAAGAGAACTTAGTGAACAGGGAGTTTGCCTACCATTAGGACCCCAAAGTGTGTGAGGTGGTTGCATAAGCAAACTGTCTCGTTCTCGTTGGACTCTGTGCCCACTTGACAGCCCTCAGAGTTCCAGCCACCATTGCCACCTGTGAAAATGAAAGAGGAGAAACTGTTCTTTCCAACTCATATCACTCTCTCTTTTAATAGATTCCTCACTTCATCTTGTGCAAACACCGAAGTGCTTTCTCAAGCTGAATGAGTAAACACTACAAACAATCATGAGAGAAGCAAGTGTTCCATTTCCCAGTTTCGGCAAGGAATCACACCCACGTGAGTGCCCCAGTAATGGACTACTGAGCAGAAGCAATAGATGGAGATCTATAGATAGCAGGGATTTTTCTGGTGAATGAGAGATGAGTAAGAACTGCTTTGTGGGTCATGCATTAAGACACACCTTAGTTTTACCCAACAATAAGATAGTTCTAGAACTCCCTTCTATCACACTGCTACCCTCCTACTCATATATCCCCAGGCACATGAAAGCATTTGTGGACCAGGAGTGGTCTTGCCCTTCCTCTGCAGTGCACAGTGCACAAGGGTACTCTGTGGCCTTAACAAAGCGCATGAAGTAAACTATCCTTTACTCATCCCACCTGAAAAGGCCATTCTGAAAAATAAATTGAAATACTTTATTTTTAAGAATAAGATGTTAAAAAGCAAAATTAATGTTTCTGATTACTTTCCATTTTCCCCTGTTAAAATACAAACTCGTTTTGTGAAATCATGCACACTCTCTGAACTCTCAAATTTTTGCACAACTCCAGACAACATTCCTCACATTATCTGACTGGCTCTATAACATTGCCTCAAATTCACGACAGGATCTCTCAAACGACTCTGAAGATGTTCCAAAACTACTTAAAACTTTCCCCACTCAAACATCCACCGAAAATAGTTTCCTCTCTTTGTGTTTCTCATTAAAGTATTTCTTCTGGTCTTTTTTTCCCCTCATTTTTATCCTGCTGCATTCTCCCCAGTTCTTTTGTCTGAATTTTCTGCTTTCAATTACAACTTTGGGTGGTAAATTTTATTTCTTGCAAGACTCTCTGTACTAAACCCCTCCACCCGAAATCCTACTGCTAAGGACATTTGCTTCTCCACTATCTGTTTCAATATAGAGAAGGGTAGCATCTCAGCAGCGACCTCTGAAACAGAAGGATCTAGGAAGTTATGTGCAAGGGATGAAGAGTCTGAGTATAAAATCATACACAACTTACAGACAGTAGCAATGAACAACGAGCTAAAATGCTGCCTTGTTAACGTGTGTCTGCATATGGCACCTCTTAATAGTGACTGTCATCCATTTATAGGGTGGATGAATCACAGAAACACAGACACATTCATGTTGGATCACCAAGTCCAACCGATAACCCTAAACCATATCCCCAGGCACCACATCCAAATGACTTTTAAATAAATCCAGGGTTGGTGACTCAACAACCTTCCTGGGCAGCCAATTCCAGTGCCTGACTACTCTTGTTGTGAAAAATGTTTTCCTCATATCTAGTCTAAACCTACCCACTTGCAGCTTGAGGCCATTCCCTCTTGTTCTACCACTATTTACCTGTGAGAAGAGACCAAAGTGATATGTGTAATGAAGTGTGTGTAGTGTAGTTCCTAACTTTCCTCAAACCACAAACCAGCTTAAGATGTGCAATGGACACAATGTTGTAATTACATAACTCAACATTTTCAAACTTATGAGTTAAAAGTATGAGTTAGAACCTTTCATGTGTTTGAGTGGCTTTCCTATTTAATTTGCACATGCAGACATATCAGTGAAAATCTGTTATCAGATACAGAAGATAATTTCATTATACAAATTTGAAATGTCAAAAAAGAAAAAAAAAATCAAGATTATTTAACATCTGCTGTCACAAGCAACTGTACTAACCGGAAGAAATTATACATCTAAGGACTTCATCTCATTCTGCAAGGACTTGATTAATAAGTAAAATGGCCAAAACTGTGACTGATTTAACTTAAGACATCTTTATTCCCCACATTACAGTATTTTAAAACTTACCATTTTTGTTCATATCCCAAAAGACACAGGTAGGCTTAGGCTCTTCCTAAGAACACATGCAAAAGTAGACTTTGGGTACCTTTTCAAACATGAATCTCATCAACATATACATTTGAAACAACTGTTTTACTATATATATTTTCATCTAATGAGCAGAATAAAAATTATTATTTGGATTGGTGAAATTTCATCTTGTGTCAAACTGGAATTTATTCTGCTAAAAGGACAGCTCTGCCCAATTTACAAAATCTATACCACTGTTCCTCTTCACCGTTTTCTTTCCACATCCTCAGAATGTCTCACTAAAGCCATCTATGATTATGATGTGTTTAGAGGATCTAAATACTTCAAAACATTTTCTTCCTTAGGACTTTTCAGTGAATTCTCTATGTAACTGGACTTGAAAATATGAAAAGCCTGCAGAACCCAAGTGATAGATGTTTTGCCTGACCTCAGAATAACCATTATAATGAAATGCAAGATAAAACATAAAATTAATGCACAAACCAAGTTATCATAAACAATTACATAAACCATTTACTTAAGTATTGCATTTTTACATCTATTTTCTTAATTTCTCTAGTGCTCATGTCTCTCTTGGACTACCTATTGACAACTTGTCTGAGAACTGAGTCAATCTCACATGTTTTTTAACTGAAACACTGTGCGCCAAGAGGCTGCATTTGGTCTGTATTTCCCTATGTTAATCACAGTCATTTTAAAACCATGTGGTCCTGTCCCATTCCTCCTTTGTTGAAAACCACATAATGACAAAATAACTTGGGAAACTATTAACAAACCAATTCGTGTTAGATCAAAGAATGTAAGTAATTTTAAAGTTCCAGTGTAATAAATTGTGTCCATAGTTGCTGGTGATGAACACGGTCATGAACAGAGGTTTTGGCTACAGTTATTGCCACAGGAATTGAAGAATCAATAATCTTTCAGATTAGGAATGGAGTCAGAATGTGTGTGAGGATGGCAGGGGTTATTTGGTTTTAATTTCTGCTTACTTGGTTTTGCTCTAGAGTTTTTATTTCCATATGAGTTTCTGCTCTTCCTCAAATTTCATTCAAATCAATCAGGCTATATGCTTAGCCTTTACTATATATAACCTATGTTCCTCTGAATAACAGATCTTATTTTACCTGAATTTTGGTATGCTTAATGGTAACCTTCACATAATCCTGAAGATCCTGAATGCTTATGTTTCCAATACTGCATGCCACCACAAAACTGGTCAGATTGGCAGTATTTTCTGCATCCTTTGAAAGGTTCAGAAAAAAAAAATATATTAAATGCTTACACAGCACATAACATAAAAGCCAACGTACGCAGTTTCATTTTTGCAGTGTGCCAGAATAAATAAGTTGTCAGCATTTCTACACTTTTGATCATGCAATATAGGAACGCTATGTTTATAAAATCAAATTATGGGTTTGTCTCATGGAAGTTTCTGTATTTTCCTTATAGTCACAAATATACACAGGCACATTTACACGGAGAGGTTAGAAGGTAGAAGTTTCCTTTTTAATCATTTTGCCTGATGCTGACAAAATTATAAACCAAGCAGTGTAGCAGATAACAACCCACGGCATTATTAGCTCATTTCCATAAACAAGAATGTTTTTCTTAGCTTGTTGCTGATGCTATCCGTTTTAGTAGATGCAAAGTATCTGAAAAATAATTTGTTGCCTATGTATAGTTGCTAAATCACTCTGCATCTTACAATGACTAAGTAGCTGCAGATAACTTCAAAGCAATGTTAATTATTGTAGGAGATTAGAATTTTTACGAGGTCTTATTTGATGGCAATTTAAATAGAAGACTGACACTATCACTGAGCAATACCATTTCTAACCTCCTCCAGGTTAAGAAATTTCTGGAAGAGGAGTTTTCCTTGGACTGACAGTTTTATTCAAATGGAAGTGCTTTGGAAATACTATTTCCTTTAGATGAGCTTCCGTTTGAAGCCTGCATAACTACATGTCCAGCTGGCCTTATGGGAAGCTGGAAAACTTGGTCACTGTCTGTGGCAGATCCTAGGTCAAATAAAGTCTACTGCCCCTCACTTTTCCTCCAAAAAATCTGGGCTGCGAAACTTCTGAACTTCCCTGATTCCTCCAGCCTAGGGAGTTTTGTTAGCCTGAGAAGATGCCAGGCATCAGCTCAGTACTGGGCTCATGAGAATCCACTACTCTTGAGAGACAGAATAGCTTTAGCTATTTAGCACAGATTATTCTGAGAAGAATATTTCATTTCTTAAGAACCATTTCAGATTATAGTGGAGCTTTGTGACTTAATTTCTGGGGGGAAAAAACTGCAAAAGAATGAAAATGTAGCATTCTAGACAGTCCTTGAACATTCAGATAAAAGAAAACCTCTTGGATACGACCTAAATTTCAGTATCTCACAAGTCTATGAAACCCTTGGACAGACTTCTATGGGTTTCACTGGATTCTGTCTCTAGCAGATCAGAAAAATTAGTAGTAAATATCAGATGTTCTCTTCAGGGAAGACAATTTAATATATTCTTACCTATCCTTAGAAAGGAGTAGAAATAATGTGTGTATTAAAGTAAAATGCAGGTAACTGCTTATTTAGCTACAAGGCTGTGCTCAGATAAGCTTAGTAGTAAGATTTTAGCCAATAAAATATACAGAGATAATAAGTAAAGCTATGCTGAGGCTACTGCCAATGAAATAAATCTGGTCTAGTCTGCATTACATTTACATATTTGCACATAATTGTCTCAGAACTCGTGAGGATAATCCTTCCAACCTAACTTCAGACAAAAAGATGTCTAGACCTGAAGTGGCCATTTTAGCATTTCCTAACACAGTCAGTGACAGGACACTTGTACATCCATGGCTTGATTTATTTTACCTATTTCATGGAATCACAGAATTGTCAGGGTTGGAAGGCACCTCAAGGATCATCTGGCTCCAACCCCCCTGCCATGGGCAGGGACACCTCACACTAGATCAGGTAGCCCAGAACCACATCCAGCCTGGCCTTAAAAACTTCCAGGGATGGGGCTTCTACCACCTCCCTGGGCAACCTCTTCCAGTGTCTCACCACCCTTATGGTGAAGAATTTCTCCCTAACAGTTAATCTAAATCTACCCTCCTCTAGTTTGGATCCATTTCCCCCAGTCCTATCACTACCCAACACCCTAAAAGGTCCCTCACCAGCTTTCTTGTCGGCCCCCTTCAGATACTGGAAGGCCACAATAAGGTCTTCTCAGAGCCTTCTCCAAACTGAACAACTCCGACTAGGATGAATATGGGTTTCCTAGAAGTAAATCTCCTGCCCTGTTTCCAGCTACTAGTGCAGAAGATCTCACATCTCTTACAGGTTCACTGTTACAGGACTGCCAGAAATACCTTTGTACCTTGATGTGTCTTAAACTGACTACACTTCTTTGTCTGGAGAATGCACTAGGGTGTCACATCTCAGCAGAATCACAAAATTAACCAGGTTGGAAAAGACCTTCAAGTCTCCAGTCTCCTTTTAAACATCTCCAGAGATGGTTACTCCACCATCTCCATGGGCAGCGCATTCCAATGGCCAACCACTCTTTCTGTGAACAACTTCTTCCTTAACCTGCCCTGTTGCAGCTTGAGGCTGTGTCCTCTTGTTTTGTCACTGGTTGTCTGGGAGAAGAGACAAACCCCCACTTGTCTAAAGCCTTCCTTCAGTTAGTTGTAGAGAGAATAATGTCTCCCCTGAGCCTCCTCTTCTCCAGGCTGAACAACCCCAGATCCTTTAGCCTCTCCTCCTAGGGCTCAACAGCATCCTTCTTTGCCACTGACTAGCTTTGAAAGCAACTTCTGTACAACAGCTCAGGCATAGTTATGTACATTGAGCATACCTGCCTCTGGTGAAATGAGTATCATCTTGAATAACTTACATCAATTTGTCATATTGTCTTCTAACTAATACAAGGACCAGATTTTAATGACTGACAAGATAAAACTTGCTAGTATTCTTTCAGCTCAAATAAAAAAAACCCCTCCAGTCTAAAACAGGATGTTTGGCTGTTATGTTGGATGCTTGTAAACACAGCTAATAGCATTGGGATTTTTTTTTTTTTAATTGCAATTGGAAGAAATATATTTAGAGAATACACTTCTGCTAATGGATAAAGTTATTTTCGTCTGAGGTGGATCACAGGATGTTAGGGGTTGGAAGAGATCCAAAGAGATCATCGAGTCCAACCCCACTCAAATGAAACCAGAACTCAAAAGGTTCAAAGCAATCATAACCAATAGAGAAGCTGCAGCTAAAACTTCATCCTGAAAACAATTACAGACCAGTCAGAGATGCGTAAAAGCAATGCAGTAAGACTAAAAAAGCAATACAGTAAGAAAAATAAATAACTTAGAAAGGGCAAAAATAAAAATCAAAGGAAAAAAAAATTAAAGAATCAATAAGAACACACACACCCAAAACACTCATACAATGCAGAAAAGCAGGAGATATAATTCCACCTGCATTTTTTTTCTAGCTACATTTGCATGCATATCAATTTATATTTAGGCTTTGTTTTTTAGTATTTATTTCTTTGTGGTTTTCAGTCTTCCTGAGTTTTGCTTATTTTGAGTTACCCCTAGTGAACATATTGCCTTTGAACGGTTTGAAAAATGCAAAATATAGAAAGAACTTTAGTTGCAGATTTCCTTCTTTTTTTGCTTTTAAATTACTGATACAATATCCCTTAGAAATGCATTTTAGTAACATTAAAGGACACATTCTGACTTCATGTGATTTTATGCCACTCTGATAAGTAACATTTGTATTCTTCTGGTTTCTTTATTAAATATATCCATCCTGTTTTTTTCCCAAAAGCAGGTTTAAAACGAATACTGTTTTAAATGAAGATACTTTGGGGTGTATTTCACAGAAGGCAACTGAGGGTCATGGGTATTTTCTTGCCTAGATTATCTGAAGAATCTGGATACACTGCCAATGAAAACGATAATATAGGGACAATACAATACTACAGAGTTCTGCGGATGCACAAGAGCCAAAGGTCACTAATGGGAAAACAAACTCAACTCTTCTGAGGCTCAGTCTACAGTTCACTGTGAAACAATGTTTCCTTTTAATTAACTTTTTTTTTTTTCTTTAAAGTAAGTATGTTTTGGGTTGTGGGTTTTTGCTGCTGGGTTTTTTAATTATTTTTTTTTCCCAAGCTGTGAACATTTCCTAATTTTTTTGGAATGTACCACTCAGAATTATTTATAATTACCATGTGACAGGACTCAAAGGAGAAAAAAACCCAAATCCCCCTCAGCCTATTTAGATTTCATGTACAAGTATTGTTATCTTTATTTCATATTAAAACAGTGTGTTTCTAAGAACAGTATATATAGAATCAAATGTAATTTGCTTGGTATCTGTCAGCCCAGAGTTTCCAACTAAGTAGTCACCTGCGTATGAGTACCAATCAGCTCTTTTAAGGGAAGGAGAAAGTACTTGGAAATGTTAAAGGCCCAAATCCCTTCTGACAGAAAAGAATTTGGCCCCACTGAACATCAAAGACCTATATTAATGCATTAAAAAAAACCAAGCCCTTTTAACAGTTCTGTCTGCTTTACTTTGCTTATATGCACCTGGGATAGAGTTTTCCATAGATTACCCTAAGAAAAAGTTTATCTCACATGTAACAGGAATTTGCAGTGATATCATTGCCTTTAATTCAGCTTTGGCATTTTCACTATTCTGTCACTCTGAATATGACATTTTTTCTAGTGCTTACATCTGCTATCACCTTCTCATTCCTGTAACTCATGAGATGCTGTGAAATGATTACACCACAAAAGACTCCTAGCAGCTGGCTTTGACTCATGTTAACTGAAATTACGTCAGATATATTAAAGTTTACCTGAAAAAGGCCATTTTTATTGAAGAAAGTAAATTGAGCCCTGGATATAATTTCAAACTCATCTTGACTTAAATTCATCAGTAAACTTGGTGGCAAAACAACAGAAGCCAAGGCATTTGTATGATCCTTGTCAAAATCTATCTGTTAAATAAAAACAACAGAAGAACATATTCAAACAAAGCCACTGTCCACAGCTGGGTTCACACCCTTACATAAAGACATCTAAACAAGGGACTCAGAGCAATAAACACTAAAATGACCTGTACTTGAGCAGGAGCAGAATACATTTTTTAAAAGGCTTAGGATGTTTTACCACTGTTCCAGAAAAGTAAACATTTTTTTTCAAAGGATAATTCTACCACAATAAATAGTGTGTGTTTGTGTGAGAAAGATGTCCCATTAGGTATTCTCTGCAAACAAGAGTGGCAGAGATAAGGATATACGGACATAATATTACAGGAACAATTTAATAATATGAATCACCAAAAGCTAACGCAGTCAAAGGTTTGGCAAGAAACATAAAGACACAGGGGACTGAAATAGAATCTTTCCAAATAGCCACAGATTTGTTTGCTTGGTATCTGACTTAAGAAAAAAAAAATAATGAAATAAAATCTGGAAACATTCTGACATATAGTTTGATGGCTTTAGCGTTCCCTGACGATCCTGGGATAGATCGTCACATCACTGGTGAAAAACCTGGGCTTTCACAAGGGAATCTCCCTCCAGCAGGCACAGCATGGAAAATATAAAAGGTGACCACAGCTGCTCCAGACTTTTCTGGTAGGAAGGATGCTAAGAATTCTGTCAGCTGTTGGAAATGTGAAACCCTAAAACCAAACTCATGTTCCAATAGGAACATTATAAATAATTTGACGGAGTTTGGCTTTTATGATTATTTAGACAGTGCTGTAATAAATGATTCCAGGGCAAGAAAATTCCTGGATGTCCTCATGCCACAGATGGTAATTCTTATACATGTGAACATCCCAAACCTGGCTACAGAATTTTCCCTTTCCTCTTTCCATAAGTACAGGATGAAATCTGAAGAAGCTTTCCTTTGATAACAATCAAAGAACACTCAACTGCTGAGCTTTGTTAGTAAGACAGCTAAATGAAAGACATTTACGGTCACCAAAAATTTCAAATAAAATAAAACTGATTCAAAGCTATTTTACCCAAATTGTCCACGAGTATAAATGTGAATACTCAATTATACTAAATCCATGTATCAGTTTAAACTCGCATTTGAGTTTTGATCCAAAGTGTATATACACAGCATGTAAAAGACCTGCAGCAGGTTTTATTATTACTGCTTTTTCCAATGCTGTTTTCATTACTTGTTTGGATTTTAACATTACATAGCACTTTATAAAATGACCAGACATTTATTAGGATTGCTGCCTTGCCAATTGGCAGTAGGAATTAATTTGGTTCTGTAAGATGATTATATTGCAGTGCTAACCCTTTAACCATTTTTATAATGTGTTTTGTCTGAGCTAAGTCTTAGTTCCTCTGGCCCAAACATTGTAGATGTTTTTATTGTTTTGTTTAGGCTTTTGCATGTGTTTCTTCAAGTAAGGCTCACTGTATTGGACAGTTAGATTCCCAAGGAACTTAAGATTAATTTTGGCATAGACTTCTCACACAACTGTGAAAAAAAATGCATTTCATTGACGTTTTTGAAAGCATTTATGTGTCAAAAGATGCAAATATGCTCATAATAATTTTTTTTTTTTTATCTCAGTGCCTCATTGTTACCGATTGCAACAGAACCTCTGGAAAATCCCAGTAGGTGTTTATGTACATCTCAAGTGCTAGTTCATAGGTTTTAGATGTCTGAGTTTTTTAATTTGTGGAAAAAAAAGAAGAAAAAAATATTTTTGAGGCAGTGACAAATATCTTAACCACAGCAGCCTGCCTACATACTGTAGTACTAAGGACCACTCTGCATTTTGAGTGACCTCTGTTTCTTTTCTTTTTCAAGCTTCACATGGATGTCTTGAACCACCCTGTAAATCCCAAATGGCACAAGCCTAACAACCTATGTGTGGGACACCTCCATCAGCTGTATGTCTCTGCTAGCAGTAGGTGTTTAAACTGTACTGTAAGATTGAAAACCTGTTGTGTATATGCATAAATCTACATTAAATTACCTACCTACATTTAGATGTTTTACACTAAAGCTGAAATGCATCAATTGAATGGGTAACAATGGGTAACACGGCAGGCTGTTAATGATTATTTTCTCTTTTCATAAGTAAAAACAACCTACAAAGGATAAAGTCTGTTGTTTATTTATAAGCAAATCACTTTTCACCCATACGGAACAAGTAAGTTTATCTGGGTTTCCTGTCACTCAAGGAAATACTACATTAATCTGGATAATTGCAGGAAAAAGGAAATAGAAAGTGGAGGGGGAGGGGAGGAGAGAATTTTAAGTGGTTTTAGAGGAACTACAGTAAACACAATTGGAACAACAGGTACATTTCATGTCCAAACACAACTGCTGGCTCCATACCTGGAAATCAGATGCATTATTTTGTGGACTGACACTGAAGGAACCACCACTGAATGAAGTTGAGTTTATAGAAGACACTCCAAGTGCAAGATTTCGTGTTGAAATACTCATGGATGGTCCAGTGAACTGGATCTTTAAAGCTAAGGCATCAATAGTTTTCAGAGCTCTAAAAACAAAAATAAAATTATTCTACAAACTGAATACAGGAAAAAGAAAATAGTATGTTCTGTAATGCTCTCCACATTTAAGATGACACTGTTTATTGCTCTCATTATTGACTATGTTTCTATCTTCCCTCTATGTACCTAAAAAGGAGTCTGTCAGGCTGTAAACTTATGCATCTCTGTTGAAAACAAAAGCTTTTGATTGACAGAAACTATCAGAGTACTTATCACTGGTCCTGAAATAATTCTGTAACAATACTTAAATCTCTGCTGTGCCATGTAGCAGATCTCTTTTCCATCCAAACACTTTATCTTTGTCAGATGTATTAATTTTAGTACAAGAAGAAATATCTGTGCCTCTAAGTTGAAAAATTATTTTTGATGGAAATCAGAAAAGTTTGACTTTCGTACTGCAATTGTTTGTCTGCGTATGGAAGGATTAATCCTTCCAACCTTACAGGTTACTCTCAAACCCTTGCCTCAAACGCAGAAATACTTACTCTGAGGATGATGCTGCCAATACACTGTCTGAGCTGTTTAGAATATTGGAAAAAATTGTCACCACAGTAGAACCCAGCGACTCATCAATTTCTTCATCATTCACAATTTTTTTTAGCTTCTGCACAACATCATTTACTTTGTCTGAAGTTAGCTGCTGCCCTTCACCAGTAAGATTCAGAAGCTGATTGGCAATGTCAGCTGCATTTTCTGTAAGTATAAAAGAAAAGTGAAGAAAAAGGAGCAAGTAATGCTGATCTGTCCTAACATAATCCAGAAATACAAATTTTTATTCTTGTTGGTGAAAGCTAGAGCATGTTCTGTGGTCCTTGCAATGAATGTGGACATTTTATCGTATTCATAATTTTATTTTAAAATATATAGAATCTGTTGATTATTATATACTGTACTTGTTGACTTTCTTTTCTTTGAGTTTGTAAATTTAAGGGGCAGACTGAAAAAAAAGAGGAAGTAAAGGAAATTTCTTTTTTTCCCCATATGTGATCCTTTTTTACTGAGAAAACTAGCTTCACTCTTGCAGTGAAATAAATGCATCCGAAGTCACTATTATGGACAAAGTGTTCACTCTTTTGAGCCTTGGGGAGAAGTCTGACCTCGCTGCAAATGGTTCAGTTCCTTCAGAGGTCTGTACTCTTACTCAGACGGTTGGCAAGCACAACATACAAGCAAATTTCATGAGAAGAAATCTTCATCATAAGGAAAGTTTAATAGCATGTCCAATGGTAAAACATCAATGTAAATCACATGCTAAACTCTAGGTTTGATGCTGCCTGGATAGGAAACTAATGCAAACACTATCACTTTACAATATTTGACATATACTGAACTTCGCAAGTAAGACTTTGAGAAAAATTAGCCTTCTTTAGTCTGTAACTGGTTGTGGGTTTTTTTAAATCTTGTGTTTTATAATAAAGCTTTTATGCTTAGCGCAGAAGGTTCACTTCACATGAAAAGGTGTTCTCATATTGCCTGATTGCAAGTACTCAATAAACTAAGTTAGGCAGCCAAGCCCCTTGGACAACCTCTATCAGTGGAGAAAGAAAAAGAAGCTTCAACAAAACCATTCATAACAGGAGCTTACTGTAGGTGCTCTGAATTGCTTATAAGACTATATTTCTCTTCACTAACTCTGGCTCTAAAAAAAGGGCCATAAATTGTAGTCTATTTACGTTCTTACTCCTTTAAGGCCAGAATGACATCAAGGGGTATTTTACAAACAGGATAAATCTGAAAATGTCTGATCGTAAGCCCAGTGAAGAGTGGGAGTCTTTCCACTGGCACTCACAGGCACTGGAAACATTTAACAAGGTTTAAAACATTTATTCGGCTCTAAATCTGAATATTAGATTGAGGAAAATTACTACCTGCTTATATTCTAGCCTAAATTACCAGAAGAATTTGATTTCTTTCATTAATTAGTGTCCAGAGCTTTCTATGAGTGGGCTGAAGTCAACTTGGTGCACTTCCCCAAGAGTTTAAATATTTATTTTGCACTGGTTTTTTTGGAGTTTTTTTGTTTGTTTGGGGGGAAGGATTTTAAACAAGTTAACATAAAGAAGATACCTTCCTTAATGTAAATTCCTTATAGTAAGTAGCAATCAAAGTTCACAAAATTACTGTTTTAGTCAAAAATCAACATCAATATACTCACCTGTGCAATTTCTAAGATCAGGCTGCCCCCAATACGACGTGTAATTATGCAGACCCAAATAACTAAAGAAGAAAAATGACAATATTAATATGAAATACAATAGCAAAATCATGTAAATGTTTCATTAATTATGGTGTAGGTATTGCATTGGTCCTCTCTTCTCAATGCACTATTTCCCTGGTGAAAAGGCCCCTGGTAAAAAGGAATATGTATGTTTGGCAGTGAAAATATCTGATCAATAAAGTGACAGTGCTGATAAAAACTCTTCTTCTTTTGGATAAATTCCTATCTGCCTCCTGTAATGACTTGATAAACTCTATCAGTGGAAATCTGTGGCCTTCCAGTATCTGAAGGGGGCCTACAAAAAAGCTGGGGAGGGACTTTTTAGGCTGTCAGAGAGGAACAGGACTAGGGGGAATGGAGCAAAGCTGGAGGTGGGGAGATTCAGATTGGATGTGAGGAGGAAGTTCTTCACCATGAGAGTGGTGAGGCCCTGGAACAGGTTGCCCGGGGGGTAGTTGGGGCCACTTCCCTGGAGGTATTTAAGGTCAGGCTGGATGAAGCTGTGGGCAGCCTGATCTAGGGTAGGGTGTCCCTGCCCATTGCAGGGGGGCTGGAACTTGATGATCCTTGTGGTCCCTTCCAACCCTGACTGATTCTATGATTCTAAATTCTGGCCTTGCATTTCAGGAAAGACCTAAACACTGACACAAATTATTATGTCCCTATTGTGACCTAATCAGATGATAATTTTCCTTTGATATAAATGGCTTTGGTCAAATCAATAGCAAGCTGTAATAACTCTCAGGAGAACACGTATAAGAGCTATTTGGAGATATAAACTTATGCCACCCAGGAAAACTAAGGCTGGTCACCATCAGATCCATGTCCAAGGTGAGGAGCATTCACAAAGATGTACGTTTTCAGAACACTTTAAAAAAAAGCCTTAGCATAGCAAAATACTTAGATAATGGCTACAAAATCAAACACACGTTTTGCTCAGTTTTCTTTAAGACAACCATATTATCATAGCATGGTAAAGGCAGGATGGAGAATATGAAACATGGATCTTTTCACTTAGCACATGACAAAGTTATTCCTCAGGTGATCGCTTTTATTATAACAACACACTAGCAGGTTACCTGCTGTAGGACGCACAGGACTAGAAGAGGCTGTTAGTAAAGTTTCCTCTTCTCTCAAAACACATCCCACCTGTGCTCCACACTGGCAAAAGCTAACTGTGTCAGAGCCAAGAAAAGCATAACACAGTGTAGAATATTGTCATTTTTAATGAAAAGTGCTGTGCACTGACAATCAATGGCATTGTGTAGACCACAAATGAGCAATAAAGATAAGCAAAACTGGGTCAGCAAAGGCCATAAGCCTTAATTTTTAATGATTCTGAGGCTGTGACATAAAAACAATTTGACTTCTGCACTACTCACTCTACAACAAAAGTTGGTCAATCAGAATCCAGCAGCTCTTCTGCAAGATTAAGAGGCTGAGGAAGTGAGTTAGTTAAATATAATGCTGGTTGCTTTCCTGTTTGGCACAGAAGCTTTAAGATTATTCATACCCATGTTACCATATTGTTTCAAAAAGTGAAAGACTGAGTCTTCTCAGAACATGTTCCAGATACAATGTGGGCATAGTAAGACAATTAGAGATACAGCATCTAAATCTTTTACATACATGGACACAGAAAGCCTGCATTAGGGGAAAATTATCTTTAACCTTAAAAACACAAATTCAAATCTTCAAGCTGAAGATTATTCCCACCTTCAGTTATGACTAACTACTGGCAAAATAATTGTTTCACAGGATTTCTTTTATCTTGCCTTACCAAGATGAAAGGTTCTGGATTAAACCAAATGCACATCTCATCTTCGTAGAGTTTGGTTAAGAATTTCTTATACAAGCCAGGTAGTAGGAGTGGAGTGGCCACAAATATGAAACTTTGGTTTTGATAATGACATCATAACTGGAAGAAAGCAGTTTCATTCTGCAAGAAATGGCTGCTTTTGTAGCCACTTTGAACATGTATTAATTGTGATCTCAGTATGCCCTACAGAAGATGAGGGGGTTTTTTTTGTTACCTATGAAGTGCATACTTTTACAGCACACACATAATTTCTTGCAGTATAGAAATCATCTTCCTGAATGGGCTGGTTTGAGGCTAATTGGAATGTTTTAATAAGACAAATTAGGTTATAGGCTGTGGAAAGAAAACAACGGTGATGTCTACTTCTCTCACAGGTTTGCTGAGATGTACTAAAGCAAAGACATAAACATAGATAAGACAGAGTTGCTCTTTGTCTGCAGAGTCTGATCTCTCTCTCCTTAGTTTCTGGCTGAACGTGTGTAACCCAAATAATCAATTCCTGCTTCTAACCCTACTTGCTGATTTCTCTGATCTGCCTGGCATGTAAGGCAGATTCTGGGATAAGATTAGTGGGTGAGAGAAAGGCGGAAGGGTGGTTGGGAACCCCTCTTGGGGACTCTGATGATCTCTGGGAGGGGTGTTGTGTTTCTGTATTACCTTTTTACTGCATATAGCTGTAAATATTTGTAACATATTGTAAATATGTGCTTGTATGTTGTGCTAAGCTGTAAATACAAAGCTTCATAACTTAACTTCCAGCCTGGCTGAGTCTAGTCTGGTTGAATTCCAAAGTGTGTGGGGGTGGGTAACTCCCAAACCATCACACTGAAATAAAATACCATCCAATGGCCACCATTATGCAAGAGGAATTTTAACTATATAACCAGAAAGTTGCATCTGAAGCCTTCATCTTCTCAGGTATGTGAATACCTACCAGGTTCTGGATGCAGTCTGAACTGAGCTCCCATGGCACAATGTGAAATTGGTCACAGTTGGTCTGGTATCTGGCCAAAAGTAGTTTGGAGGGTTTTCTTCAGCTAAACATTTTTCTGTAAAACAAAATTTTATCAGTGTTAATAGTAATTTCTTCATCTAATCATTGTCCATTTTTTATGGTGAGCTCATCAACCAATCAACAGGACAAAGCTATCCTCAATGAACGCTTGGTGGTTATCTGTACAGTAGTTGCAATGGAATGGTGCACAACAGGGGGCAATATATACAGCTACTTGTTCTCAAGGAAAAGGACTGAACATGCATGCTGCACCAACTTGCACTCCCCCAGTTCCCCATCCCCTGCCTCCCAAGGGAAGGGGAATGGGAAAAGGCGAGAGTTAAAATTAAATTGACTAAGCAGCAGCTGGCAGGAGCACAACAGCTTGAGAAGAGGGCACAGAGGCCTCAATGGTCCAAAATGTCTTCCTGTAGCTCTGGCTGTAAATCACACCTCTTTCTCCTCAAACTTTCTGAGTAGCTGTCAGGAATTGTCCCACCTTCTTTGAACCACTCAGCAAAACACTGACTAAAGCAACCTGCACAACTGTGTTTATGTTAAAAGAGCTCTCCTGAGCACAGCCCTCTGAAATTAGTGGAACACTGAGGCTTAAAGGGACAACTTAAAATCTGAAAAAGTCTGGAAATGTATGATAATTTTGACACAGAAGATGCTTATTTGTGGACAAGCAAATAAAATCTGTTGTGTAACAAAGCTGAAAAGTACTCACCAACTGGATTGACATTCACTGTATGAAGCATATATCCTCCTTCCATGGTTGCATTATTATTTATGAGCTTCTGTCGGATGTCTTCCTCTTCTAAATTGATATTGTTGGTAGAATTATAAACGAGAAGAGCCAAAACCTCAAAACTGCAAGGAAAATTATCCGAGTGTTTGAGTCAGAACTGCAGAGGCCAAATCTTTGGAAATAAAAATATCTGACAAATTCTGGTTTTCTGAGTATGGAACAGTGTCATCAAAACAATGTTGCTCATTATTATTTTTGTATATGCGAGGCCATGACAAGAAAGTATAGTTGGGAAATTTCATCATTTAATTATCATTAAAGAAGTATCTCATCAGAAGAGTTAAGAAATATTTTCAGATTTTGATTACTTTGAAGGGCAAAAGCATAAATCTATGAGTCTTGAGTTCTAAACAGGCACTAACTATATGTAAAAATCTGGTTGCTGATGCTTTGGAACTTAAGATTCATCCCACCATATGAAATTTGTCAGGATAGGACAAGCCATCTTACAGAGGGTCTATGTCTCTTCTACAGAGGAGGCTGGTTTGAGGCTAATTGGAATATAGTAATGACAGAAATTGGATTGTTGGTTGTAAAAAAGAAAATAATGATGAAGTCTGTATCATTCATTGGTTGGATGAGAGGGATAAAACCAAAAAATGTCAACAATTTGTCCTGCTTGGTTCTACAACGCTGCCCCTATTTGCTTCTCCTTCACTCTGCAACACAACACAAGCTTTACTGATTGTTTTTGTTTGCTTGTCTGGAAAAGCAGAGGGAGAAAGAGAGGGTAGTTTTGAGCCCCTTCTGGGTAGTTTCCTGTCTCTGAGAGGGAGTTTGGATTTCTAATTTGTATATAATTGCAAATACTTGTAAATATTTTGTGTATATATGCTTGTAGATTTTGTTTCGCTGTAAATACAGTTTCACCTTATTTCCAAGCCATCTGAGCTAGGCTGGCAAATTCCAACAGTGGTATTGGGGGAAAGTTCCTAACTCATCACACAAGAACATTAACAAAGAACAGATGCCTAACATCTAAATGTCTAAATATTGATGGAGTGAAAGCCACCCTGACACACTTCTGAAATATTTAGTCCTAATCAGGCAAGTCTAGTAGCCCAGATGAGTAATTCAAGTTTGAGCAGCAGTAACTATTTTGTACTGTAGCCCACCACTACTTTCTGGAGGATAAGAAGTAGTTCAAAGGGCCCAAGTCCCTTTCCTGTGAGAGAAGTGAAACAATCCCCACCCTTGTCCAAAAAATGTTAACTTTTCTGGAAGGGAAAATGAACAGAAAAGGAGTTCTAGGAGAACACAGGAAAAGAAGTCCAGAGTGGAAGGCTCAAAAATTTCCTCCTGGGACACCAAAAACACATGCTGGAGAAGAGAATATGTTGGTACCCAAGGGCATTGCTTGGCTCTGGTTAGTAGGAGGTGACGCCACTGAAGCATGGAACATTGGAACTCCATGGGAGCCAAAATGTGGAAAAAAGGAAAAAGACTGCTTTGGGCTGTCTTCATCTTAGCCTTGCCCTTGGATACTCAGAAGCCTGAATAAAGACAGACCTTCACAGTGTGTGAGCAATTCCTGGCAGCCTGGGAAGTGGCAGCACTGCCAGCACACATACAGAGTGGGGCACACACCAAACAGAGTTGCTTTCACCATTGATCCCAGTGCAAGAAAGCAGCACTGAGATAAAGGGTCTTGCAGTCTACTTAAGAGTAGAAGTCTGTAGAAGCACTGTATGGGAGAAGGACCATACAGACTAGGACTTCATTTCCTAAAATCTTCTGGAAAGACATGCCCTTGAAGACAGGTCAGAGCTGCCCTTTCTAGAGGTGCCTAGTTTGGCACAGAATAAAACTTCAGCTTAGTATACAGATGTTGCAGATGTTGTTAGATGGCAGATTTAACCCTCTTTCTGTCAGACATTCTGAAAACTGAACAATTTCAACCAAAAACTCTGAAGTACTCTCATTAGTGAAATGGCATTAAAAGAGCTGGCATTAGAAAAAAAATCTCTTGGTCTAGACAAAAAATAATAAAGAAAAGCAAAGCCCAAACCTCGTCAAGAAGACATGAATGTAAAATAAATATTCCACACATTTAATTGTTGCAGATGTAAAGAAATAAGTAAATAAATATACACAGTCCCTGGTTGTGGTGGGTTTTGTGTTGGTCTTGGTTGGTTGAGATTTTAATTTGTTTGTGGTTTGTTGCTGTTTAACACCAGTAAACTTTTTTTTGTTTTTGCCATATCTGCTGTTTCTGGAGAAGATTAAAATGTGACCACCTGCTGGCTTGGCTTGGTTTTCCACTGATTGATCCATTTTATCAAAGAAATCCCAGATATCCCTGGTCAGGTTGCTCCTGCCCTGCTTCCACAGATACTGAGTTCCTAACAGTCCTTTTGTTTCTGAGGAGTGTTCAACATATGGCACCATTCTCAGCAGGGTAGCTGTGCATTAGCAGGCTCTTCTGTACACCTCAGATATATTATGAGGCACAAGTTTATTATGGCATTTATTTTTAGCAGAAGCATGGAAATTACTTACATGACTGCCAATTCCTTCAGCCCTCTACTATTTCAGCACCAGAGTCTCCTGGCCCTTAAACTATCTTTCCTAAAAGATTCTGGCTTCACTCATCTATTCCCTTTACTTCAGAAGAGGAAAACTTAATATACTGATGCCACTCCCTACCTCAGTGCTTTGGCTGTAGAACAAAAGTCATAACTGCAGTCACTGCTACTGCCATGCTGCATATTGCAGGATTTTCAACTAATCAAAGTTATATTCCGTACCCCTAAACTGTTCAGAGGGATAACAGCAACAAACAAAAAGGGATAATGATAGATGAGGCAGAACTGGTTACAGTTATCTTGAAATTATAAAGTATTGGCTATGAAGTACTGATACAAATAATCTGTTAAAAAATGCTTTGTGGGTTTTTTTTCCTGAGAAACTCTTAGAACATGTCTGTGTAATAAGACCCTGTCCCATAATATGAAAAAAATAAGTATAAACTTTTCAGAATGGCTTATCCTAGATTTCCAAAGTAAATAAAAAACTTTTAGCTTGACAGCTGATGCAATATGAAGCTTGAGTGCTTCTTTCCACTTTTGTCACACTCAGCTCTCAAAAAATAAACATTTTAATGGTGAAGAACAAAATTCTTCATTTTGGGAAACAGTAGGCCTGTACTCAAATAAATGGGAACACTACCGTACTTTGCTGATGTCACCACATTCACTACACTCAACCTTACACATTTTATTGTATGCTGTAAAAAAGCAGAGAGACTGTCACAGCAGTAATCAATTACAAATTACAGATCACCCACACTAACCTGTACTGCTAGTATCACTGCTGCCAATATTTAAACATGGACTGTGGTGCAGGTAAACACAGTAGGGATAAGCATTTATGGCTCTCTTCCCTTTGACTGAAATGGTGACAGCTGGAGCAAGCAGCAAAGCAGAGGAAGATCAGTGTCTGTGCCACTTTGTCTTAGTCCGCCAAACTAAGCTGGATCAGAGAAAGGAGTTTATCAAGCTGCACCCTCATCAGTGGCACAGGAGGCAGTGAGGGCACCCGTGCTGCCACAGCGTGTACCACAAAGCCTGCTTTCTTCTCCAGCAGTGTGACTCAGAGCTATTCCAGGACACTGTGCCTACACACAGGCTGTGGTCCCACTCACCATGCGAGAAGCCTGAAGGAAGAACTAACAAACCATGCAGCACAGACTGTCTCGTACCTGAAGATATCTGTCTGATAGCATATTTCTCCTCCTGTTCTAGTAGACAGGATGAACAATACTGAATTACTGTGACTGTCAAACTGTTAAATAACTTGTTTTAAGTGCTACTTGCTTTAAAGTATGTAAAGAACAAATTTAAAAGAACTTAAGGAATCAAGGAATTTAAATTTCCATTAAAGTCCCTGGGAATTTCATTCCTAACTACCTTGGCAGTTTTATGATGTCAGAATTACATTCTTTACCCATCTTGCTGTTATACTGGCTCCAAAGATAAGCAGTGATGCGCAACTATAACTCAAGACTGGCAGCACAGGTAGGCTACATAGTCACCTACTAATTTCATCACATTGACTGGATAGACAAAAAATAATCTGACTATTGAGTGAGTCACTAAGTGAAGATGTAATGCAAATCACAGACAAATTGTCAGAAACCACTCAGAGTGAAGCAGAAAGAAATACGCAGATAGAGGGAAATTAAAAACATTCAACAAAAGCATCTGAGCTGTGGATAAACTTCTACTTCAGGTGATTTTGACTATGAAGCCATTAAAATGTTCAGAACAGAGAGCAAAAAATTAGGACTGGGCATAATAGACCCATTCAAAGTAATGCCAGGGATGATGGGAAAAAAGTTTCGTTCTCAACAGAAGCTGATATTACAGAAAAAATACAAAATCTGAGACTTCAAGACACAAACCTAAAATATGCAGCTAACTTTTGGACTACTGAAAAAAAAATCCTAAGCCTTCCTCTTAAGTTAATAGTCACTGTAACAGAACAGTGTTGTGAGCAGCATGGCCATGCTTTTGTGCCTCTTCTTGTGTCTCTGGGCCTTGCTCCTCCTTGCAAATCTTGTGTGAGAATAGAAACAACTACAGCTTTTCAACAGAAAGCACTTACAATATGTGATGATTTGGTATGTAGACTATTCATTATTAGAGAATGTAGCAGAAAGGCAAACCAGAAAGGACTGGAATCCCTCACATTTCAACAGTTGTTCTTTGCTGAAATAAGTTTTTTGGTATGCTTGAACAATGTTAAAAAAAACCCCAACCCACAAACAACAAAGAAACCCCCTAGAATTTCCTAAAAATGGCATCTAATGTCAAGTCTACACTTAATCCAATTGAAGTCAGTGGAAAGAAAAAGGAAGTAATTGGAAACTGGATGAAGAGCAGCAGGACACTAGGAAGGGATCATTTGCAAATTTCTCCATCCACAGGTGAAGTCAAAGGTGAAGTCTTTCTTTACAGGTCACTGACACAAGAAGACAGCAGGGCACTGTGGAGAAACCTGCAGATTTGTGCTTGGCATTTTGTTGGTCAGTTTTTCAAGCAGATATATTGCACATAAGGTACATGAGCCATTTAAAAACACTGTTCAGCACTGGTCAAAGTTGCCCCTTGCTACCTTTGGTAACACTGTGAAGTTGAATTCAGGGTGAGTAGAAGTGAGACAGCTCTAAACTGTTCCTAAAACCTCATCAGAAGAAACCAGGAATTTTCTCTTTTTAAATGGGAACAAGCATCACAGATGAATGAATTTATAAGAAGAATAGCATTATTATTTTTTAAACAAATAATTTGAAGTAAATCTAGGAAGACCATAAAAGCCTAATACTTTGCTATGTAGAGAAATTTAAGACTATAAAAGCAAAACTATGCTGCTCTGATTTTGCTAAGTCCCATCCACCACTATTACACAATCTAGCTCAATTTTTATCCAAGTGTATTAAACTTTCCATTAAGCAGCACAGCACCCAAGCACAGCATGCAGGAGCCTGAATCTGCCTTACTGACACTGGTGGCAAAACTCCCATGGACTTAGAAAAGGCAGCATGAGGCAAGAGCACCTCTGATTTCCTGCTTTCCCCTCTGTTTTCAACCCTAAGAGAAGGGATTTCTGTTTAAGTTTAGTGGTCTTTGTACAGATTGCTATCACTGTGGGTTTTAATTTTGTCAAAATTACAACGATCCAGCAGTGAAAGTTGGAGCAAGTATAACCTTATCTGCATGTTGAGACAAGCTTATCAATTAATTGGGGCCTGAATTCTTTGAATTGCTTGTGAAATAAAACAAGAAAGGAGAAGCAGGGGAGATGAGCTGCTTAATAAAGACCAGCTCCCCTACGGAGGCAGTGCTGTACGGTCATCCCACAAGACCTAGGATCAGAAAGATCCTTCTGAGAAAAGCAGCAGCAACAGAAAGTTTTGACAAAGCTGCAGAGTGATAAAAGGCAAATAATTAATGAAAGATACACAGCCACTGGTAATTCATCTACACAAAATCTGCAAATCAGCTTCACTTCCCAAGCTTTGTGCAAAATAGCGGGGCACAAAGAAACAGGCATGTCCGTAGTCCATTCTGAACTAGTTTAGTTTATTCTGAGCAGCTTAACTAAATATTCTAATTAAGTTTAATAAAGAAATAACATTATATAAAATAATTAAGGAATAAAGAAAAAAAAAGAAAAACAAAATAGTAAAACTTCCATAGTATAGTTTACTTTGAACAGCTGCCTTCTTATTAAGAGGGTGGAAACAGTATGACTAGAGGAAAAAATTAAACACAAAGTATAGTTGTGATAAAATTCTATTAAAATAGTTAATAATCTACCAAAGTATTGGCTTGATACCTTGCTGCCATCCAGTATTAAAGGTGCTGATAATGACGTGCACTTTTGGACTCGAGACTCTATCTCTCATCACCACGTAAATAAACTCATAATAAGCACCACGTACTTTGGATTTCTGCAGCTCACAGAGCACAGCAATGAAAAGAATAACAATCCGCTTCCATATTTTTGTTTTGTTTTGCTTTTCCCCAGAATGCAGTACAGTCTAAAACATTTATATGGAAAACACCTATTTTTAATGTGCCAAAAAAAGCCAGCTTCCCACCTCCCACTTCCAGCTTCTATTTCTTCTCTGAATCATTCCCTCTAACGATTCTTCCTCTTTCATTGGCAAGAAGACTAGGTGGGGAGTCTGATAACAGAAGTTCCTTGATAAGGAAACAGTGTTGCAAATAAGGGTTGAAGCTAAGCAAAACACATAGAAAAGGCTGGGAAAAGTTATTTTGTTGTTTGGGGTGGGTTTTTTTAATAAACTGCCATATAAAATACTAATCCAAAAGTTAAGGAAAAAAAAAAAAGATCTGGATGATAAGAAAAATTGTCAAAGAGCAATTTAAAGAATTATGATAATGCCTTAGTAATAAGAAGGCTATGATCGCGTGGAAAATTCAGAAAAGACAGATAAGATTTAATGAGTTAGAGTAAGAATAGCATGTTAACTTCTGTAAAAGATAAAGTTAAGACTGGGATATTTATGGGTTGGGTCTTAAATTTTAACTGTGGAGTAACAGAATCATAGAATGGTTTAGGTTGGAAGGGACCTCAAAGACCATCTAGTTCCAACCCCCTGCTGTAGGCAGGGACACCTCCCTCTAGAAGAGGTTGCTCAAGGCCTCATCTAACCTAGCTTTGAATGCCTCTAGGGAGGGAGCATCCACGAGTTCCCTGGGCAACGTGTTCCAATGTTTCACCACCCTCACTGTAAAGAACTTCCTCCTAACATCCAGTTTAAATCTTCCCACAGGTTTTCTAAGAGAACATGCACAGCATAGCAATCCTGATTATTTGGAGAACAGTAACAGTGTGATGTGGTTTGCATTTATACTAAGTGTGATGACAAAGTGCACTAGCACCCATGTGAAGAGCAGTTCTCACCAGACCAAACCTCCCTGGAAAACCTTTATGGTTTATTACTAACACACAGTTCTAATGCCTTATGATAAACAAAGTAGATTGGGATGGGATTAACTCCCATAATGGTCATACATTATTAGAAACAATTTAATGCCACATATACTGTATCTCAGAAAGAGAGGAAAAGGAAAGGCATCCCCCCTCTACACCACAGAGGACAGGATGGTGGGAAAGTAAGACACAAAGAATTCAAGTGTGCTGTGTAGGGGAGAACAGATGCTGACAAGCTGGGTTAATAGCCTCATAAAAGATGCAGGAATAAGGATGGGTGAAGTTTTACATTCCTGGGTTGTTGGTAAGGCCTGAGGCATGGTCTCCACTTAAAAGGTTTTACTGGCATAACCATATCATTTATAACTGTGAAAATAAAAATCCCACCCACATCGCTACACCCTATTTCAAATGTAGGTCAAGCAGCAAAATAGCATATTCAGAGACTGAGTCTACACTACACCAGTTTAACAGCTCTGTCAATTAAAGCTGTCTTTCTGCTGTGGGTGTGTGGGAAGGAGATAGCACATATTACAAATCTTCTCATGTCTAGGTAAACTCTGCAGAAAAATCAGCATGGTAAATCATGAATATTGGGCTATCTCTGAAATCAAAACTCCCAGCTATTATCATGGTAGCTCTCAAGAGTCTGCAGTTGAAGTCCTTTCCTATATAGGTCTTTCATCTATACTGTAAATAGATGTATTACATACCAACCTGTTGTCCCTTCTTCACAAGACTAGTGTTTTGGCTTCCTTTCCTTGAATTGGTTCTAAGATTCACTATCTTCCCACACATCCCTTACAAATCAGCCTGCTTCTTTCAAAGACATCTCCTGAGGCCAAATTTTCAGGGGGTGTGACCCATCTAACTTTCTGTGGCTGCCTTTGAAGCCATCCCAACTCTGGTGCCTCTCAGCCCAGCAGAAGACAGGAAATGAGAGCATATGGTAAATAGTTTAACTCACACCAGTTTGACTTTCAATTCTAGCATGGTTTTTCAGTGTTTTGCATCTAGTAAAACATTTTTGAACTCAAAAGGCTTTGGTTCAAGAGAATAAATGCAGTGAGCGCAGATAGACACCGGTGTACCAAAGCCTGCAGGCAAATAAAGCTGGGTGTGCCCTAATACCTATATATGACTGTATGGTAATCTTTGTGACAGATGAAATCTGAGCTCTGAAAAAACCCCAATCTGTTAAGGCTTAAAGCTTGGTAGGTTTAAACCAAACCAAACATGATAACCAGTATTAGGTTTCTGAGCACATCCAGAGCACTCAGCTTGCCAGCAGTCATGTATTTACAGACTAGCAGCATATGCCCAGTAACAGACAATGAATCCAGCAACACACAATAAAGCCTGTTGTAAAACCACTTGTAATAGCAGCTGCTGCCTCTATCAAGAAAATGTCTTTTCAAATGTTACCTTTCTAGACTTCTTTTTTCTCTTGCTCCCTCTTTAATGGGGCCAGGCTGGATGCTACAAAAGACATGAAAATTAATTAGGATGGGCTTGTTCTCAAAACGAACACAGCAGAAACATTTTCCCCTTCCATTTACCTGATATTGACCACATACACAGTGTAGTTCCAGTTCTGGAAAGTACGATTTAGCTGGAAAAAAAAGTAAGACATTGATCACATGAATGGTGAGATATAATCGTGGCTCTTAAGTTGCCAAAGACAGAGTTAGAATTTCACTCTTTAATTTTTCAAAGCGAAGAGGGCTCCCCAGTTTCAGTGAGGTGATTGCCAAATTTAGATGTGTAACTAGTAGTGACAGATGTGGGCTTTCTTACATCTGGGCATTTGCACAGTCTGCTAGGGGGAAGTGACACCTTTCTAGATTTTTTGCTTAGGCATCCAAGTACTACACACCTGATAAGAGAACAACCTTGTCAGGTGTGGTTGGCTGCATTTCTGGTTTGGAGATGACTACAGCTGGTTTTCTTAGCTTCTGAAAGCCTCAACATTTATAAAACGAAAAATAATAATTGCCACATACTTCCGACTTACTTCCATGTAAATAGTTGGTAAAAGGCTACTTACAGATTGTGTGAGTACCACTATATGAACTATCCAAATGACAGAGAGTATCTGTATTCAGACAAGAGGAATTTTCAGAGGCAGGAACTTCAAGAATTCTCTGCCCAGAGGCCCCAGCAAGGAGCGTGTCTGTTAAAATGGGCTGGAAAACATAGGGGCTACGAAAAACACCAACAATTGATCTATGGTAGAAGGCTTCCAAAGTAGAGAATATTAGGTTAAATCACAAAAGTGTATTGCCTCAGGCAAATGAACACTGCCTATTTTTTTTAAAATTATTTCTATCACAATGTAACTTCAAAACCACAAAACTATTCGAGAGGAAAATTTTTTGCTCTGTATATAGTGATATTGGAACTTAAGACTTCTACCTCTTTCAGACAACAGTTCTAATTTCTGCATACTTTCCAAAATCTCAGCTAGTATCCACATCTCTTAAGAAGCTGGCTAGCATAACGGAAGCATTTTAAAATTTTCTCCACAGTGCTTAATAGCCCCAGCTAGACCTAACTTCATTACTGTGCAAACCAATAACAGAAAGATCTTCAAAGAAAACATATTAGTCTAAGAATTTATTTGGTATTGTCTTGGATTTTTCCTTTTCAGATTGACTACATGAGTGAGGCAGATTCCTATACCTAGTTACTCAAGAAAGAAAACTTCACTTACCCATTCCGCAACCACATCATGCACCTTCGACATCGAGTTTGGGTTGGTACTAAAGACAGTTATAGATATCCTGTAGAATAGCCCACCTGTCCATCAAACACAGCATTGTAATATTAGAAAGAGAGAAAATGTACCTTTTCAGTGATGAGACTTTAGTTTTATAATGAACGTAAAGAAGAGGCTGAACTCCATACAAGGACACCTCAAGCTCTTGTTGGCATTATACAAATTTGGTGTGAACAAGCCCTGCAGACTTGGGCTCATTCTCACTAGCTGTGTAAAAACAGACAAGAATTCCCTGCCCCTCCATATTTTTACAGACACTTGAAATGTGATGCTGAAACTCACAAGATACAGCTAAATAGCATTTTGCATATGCCTTTAATATGGTGTATGAAACCAAGATCAGGAAAGTGTAATGAATTTAAAAAATAATTACTTAAGTCTGTAAGATGGATAAACTCTGCCCTCAACCATATTGCCATAATGCACAATTCAACCACTGCAAATGAGACTTAAACACTGTGAGAGCAGATAATCTTTATCAGTTGAAATATAACTGAGGACAGAACTAGGTGGGAGAAAGGGTATCCAGCTCTTTTTTTTCACAGCACAGTCTTTGCTCTCAGGCTTGATGATGGCCAGACAGTAGAAGAACCCACATGGCCACTACTGGCAGCTGAACAAACCATCTTTCAGTCAGTAAATGTGTAACACTCAGCTTGTAATTATTTTATATTCAGTAAAATTGTTTTGATAGAGCACTGGGTAAATACAGATTCTCGTTAAGCTCATGAGTTGGTAGGCATCATTACAAGATTTCACATCTAATAAATGACATAAAATCATCTCATAGTTATGCTCTGTGTTAGAAGTTTATACTTTTTACAAGTAAGTTTTCATTAAGCTACTACGAATTCTGCACACCCTAGTCAGATAAACTCTCCTAGGATGTAGGGGAGGTTTAAGAGTTTCTCGGTTGATTCACTTGCATTACTGTACATATGAGGCACTGTACCAGATAAAATTATGGGTCTTCATCACAGATATATGTATTTCTATTAACATTATGCAAATCTTTCAGAGACACTACATTGGACAGAACAGGACACAACAATGATTTTATAGAAACCCCTTTCTGTCTCTTGATTACAAAGGAACTGCTCTATCTTTCTGCATCTAAATAAAAGACCTTTTATTCTAAGCGGAATAAATGTCATCATTTTACAACCTCGTAGACAATCATTTTACAAGAGCTTGAAATAAAAGTAATTGGAAAAAAATTGGACTCAGTATTTTCCAATTTAATTGTGCAGATTGGTTAGTATCCTATTCATGAGCTGGCTCCAGTATTGTTCTTTCTTTTCATTATGGCATTGATAAAATAATCACTGAGATTAGTATGAAAATTCTGCTGTGATAAAGTACTGACGAATTGATTTCTTGCAGGAAGATGGTTTACCAGTTACCCTCTTTGGTGAGTCATGATTAAACTTTAGATAAGAGTAGAATGCTTGCTTTTTGATTTATTGCCTTTTGTTCTTCCATTAACTCAGCAGGCACACAAATTTAGTGTGCAGTTTAATTTGAAAATGTACTTTAGTTTGTTGCCATGATTTCTGTGACAGATTCAAGCAAACAAAACAACAACAAAAAAAGAAAAAAGCAAGTCTTTGGAAGTAGAAAATTGGACTTTATGCAAGTTAAAACACTTGTAAAACTTGGATCTCATGTATGTATCTGTTTACACATACATTCCATTTTCCTTGTATGATGTATCTTTTTAATGTACTATACAGACACAAACACTGTATTATATATATATTCTCAAACATATATAATTATAACCTTATTCATGTAATTATATATAGGGACAAAATCACTTTAATATAGGAATATGCAAAGTGTTTTTAAAATCAAATAGTAACTACAAATGAGTCAACAGCTTCAAGGCCTCCACCAGATGGTGAACCAAAGTATGTTTTAATGAGGTGATAAAAGAATAAGAACAAAGAACTAATCTACATTTTAAAACACTCTCAGGAGACTGCAGTGGTAGATAGTGAAAACTAAAAAATGATTCCTCACTCTCCAAATAAAACAGTGAAAATCCCATCTCAAAATGCTGAATAAAAATAAATATTTTTATGGGCAGAAAATTGATGAAAAGTAGCCAAAGATAATTTAAAAAAGAAACAACTGGAAAAACAACTTTCCCCACGCCCAGCATCAACTTCAAAAATAAAATGATCAATGAAATACCAGCATTGTTTTCTTTTAAATCTGTTATGCAAATGATCCAAAAGTTTCTTTTGGAAAATCTCTGCTTTTTGCAAGTTAAATCCTCAAAAACATATGAATACTGTAAGTGAAAAAAACATCCATACAACCTCAAGCAATACAAGAGCATAGACATACATAAAATACATGGCAACCCAATATATTATCCTCACAGTCTCATGAGAGCTGTCTTAGAGAAGTAAACAAAAGTTAGAAATCAACATGTTAATGACAACTACTATCACTAAGATGCTACAAATTCCCTTCTACTGTAATTTAGTTACTATTCCAAAATCTTTTCATGCGCTACATGGATCTATATCTAAATGATGAAAGGCAGCTACTTCTATATTCAGTCTAGCAACTGAACACCTACTTATCTAAGATGATCTGGGTTTTTTCTACATCTAACTTAATGGCTTGACATACTGTAGTTGACTTCAGGTTGACACAGGCAGCCCAGCTCAGTGAGGGAGTGACATAAACAAGGTAAAAAACCTGCAGAAGAGCTAGGAGGTTGATTCAGTGGTGTGTAAGGGATGCTATTTTGGCTTGTCCCAGATGGTAAATCGGTCAAGGAATCCACATGTGCAGAATCTGATGACTGATGGTACATTACAGAAGAAACTGGCATTTGGGATTGCATGAGAGAGAGATGGATTGCTGCTGCAGGTGTCATCGAAGTACCCTTCAAGGTGGTCTCTCTGTGATGAATAATAACTTCACTGTATGAAGACTGCAAAGGTATTGCATCGTTCATTATTGCAGTTCTTGTTGGCTCCAAAATAGAGGACAGATTTGCAAAACGTTCATCATCAGCAAATTCAAAATCTAAGGCTTGAGTACTATCAATATTCAGAAAAGATATTCCTCTGTTGTTGCTAAAAGACCCATACCTGTCTGCTTCCACATCCCATTCAGAAAGTGTCAATATGTCTGTTGATGTCAGAATAGCAGAATTCCTCGTGTCTTCGTTGGCATCAATGATTTCTTGTTCTGTTGCCCAAAGAGAGTATCTCAGACTGTTCCCTTGGTTTTCAAGAGAGTTCTGTCCTAAAACAGTTAAGTGATTTCTTGGTGTTATTCTTGTTGACAACCTTAACTCTTCTACATCCCACTGAGGGATCAGGCTTGGAGAAATTCTGCCGAAATGGTTCTGAAAACTTTGTGGGACTGGAGGTGTGGAGTAGCTGTCAGGAGGTCCACCGATGATGAATTTTGAGTCTGAATGAAAGAGCTGCCTTAACTCCAAAGACAATGTCATCAAGCTGGTATTTTTTAAAAAAGCAGTTGCACCTATGTGAACTTCACTTCCTGTTTTATCAATGGTATCTGTAACAGCACCATTTCCTGAAAGACTTTGAGACTGTGTTCTTATACTGTTTACCAAACTCTTAACTGATGTATTGATTGAGAAAGCATCTCGGCTGTCTCTTGAACGTGACGGCTGGGTTCTTGGATGTGCAGGAACAAGATGCTGCCTATTGTTTAGGAAGGTCATGTTGGTTTGATCAGTTACTATGTCAGTTCCAATTTGCACCTGCAAACTATCAAATATTATTTTTTCTGTGGAGTTTCCAAGTGCCTTATCAAAGGGATTTACCTGTACCCGTACAGAGGATTGACTCAAAGGTGCTTCCAGGGAAGGGAAAGAAAAATCAAAATCAGATTCACTGTTGGAAGGCACAGTTAGGCCTGCAAAGTTAATTGCTGACTGCAACTGAGATATTGTCCTGCCATTACTTTCTGAAATGCTCCTTGAAAGGTCTGAAATAAATGAACTAAAAATTTGTGTTTCCATAACTGATACCTGACTGGAGAAGTTAACATCTTCAGCCTTGTGACCTAATAATCTAATGACAGATGTTTGTTCAGAGATGCTGTCAGACTTAGCAGGTGAACTAATGGATGGCAATTGCTCTGTGGGAGAAGAAAGTTGTCTATTAAATGAGAGCCACCAATTTTCTGATGGTTGCCCAGAAAGCACTTCAGATACTTCTTTGAAATTATAGGAAACAGTCCAGAAATCTGTTGTTAAAGAAGGGGAAATATCTCCATATTTTGTTGGAAAATTCTTGTAACCTGAGTCCCAGGAACTGCCAATTCTATTTAAGTTCCCTGGCTCTAGTATGGAAAAAGCTGACTCTTTGTTTTCATTACTATTATGAAATGCATCTAAATTGTTCTTCAGTACTCCACTTCTAAGGCTCTCACTTGGCTTTTGAACATATACTGAATGTTTTAAATAATGAGACCAGTAATTGCTATCAGGTATAAATAGGTTGTCCCTTTCCAAATATATGTGAGTCAATGATTGTTGATTAACAGGCAGGGTTGTTACAACATGCTTCAATGCTGAGTCTGCCCAGTCTGTTCCTACTTGAAGTGCTGACAATGTCAGTAGTTCTCTACTGTGTCCTAGGACTGAATTTGTCAGTTGGATAACAGGCATAGATTTAGTGTATGCCATTGTCAGGTTCTGGAAAAAAGCTGTTGGGTTCGCATGTGGAGTCTCTGCAGAGGTTAAATTTGTAATGGCTGCTGAGTGATGCTCCTTAATGTGCACAGATTCTCTAAACTGAATTTCACTATTTGCTGCTAATACAGAAAAAGTTTTCCTATCGGCATGGCCTTCTACAAGTTCCACGTAAAAATGTTCAGGTGTAAAGTCTAACAAATCTAGCCTTTGCTGGAATGATGACTTCTCTGTAGGTGATACAGATAAGCTAGAATGTCTGTCTTCTTGAATGTCAAAGGTGATAGGATGATGAAATGCAGTCTTCCTCCACCAACTCACAGGCTCCAAGGTGCTGCTTAAATGCATGAAATTGGTTGTGCTGCTGTTGGAGGACAAAACCCAGAGAGTTTCTTTTCTCTGTTTGTAAGCAGCACTGTTGCTGCTAATGGGAGAATGGAATGCTGACTCAGAGTTGTAATGATCTAACCCATCTGCCAAAGCCTGTGCTACCTTTGCATTAGGATGTCTGCTTTGAAAGACAGAAACTGCTGCATTCACAGAAGGCTCTGTTAAAGAAATTACTGCATCAGATGTGCCATGAAATGAACTTCTGGAATAATTAGAAATATTTTCATTTGTTACCTGATTCATCACAATACTATCTAGGTTGATTTTTTCTGTAAAAGCAGACAAGGTATCGTTGCTGGGCTCCTCAGAAGCAGTTGATGTGGACACAGTTGGAAGAAACAAGCTGTATGTGTTTTTTTTCTTTGGGATCTCATCTGATAAGTTTTTACTGGAACGGAGAGGCCTTTCTTTCACTGGCCAAATAATTGGGGTTGAGATAATTCCTATGGTTTTGACCCCTTCTATCTTAGACTCTTGCTGCTTCCATGGTTGTGAATGGGAGGATTCAGGTGAATTTCTCTTCATTCTGAAGATAACTGTAGCAGGAAGTCTGAATTCCTGCAGGTCTGTGTGTAGTAAGCCACATAGTTAGTGGATTAAGGAAAATATACGCAACTTCACTGACCGCTCTTGGTCTGAAAATCAACTTATCAAGAGTGTAAAATGACACCAGTTAGCTGACTGAAAGTTTAATTTGCTTCTACTCTAAGTTAATTTGGCTTGTTTTTCTTAGTGTGTCTATTTTCTCTTGGTAGTTTCAAAACCAAAGAAAGGACAGAACTGTCTAGCTTTTATCCATTCTAACATCAATAAATCATTTTGTTCCTTCCGTAGTTGTAAAAATCAGCATTAACCACTCATGGTGAACATTGAGTGAGTGGCTCCACAAAAAGAAAAAAACCCACAATTTTGGAAAAAAAAATAAATCAGTATTTTCTTCTCATTTCTACAGCTTAGTACATCCAAAAAGGCTGAATTCAAATAAATTCTTTCACATTGTCTATTTTACTGCCTGACTGCCAATGTACAAGAAATGATCTGCCAAGAGAAAAACAGTACTCCAAGAATTTCAAGTCCTACAGTAACTACTAATATTTTTTTTTGAAAAAACAAAAAACAAACCACCAAAACAAAACACCAAAAACCCACCATAAAAATCCCCAGAGTCTAATTTGTTTCTGTGGAGCACATAGCAAAAATAGATGCTGCAGATGAAAACTGCAGAAATTTATCTCTGTGCGGTTAATAAAGTTTAACAACTATCTTTAACAAACTAATAAATATTTTACCAGTGTCTCACAAAATGATACTCCCTCTCTAGGAGACAGTGATATCACAGAATTTGAGAAAACCTCAAAAGAAATCTCAGCTTTTTCTCCTGTGCTAATAATAGGCTCATTTACTACCTTATTTTTCCCCTTAATATTTCTAAATGAAAAGTAAATGATATCTGATACTGTCAACATTTTCCCTAGTAAAGTCTTATCCAGCTCTTCTTGAAGTCAGTGGAAAGATTCCTGTTGACTCAGTGGAAGTGGCTTTGCTCCATAGGAATGGTTCCACTTGGCTCCTACACCTGACTAGTGATGAACAGACAATTCTAGCATACTACCACTCTGGCTATACAACCCAGAGCTCTGCAGTACTTTATAATACACAGCCTTATGACGTTTAAATAGCATGGTTCTTCTTGAACCCTTTAAAAAATTCCTTCCCACTTTCCTCATTCTTTGCATGAATGACATAAATTGCATCCCTTTTGTATAAGACTTGGGTAGAGGTAACAAAAATAAGCACGTTTGGGTTGTGTTCTTATTTATACCATTACATGGTCCAGCAAAGCTACTCTTGATTTATTTCAGTATAAATGAGATCAGAACTGAGACATGACCCTTGACATTATGATAATAGGAAAAAAAACACCTTAAAATACAATCAATCCGCTCTAGACACAGTACAAGGAAAAATGTAACACAGGATTTCTTACCATTGTTTGGCTTATCGTTTCTGTTAGTAGCAGGCATGTTAGTGGTGACAGTGGGTGGTGTAGGAGTAGTAGCATTTACAGTAGCTGGTAATAAAGATGAGAAAGAGGTGAACTTGAATGAAATATGAATGTTAATAAGGTAAGACAAAATGGGAACAATGCATGACAACGTAAAATGAAACCATCTGCATAGTGCCATAAATGCCAAATAAACACATTTTCTGCACAAAGTGATTAATATCAACTGAGATCCCAACCATGCAATCTTTACTTTCACTGATTTCAGCAGAAGTTTTGCCAGTGTAAGTTTTGCAAGCTCAGTCCTGTACTGCTTTCATAAAGTCAAAATCCTCTCATGAGAGCTTCAGATTCAAAGAGCTATGTAAAGACAAGAAAACAGACCTTTTAACTTCTAAGATGTATGCAATGAGAACATTGCTTGTGAAAAGAGTAATTGTCCCTATTCAGAGACTGAAGACAACAAACAAAAACTAAAGCAAATGTCCATGTAAGGATCCAATTAACTCCATAGAACTCTGTACAATAAAGAGAATTGAAATCAGACATGGACTTAATGAAAGTGGAATACATATTATTAAAGCTTCCTGTAGGATCTCAGCTGCACTGTTCAAACTGACACTAACAGGAGTCACTCTATACAATCCTGGAAAATCTTTACTAGGAAAACCAGACAGAACACATTTCAAAATCAGAGTGAGAAGACAAAACTGCAAATTTCCCCCTCAGTGGATTGGGAGGGTGCACACATTAAAGGAATTCAAAGATCACAACATTTTCAAATAATAATTTGGAAAATAATTTAATTGTACCTAGTAACTCCCAGAGAATGAAAATCCACTCACTGACAGATTTCTTATTTCCTAATAACACTTTTTAAAACCTGAAGGCTGATGCAGTTTAACCTCACACTGTTACAAGGCTTTTCTAGATTTTGGTCAAGAACCAAACTAGAAACATTAAGCAATCACATTTTAGACAAGAAGCGACACTTTTGATTTTTGTGTGAGGTTGTTTTAGCTAATCCTTTGATTCTGAAAGTCTCAGGGAGCAGGTTCATGTTCAGGTTTCATTGAGTAAGAAACACAGGGATAGAGAAGGATGAATTAGATACTGCAGCAAACAGGTTCTAACTGGGAAAGTGAGTATATAAAATGACACCCTGTAATAATGCAGCAAAAGATCTTCTTCCATGAAATGTCAGGGCTATACTATCTGAGAAACAAGTTATAAGGCTTCTTACTGATTGCATCTTTCAGTCAGTGCTTTTAAAGAAGGCATCTTCCAATGACTGAAAATACCTGCTAAGCATAATGAAGAAAATAGCTCTTTCATCAGACTGCAGCTGACAAAACCTGGCATTCACAGACTGCTACTAGTGCTACACACAACAAGCAAATATAAAAGGAATCCAAACTGGCCTCTCAGTTTAAAACAGGTCTACAGTGCTGAGAGAAATGCACAGGCACCTTTTAACGATTTTTCATTATTATGACAGTAAAGATGATGATGAACAGGACAAATCTGATCCGCCATGTCCATAGTGACAAACAGAACAACAGTGACACTTTACCAAACAATTTTCAGAGAAGGAAAGAGTTTTTACCTTCATCAAAGTACTCATAGTCTTTATTGAAGATGTGATGGTCTAAGAAGTTAAGAGAGGCAAGTTTGAAAGGTAGCATCTTTTATTAGAGGCAATATCTTCTACTAGACAAGTTAACAAAGCTGGAAAAAAGCATGAGGCTTTTAGAAAAGCAGGCTTGTTTTGATGAAAGTGTGTCCATTTCTACAGTCATATTCACTGACCTAATGATATTCTCTCTCCTTTCACACTATGCCATTTTGATAGAGGAAAGTGCTCAGAGTTCCTTCTAAGAGAATACACGGTGGCTGTATTACCTTTAAATAAAAAAAAAAGAGTAATACTGAATAATTACTGCTGTCACATTTCCCTAAGGTACTCCAGTAGTAGTACATAGATCATACTGTGCTTCGTGAATATGATGTCTGAAAATTACTGCTTGAAATCTCATTATGGGCATAACTTTCTATGTGGAAATCAGTAAAATATGCTCCAAG
Source organism: Psilopogon haemacephalus (assembly GCA_013396835.1). NCBI lineage: Eukaryota > Metazoa > Chordata > Aves > Piciformes > Megalaimidae > Psilopogon > Psilopogon haemacephalus. The sequence goes on along the minus strand of VWZI01022025.1, from coordinate 302,101 downwards.
AACCTGAGCCAGATTCACCTCAGGCAAATCTGGGAGAAGTACACTGAAGATTGACATACATATCTTACTGGCTTCCCAAGCAGAACATATTTTTATTTTTAAGCTACTTGTAAACATCCATTTTGAAAGAGTTTTGAGACATCCTCCTACCCTTTTGTATTTTACTCTTTCCTGTCACCTTCTTCCATCATTCAGCCCGTGAAAAAGGTTACAGAGCTAGACATTGGTATCGGTGCAGCTGCTGCTGCGATTAAAGTTTAACACAGGATGCACCTCATCAAACCCGAAGCAAAGCAGAAAGACTTAACTGTCCTTACATGCCCAATGATTTACATGGCATAGAAAATAGGGTTCAACTATTCTTTCAATTCAACTAAGCTGACCTTTAAAGACACCTAATGGATTCTTCTATACAGCCATTTTTACACTATTAAACCACCACTGAGTACTGAAACAAGTCTCTTGTTAAATAATAGTTGCTGGATGTTGCTGTTCAATGTTAAATTTTTACCTGCTAATGTCACATTATCTAGCCTCAAAATAACTCATTGGAAAAAAAAAAGTAATACTAGTCATTTCCTTTATTTACATCTGCCCATTTGTTATTTACAGAGGTAGTCACTTCTTATCCTGGTTAATATGTTACTGTCAAAATATGCAGGAGGAAAAGAGATGGAGAAAGAAATTAAAGCAGTCGATTAATTCAGTTTTAATATCATGGAGGCTATTTGTAAAATGTATTATCAGGGGAGTGATCATACTTTCTTCCACATATTGTATGTACATATATTGTACGTTCAGAACACTTGATGAGATAAAGGAATTATTTTCCTTGCTATGTTTTATTGCAGTTTGTTGTCTTCAAAACAAAAAACAAACAAGCAAAAAAAACCAAACAACACAACACCAAAACAAAAAACAAACCAACAAAACAAAACAAGGAAAACAAATATTCTCCAAAGATAAAACTGTGAAAAAGACCCAGGCTTCTTACCTTGGCAAAGGCTTCCCAGGTTTGCACAACTGGCTGGTTCAATTGCAGAAGAGGGAATTAAGTATGAGCCTTTAGAAAAAGAAAGCAAAATATTTAGAAAGGTTTGTCTATTGGCAAGAAAATTGCCATGTTTCACAATATATTAATGCTGCAGTTACACAGTCATCTTCCTAATTTCTTGCAGTGGTGGAACTGATGCTACCATTGCCTGTAATACTTGGGTTCATTTTCTGTTGCAGCTGAGGGATCCATGAAAAACCCAAAGACTTGCAAGTTACAGAGCTGTATTTAACTGCATTAAATGAATGGAGCTTGCATGTATCTTGTGAAATGACTTTAAGCAGAAGAGTTCACATGGCCATGGGAGTTATGCAATCATGTGTAATAACATGTGTCTTGGAGAACCAGCCACACTTTGCTGCAGTGGCACAGATTACCCACCACACACCTCTGAGTAATCTGCCTGTGACAGACACCAACTAGATAAAAGGTGATTAAACTTGTTCCTCTGCCTGGGACGTGGGTGTGAGTAATATTCTGGTATGCATGATTTATAAGCAGATCATGTTATAAGTCTGTATCCCTACTGAATTATTCATAACAACATACACACACTTTGATGACACGAAGACAAAACCAGGGCATATAAGAATGGCTAGTGAAAAAGAACTGGTTAATTACACCTTCTGCATTAATTACACCTTGTGTATCCCAGAAGTTCAACCGCAGATAGAGCTGCTCTCACATACTGTGTCATAAATAATGAGGCCATAGATCATGGCATTATTATGAACCTACTGTGAGAGTTACCCTTTTGGCTTTTGCTATACCACTTCAGAGTCATATTGCCACGGTGAGGCTCTCTCACAAAACCTGTATCCTTCCATAAAGAGCCTCTTGGAGACAGCTAGGAAAATACTTCCTGTGATGTAAGAACAGATAAATCATGGGGCCTTGAAACAGAAATGGTGTCTTGCCACAGATGCCATTACATGCATTGCTGACAAAAATAGGGCAGAATTTCAAATGCATTAACCTCAACAAAACACAGCATGAACTCCAGGAAGGATGTTCTAAGTGAACATACACACTTCTACATAAGATTTTATTCCCCAAAAAAATATAATGCTAATATTAAGTCATCAGTATCCAACCCTGATGTAAGTTATCTCCTTGTTTCTGCATGATTTTATTTGGCAGAACTAAAATAATCCAGCCCAACTTTACAAAACAATTAAGTCAGAACACTTGGCCTGGGTTTGCATGGCAAGGTTTTGGTAGTGTGGGGGGGTAGAGGGGCACTGCAGGAGTGGCTTCTGTGAGAGGTTCCCCTACGCCTGGGAGAGCCAGTGATAGCTGGCTCCAAGAAGGACATATTGATGGTCAAATGCTGGTCCATCAGTGATGATGGCAGTGCCTCTGTGATGATGTATTTAAGAAGATGAAAACTGCTGCACAACTGTCTCTGTTGGGGAGACAGATATGAGAATATGCGGGAGAAACAACTTTGTAGATGCCAAGAAGGGAGAGGAGGTGCTCCACGTGCCAGAGCAGAGACTCTGCTGAAACCCATGGTGAAGCCCATAGTGAAACAGGCTGTCTCCCTACAGTCCACAGAACACCCCACACCAGAGCAGGCAAATGCCCAAGGGACACTGTGACCCCCATCAGAAGTCCACATTGCAACAGGCTCCTGTCAAGATCTGTGGACCAGCATCTACACTGCAAGTGTGTCTGCTGGCAGGACTTCTAATCCTATGGGGTACCCATGCTGCAGCAACCTGTTCCTGAAGATCTGCACTACAGGGAAGGGTCCCACACTGGAGCAGTTTGTGAAGAACTATAGTCCATGAGAGGGACTCATGCTGGAGAAATTCAAGGGAGGACTGTCTCACATGGTAGTAACTCCACACTGGAGTTGAGGAAGTGTGAGGAGTCCTCCTTCTGAGGAGGAAGGTGTAGCAGAAAATGTCAGTTGACTGTAACCCCCATTCCCCAGTCCTACTCAGGGAAAGGAGGTAGAAAAGTTTGGAAGTAAAGTTGAGCCTGAAAAGAAAGAATAGGTGAGAAGAAGATATTTTTAAGACTTGATTTTTTTTCCTATTATCCTTCTCTGACTTGATTGGTAATAAACTGAACTAACTGTCTAATTTGTTTTGCACCCAGTGGTCACTGGTGAGTGATCACTCCCTGTCCTTATCCTGAGCATAAGCTTTTCATTGTATTTTCTCTCTCTCTCTGTTCAGATGCAGAAGGGAGTGACAGAATGGCTTTGGTAGGCACCAGGTGTCAAGCCAGGCTCAATTCACCACAACTGTATACTTTAAAGAGGGATACTTCCAGTGAATGTATTTAATCTGCTTTAAAAAATGTTTAATTGTGTTGAATTCTGGCAAGCCTTTCCCAACACGTCCACTAAAGAAATTATTTGGATGTTAAGAGATCCTTGCCATAAGCTACTTTATGAAGCTAGGTGGCTTGGTCAGTAATGTGAACAAGGGATATGAACACTTTGATGTATTTCACTCACTAAGACTCATACATCTGTATCTGTTCATGATGCTACACTTTATAGTTAGTAGAGAAGAACAGGTACTCTGACAGCAAAAAACTTTTGACTTCACTGAGACATCTCCTCCACTATGAGATGCACTAACACTTGGAACATTTTTCTATTATTCATAAACAACACTGAGGTCAATCAACTCATCTTGAAACATTATTCGGCTGCCTAAGGTGGACAGCAAAATTAAATATTCTTCTGGCCTTTGAGAATGAAGACTTTATATGAACTGTATATGAATCAAATGCAATTGCAAGCATGGACAGACATGCAGCAATGTTATCCTGAGTAGATGATGTTTTGGTATAGGTGTAGCCACAACAGGCTCCAAAATCAGTACCAGAAATCAGGTACATGCTCCTCAGTTTGCCTGTAGAGAGCTCTGAATTGGTGGCATTATACTGCTGCTGTTACCTAGGCTACTTGTTTTAAAATTAGTCTGGATACCCAAGCTGTGTACATATACCTTTAAATGCAAGCTGTGCAGAGGTACCGCAATAAAAACAGAATTCCATCAAGTCTTACAGAAACACCCCACCACGATTGCACAGCTGTGAAAACATTAGTCTAAGGAATAAACCAGGAGAAGGTAAAACTATGAAAAGATTATCTGCAACAATTTGCCAAGTGTTTTTATGCTCCATAAAGCTACTTGTAAGAGCTTTGAGAAAAAAAAAAAAAACAACCATGAAAATAATTCTCCTTGAAAAATGTAAGCACTGTTCAGGCATAGATATGCTGAGATCACTTCTAAATGCTTGGCTTGCCTTTTTTCAAGTTACGTGCTGCTTCCTGGGAAGCATTATTGGAGCGCTGCAAAAGCCTCTTTTCTGCATCAACCCTTCCACTGCTGCTAAATGAAGCCTGATCAGTTTGAGTCATCTCCCCACTGTAAGTGGTTTATTCGTGGTTGATAGCCTGACTCATCAACTCCCCTGTTGAAGGCTGGCTTTACAATGAAGGCTTTTATTCAAGAAGATGAAGGGAAGAAAATTCTAACTATTTAATCTCTGGGATTAGTAACCATTTCTGAAATGGCAGTGAACCCAGTGTTTTCTTTTAGGAAATACTCTGGTCCAGGAAAGCCTGTATCATAGTGGCTAGTGCTTTGTCAGGACACACTTACATTGACACTGTTTAAACTATTAAGCAGTAAGGTGAGGAAACGTTTAAACTATTAAGCAGTAAGCAGAGGAAAAGAAGGCAAAATTGAAGAGGACATTAGATATGAAAAGATACCACATGGCTCAAAAAAATTTTGTAATTTATTAACTTTTTTTTTTTTTTTAACTAGTGTGGATTTGCTTTGATAAAAAGGGCTCAAACTGAGGTCTGACAGCAGTTGATTTTCACAAGCCTCATCTGTGCACATACAGGCTGCCATTGGCCATGATTCAGATTTTCCCCTACTCATTTTATAATTATCCAAATATCTGTAAAATTGTTACTAACCCACACTTTTTTTTTCTTTTTAATAATAGAATAAATGGTCCAAAGTTATAATGATTTTTCAATTATTTTGCCCAGAAGGGTTGTGGAGTTTCCTTTCAAAACCTGCTTGGAAGTGTTCATATGCAGCCTGTCCTAGATGATCCTGCTTTGGGAGTGAGGGTTGACGTGATCATTTCTGGAAGTCTCTTCCAACCTCTAATATGCTGTAATTTTTTTTTTTTAATTATTTTTTGTGGTCATAAGGAAAAAAAAGTTTCAGCAGAAAACTGTCAACTAGCTGTACTAATATATACATGTATGAAAATTATACCTGGATACTTATGAAAATCAAGAGTGTGAGCTATTGAATGAGAAAAGGCTGGGCAACATGTTGAAATTTGTATTTTGGAGGCATCCACAGGAAGAAAGACATTCATTAATTACCAGTTAAAAGAAGAACTGATAACACACCAAAATTAAGATAAAACATGATGACTCTGACCTAAAACTTTTCCTGTCTGCTTTCTTAATTTAAATTTTTCTTGTACTTTTCTGTCTCAATCATTGTTGCTTTGTGGCTGCTTCTGCTGGCTCTGCACACACAGCACAAGTCTAGGAAGTGCTCCTTCTGTCTAATCAAAGGGCAGGTACAAAAATATTTACTAAATGGTTGGTTAACACCCATTTTTTTCTCCAGAGACCACTGTAATCTTATTTGAGGCTAACAGGTACTTGCCTATTATGCCCTTTTTGTATGAGCAGAAGGCCAATAAACAACCTTTTTGTATGAGCAGAAGCCAGATAAACAAACCATTTAGTAAATACTTTGATCTGCAGATCATTTGAAGCAGCAAATCAGTATTTGGGGATTGTTTTATTTAGGAATCAACTCTCTACCGTTTCAAAGCCTCTATGCATGCCATGAGCTGAGCTACAGTGGAAGAAGGTAGACCTTATTTCTTTCACAGGAATTCTTTCTTAATTTACACCGATATATATGTTGAGCACAACGGAGACGTGTGCAGGGAAAGCAATCAAAAAAGATCTGGCAAGGCGTACTCACCACAACTCAAATTGTTTTCTGCTTTCAGCGCTGAAGTTGGAATACTCCAGAATTCATTTTCCCAGTCTACAATGTTTCCTTTCACATCGCAGCTGAGGTTGGCCAGCATTTGAGAATTCATGGTGAAATTCCAGAGGCGGAAGTTGTAAATGTCCCCGTTTAGAGAGCTCACTTCATTGCTGTTAGAGCCCAGCACCAGTCTCCCGTTTCCTGGGATAACTTTGCCAAAGATATCTGGACAGTACTCTGTATGATAGGTGCTTTTGGCATATATACCTATACTGCCTGCAAAGCTGTCCCCTACCACACAAAGCTGTTGAAAGGTTTCTGTGAAAAACTCTATGTTTCGGGGCAACGCATTCTCAAGGATGCACTGCTGGCCTGAGATGGACAAGAAATGGCCTTTTGTGGTCTTCCCAAAGCTGAAGAACTCTGTTGAAAAGGTATCAGTGTAGGAGAAAACCTTCCAGTCGTCGTTGTCATCGCTGCTGCCCTTGGTTGCTTCAAAGCACAGTGTAAACTGGCTTAGCTCTGGCACTGAGACTGTTTCTGACACGGACACAACATCGACATCAGGAACCTGGGGAATGATGACTTTCTGATTCCTCAGAGACACAGCAACTAGAAGCAGGAGCAGATAAATAAATTAACAAACAACAAAAAAATTTAATTGTATAGAAATAAAGGCAGATTGGCAGCAGGGCTTGAAATAACATTCATTAAATCAAACATTCATTGGATGTTTTTTAATCACTGTAAGAAATCAGTAGCACACATACAGGGCAACTTGGCTTGGGAGCGCACTCAGCGAAAAATAATGCACGAGCAACGCTGTGCAACACACAGTTAATAACTCCTATAGCTGCCAGGAAGAGCAAGATTATGACATACTACCTACTGACTTGCAACACTTTAAAAAACTTACTACTCATTCATCTAGTAAGGATGCATTAGACAATGGAATAAACCAGTTATTTGAAAAACCCGGGATGATTTGCTTTTACAATATATTATTTTAATTACTTGTCTGCATGACTGCACTACACCAGTGAAGTTCAGGCCTTGCTTCTTTTAAACATGGTGACAGACATCTCCCATTATATTTTGTTCCTGAATTCAGCTAAAGGCTTTCTACAAAGCATTAGGCTTTCAATTTTTGCTCCCAGCAGCCTCCTTGTCTCATGGCCATGAATTTTATATGCAAGCTGTTCACTATTTGCTAATATCTGAGTCTGCAGTTTGGGATTTTGTGTAAGCATTGGCCAGTCCTCTTGAAAATATGGACTGTATTTGCATTAAGAGGAGTGATCCAGCAGATCAAGGGAGGTTCTCCTTCCCCTCTACTCTGCCCCAGTGAGACCTCACCTGGAATATTGCATTCAGTTGTGGGCTTTCCAATTCAGGAGGGACAGAGATCTACTCAAAATAGTCCAATGGAGGGCTAAAAAAATGATTAAGGGGCTGGAGCACTGCCCTGTAAGGAGAGGCTGAGGGACCTGGGTTTTTTTGGTCTGGTGAAGAGAAAATTTAGAGAGGATCTAATGAATGTTTATAAATATCTGAGGGCTGGGTGTCAAGAGGAAGGGGACAGGCTCTTCTCAGTTGTGCCCTGTGATAGGACGAGGGGCAATGGATGTAAACTACAGCATGGGAAGTTCCACCTCAACATGAGGAAGAACTTCACTGTAAGAGTCACAGAGCACTGAAACAGGCTGTGGAGTCTTCTCTGGAGACTTTCAATCCCTGTCTGGATGCATTCCTGTGAGACCTGAGCTAGATTCTATGGTCCTTGTCTGGCAGAGGAGCTAGACTCAATGATCCATGGAGGTCCTTTCCAACTCCTAACATCCTGTGATCCTGTGAAGAAAGGACATTTAGGTATGGTCAGAATTAGTCTGTCCTTAATCATTATTGAATATTCTGATTTGCACAGGCAATATGGCAGTCACCAAATGTGAAGAACAGTATCATACAATATGTGTTTCTGTTCATCCTAATGTGGAGAGCTCTGCTTTTCAAAATGAAGTGTTGATATGATCAGTTTTATTGGCACATTTATGGCAGCAAAAGTCTTCCAGTAAATTTCTCCACCAAGAGAAGTTCCAGGTTATCAATCACGCTAAGGTATCAGTGTCAACAAGACCAGACTGTAGCAGCACCCAGTTTTACTTCTGGCTCTGCAGTTTTGTGGCCAACCACACATCCAGTAAACGTCTGCTATCTCTTTTATGTATTTTCACAGTGTATATGGTGGAAGCGAAACTGGGTTTTGCTAGATCTGAAGAATAACTGCTAGAGTAGTTAATATATAGTCTCTCTTGGCCTTTTTAAGTGATGCCACAACATACAGTATCTCAGAATGAAATAAAACCCTTTCCATATCAGAGGATGACACACGTGGGAGAAGAGTGACTGTCATGCCATGCTCAGGAAAATAAGACAGATATATGAGAACAAGGATTCTGTCTATTCTGTGGTATTGCAATTTCCCTTTGCCAGCTGCTTGCAAGGACTCTGAGCTCCAAGCTACCATATTTGGATATACACATGAACGTAATTTGACCAATATGTTATACAGTAAAATAAAATGAAGCATTGCATATGATTTGACAACCCAGCAACTGAAGTATGGGTGGGAAGAGAGAAAAATACTGGGCTTTTACAGTTACTGGATTTACTTCAGAGATTTTTTTTTGTATTATTTCCAAGGGCAAAAGTATGTTGTAACAATTTTATAGATAGAAATTGTGTTCAACTCTCCACTAAAAACAGAGACATTTCTTTCCGTGGGTTAATTATACTGTAAGCTTCTTTACATAACATGGAAAATGTCCCAGAAGAAATATAAGATCCGAGACCTGAAAAGGAAGAAAGATCACTCATATAAGCACTGTGTAGCCTGTGTTAGGGTGGGCAGGAGAGTTATGGACCTTCTGGTCACATTTAAACAGTATAGAAGATAAATAAACAGAGAAGTAGTTGCTCCAGTACTGAACAAGCCTACTACATTCTGCTGTATTTATCTGAGAGATTTAAACACTGGCAACTTCGCCGCACAGTGAAAGAACAAAATTGACAATGTGAAGGAAACAGAACCATGCATCAATATTATGTACAGATCTCTTTCCTGATTATTGCTGCACAGCCAGTTGTCATACTGATGAATTTCAGGTGTTTCTACTGGAGAAACAGGTTACTCCCTGAGGAAGAACACATTCTAGGAAAAATTATCCAAGAGCTTAGACTACTTTCAGAATTATGTTAAACTGTTTCTCTTAGGAAGATAATTGGATTACTATGCACATAGATTATTTTGGACACATGGCTATTTACTCATGAAGACTGTACAAAAGTCTGCCTGGATGCAGCAGGAGCAACCAGACACTCTTCTGAGAGCCACATCTGCTTTCACAGGAGCACTGGGATGACACAAAGCCTGCCTCTGTTGCTTTTCAGAGCCCCTAGCTTACTTGCAGCTCACTGCTGCACATCTTATATGTCCCTTTAAACATAATGAAGCCAGGAGTCCTCAGACTGTATTTTACAACCCGTTGCAGGGAAGACTCCCTTCCTGCCAGTTGATGGGCTTTTCAGCATGGTTCAGTGCTTAAGTGGTGACTTCAGCTGTTCTGAGCTTCACTGCTTTCATCTGCTCTTACTCTGATGCTGGAAGAAATACAGTAACTTTAATGACACCTCCAAGTGTCTATATACCAAATACCTATTTGAAAGAGTTTTTTACTACTACTGTGCTGAATTGTGCTTTTAATTTGGGCTGCTGTGGTACTACTGAACTGTCAGTTCATTTTACATGACATTGTTCCAAGCATTTCTGTACTAACAGAGGTCTGTTAGTTCTTCTTCCTCTTCTTTTGGTAACTGAGTGACTTCTACTCACCAGTGGAGCGACTACTTATGAGTTAATGATTATAAAATTATTTAACATGCCAGCTCTTCAGCTGGTGTAAATTGATGCAATTCCCCTAAGACTAGCAAAGCTGAATTCATTTACTGCCGCTGGGGATCTAGTCCATCCATCTCCTGTTGGTTATTGCAGGAGGTGACAACGAGGAAAGTCAACACTTGTGTGGGCGGCCAGCTTGTTGTGGATAACAGGATGTGCTCTGTGAAACTCAGTTTGAAACTGCTCTTACATAAAACTGAGCAGTCACAAAAAAAACCCTCTTCTATTCTTAGCCAATTCCATCCCCAAACTCACTCATTTATATTTGTCTTTCCCCACATATATTTTGTCTTGTGTACATATTGTACCATTAATGGTTTTTTTTAAATACTATATAGCAAATTGCTATGTTTCCTTGAATACACTTTCCAACTTTGCATTACTCTGTGAAACACAGAATTGAAAAAACTACTCAGTTTTATTATTTACATATGATAATTTCAGAGAAACATGTTAAATATGAATAAAAGACTAGCCCACTCACTCTGGGAGAAATCAATTATTTTGCCCAGGTATCATGTTTGTAGTAATAGCAGTGGTGTCCACTTGACAAAGGAGTTTTGAAACTTCACTGGGGACCTGAAGTGAGGGGGCCTGCCATTTCCCCCCATGGCTTTGGAAATTCTTTACAGGGACAGAACATGGTACTGAATCTGCAATGCAGCTGCATCATAATTTGTGTGAATGTGTGTGCTGACATTCTAGTGTCTACTGTCAGGGCTGAAAGGGACCTGAAGGATCATACAGCTCCAACAACCTCTGCCATGGGCAAAGACACAGTACACTATCATTGCTTTACTAAGCCTCTTTTCTGTATCCATTGCCTTGATCTTTGCCTGTAAGCCAGCGTTACAGACATTGCAAGACTGCGGTCAATAAGCAAAAAACAATTATTATTTGCCATATGTTCATGCAGCCAGCTCTTCTGATATACACAGTCAAAACCACGATGTCAGGATAAAGCTATAGATATGGAGTAATAAAAGAAAATTTCAGCAGATGTTCAATAGGAAGCCTTAACAGAGTTTCTGAAGTAGCACATATGTGAACCATTCAAGTACATCACTGGCAAAGGTCACTGCTATCATTACTATCAGCTGGGGAGCAGCTGTCTTACTCAAAATGAAAGAATATCTTCCAAGACTTTTAAACTTTAATAGTGCTATCCATGAATGCAACATACAACTCAATATGGCACTGAAGTAATATCTCTGTTTTCATAAAAATACATTACCCATAGGCATATATACACCAGTGGTTCTCTAACTACATTTGTGAACCTTTCCTCTCCTCCTTATTGAATATATCTGAGAGCAGTATTGAATCTTTCAGTTCCAACTATAAGTCACCTTTTCCCTTTTAATAAAACAGTGTTAAAGAGAAATAAGGAAATAAATCAATTTGCTTAATCAGGTTGCATTTAACTTTTTCTGATCCAGCTAATTTTACAACTTCTTACAATACAGTAAAAGCTGCTATTTTCAAATAGAGACACCCTTCAGAAAATTTGCTTCCACTTTCAGACAAAAATAGGTGCTCCTAGAATTATTACTGCATTCATTTGGCCAGCATGGAAGGACCTCAGTAGAAATAAATATTTTTAGCTCCTCTGATATGATGTTACCATTTTTCCCTCTCAGAACAGCACACAAATTTGGCTGGCATAATTAGGACTTCCTTTGCCTGAAGATGATCAGAGGGCTGAGCACTTCTGCTATGAGGACAGGCAACAAGAGTTGGGGCTCTGCAGCCTGGAGAAGAGAAAGCTTCGAGGAGACCTTATAGCAGCCTACCAGTATCTGAAGGGGGCCTACAGGAGGGCTGGGGAGGGACTATTCACAAGGTCTTGTAATGACAGGATGAGGAGGAATGGGTTTAAACTGGCAGAGGGGAGATTTAAATGGGATGTTAGGAAGAAGTTCTTCACAGTGAGTGTGGTGAGACACTGGAACGGGTTGCCCAGGGAGGTTGTGTCTGCTCCCTCCCTGGAGGTGTTCAAGGCCAGGTTGGATGAGGCCTTGAGTGACTTGTTCTAGTGGGAGGTGTCCTTGCCTATGGCGGGGGGTTGGAACTGGATGATCTTTGAGGTCTCTTCCAACCTAAACCATTCTATGATTCTATGATTTCTGGACATTGCTATCTTAATAGTTTTTAAATATATGGTATTTATGATAAATATTAAGATCAAAATAAAGCACAGGGAGGATTTCCCTGTAACTTGAAGAGGAAACTGCAAACCTCTGTGCTCTGTATTTCTACAATAGCCAGTCAATCAACAGAACATAAGTATGCTACAGTAACATAAATGCTTGATGCAATACTAATGTTCATTGCAAGGTGTGTAAAGAAAGCCTACTGAGATCATGCAACTGTGAACCGTAACTCTGAAGAGGATGAATGGTGAGTAGCATATGCCTGTAAGTGATCATCCTAATGCCCTCCACTACCTTGCAGCCCTTTACCATCATGTCAGAGGAACTTGCAACTAACACTTTAAACAACAAAACAAACATCATTTGTCATCTTCTAGGGGAACAGGCATAAGCATCTTTTTTTTTTCTTTTTATTGCCAGTTGTTAGACTTTTTAAAATCTAAGCATTGTCATGTATTTACAGGAGGGAAAGAAAGGTCAATGAATTGGAACATGTTAGTTCATCCCTGAGAATTTGTTCCTAGAGCCCAGAAGAAACCCTGAGAAGTTTTGTCTTGTGCATAAACTCCTCCCCACTGTTGGGTGCCTCATGGGGCCAGAGGTACAGGCTGGCCCAATTCCGACTCAGCCAAGTTCCCTCTCACACTCTCCTTTCGATGTCCCTCTGCAGGTATATTGACCTGAAGAACAGGTGTCCTGCTTCTAAACCCTCCAGCATGAATCTGCAGGGAGAGGCATCATTAGCTGTAAAATCCTTGCATGTGAAAAGTTTTTCTAACATTCTTCATGTCATCTTCCAGAATAACATTATTTCTTTTGTTCCAAAGAAAAATACTGTAACTGTAGTTTTACCCTGCAAGTCTCCCCATCATTCCCTTTTCATGGAGGACTTGATTCCTTTGGGAATCATAGAATCATAGAATGGTTCAGGTTGGAAGAGACCTCAAAGATCATCCAGTTCCAACCCCCCGCCACAGGCAGGGACACCTCCCACTAGATCAGGTCATTCAAGACCTCATCCAGCCTGGCCTTGAACACATCCAGGGAGGGAGCAGACACAACCTCCCTGGGCAACCCGTTCCAGTGTCTCACCACACTCACTGTGAAGAATTTCTTCCTAACATCCCATTCAAATCTCCCCTCCGCCAATTTGAACCCATTTCCCCTCGTCCTGTCATTACAAGACCTTGTGAACAGTCTCTCCCCAGCCCTCCTGTAGGCCCCCCTCAGATACTGGAAGGTTACTATAAGGTCTTCTCAAAGCCTTCTCTTCTCCAGGCTGAAAAGCCCCAACTCTCTCAGTCTGTCCTCATAGCAGAGGTGCTCCAGCTCTCTGATCATCTTTGTGGCCCTCCTCTGGACTCTCTCCAGCAGTTCCATGTCCTTCTTGTGCTGGGGGCTCCAGAACTGCACACAGTACTCCAGGTGGGGTCTGACAAGAGCAGAGTAAAGGGGGAGAATCATCTCCCTTGCCCTGCTGGTAATGCCTCTCTTAATGCAGCCCAGGACACGGTTGGCTGTCTGAGCTGCGTGTGCACACTGCAGGCTCATGTTGAGCTTAGTATTGCTCTAATTCTTATAGTGCATTTACTTCTCATATCTCTAAGAGGGACAAAACACTTTGCGTTTACTTACTTCGTACATAGCTGGCATTAAACCCTTTCTTTTGGATACTGAAGTCACTTTTAAATGACACGATCATTTCATTTCCGGTAGAGTTATAAGATAATCCTTTGGCAGTGATGCCACAAAGGTTCATTGGACTTTCTCCATTGTCTAATGTCAGTGAGTCATAAATGCAGCCTGGAGCCTCCTCAATGTCAAAATCAATAAATGTTAGCTGTATGATGAACCCATGAGGTGCTCGGATGATCCACTTGCACGCTTGACTGTTTGGATAATCATTGGGGTAGCATGGAGAAGTGAAAACTCCAGAGGGTTCAGTTAGCACAGTCCTACAGTCATAGCATCCATGAGCTGGCAAAAAAAAAAAAAAAAAAAAAAAAAAAAAAAAAAGTTGGNAAAAAAAAAAGAGAAAAGTTGGAAGTCAGGAAGACAAACAACAGGAAAGTAATTGCTAACACAATAACAAGAAGTGTTTCAACACACAACAAACAGATGGCCAGAAGAAAGGCAGAAAATGGCCTGGTTTCTCGCGGACAAAATTCTAGAGGAATAGTGTAACAAAATAATATTTTATATGAGAAATCCTACACAAAACAAATATAAATTATGCTGCTAAACATTAATTTGTGAATGCTATACAAATCTGCTACATATACTGACCTGAGACAGACATTTTTTAAAGAAACATTTTTTTAATTTAGAAAGGCAAACCAGTTATTAAATTGCAACTAGTCATCTAGACCAACACCCTGCCCCAGCCTGACAGTCAGCAGAGACATCCCCAACTAGATCAGGCTGCCCAGAGCCCTGTCCAGCCTCACTTTGAGTATCTTCAGAGATGGGGCCCCAACCACCTCCCTGGGTAACCTGTTCCAGTGTTCCACCACTCTCATGGTAAAGAATCTGTTCCTAACATCCAATCTAAATCTGCTCTTCTCTAGTTTGAAGCCATTACCCCTTGTCCTGTCACTGCAGGCCTTATAAACAGTCTTTCTCCAGCCTTCTTGCAGACCCCCTTTAGGTACTGGAAGGCTGCTATTAGGTGTCCCCAGAGCCCCAGCTCCCTCAGCCTGTCCTCGTAGCACAGGTGCTCCAACTCCCTTTATCATTTTCATGGCCCTCCTCTGGACCTGCTCCATCACGTTCACGTCCTTCCTGTATCGAGGGGTCCAGAGCTGGACACAGGACTCCAGGTGAGGGCTCACAAAAGCAGATTAAAATGGCAGAATCACCTCCCTGGATCTGCTGGCAACACATCTTTTGATGTGGCCAAGGATGTAACTGGCCTTCTAAAAAGATGACAGGTATTATTTACATTTTTCAGCTCCTGGTCTGATGCTGACATCTGGCTATTCCAGCAGCTTTGTGCCATGCTCTTGTTGCCAGTGGAATGCCCGTGGAATGCAGCAGTACAAGAGATGGGTTACAGAGCAGCAGAAGCAGCAGCTCTGCAGAGCCCTCGAATGTTAGTCATAGGCATTTCCAGCAAATGATCTCCACATCACCCAGAAGGGTAGCAGTGAGCTACTGGCTTTTGAATCAACAGCAGATTACTGCATTCTTCCCATGCTGACTCAGCTCCATTGACATATTTGTGGCAGTCAGGCTCTAAGAAATTCTTGTCCTATTCCTCATATTACTTTGGCTCACCTGCTGTGCTTATCCACGAGAATTTCAGGCCCAGCTAGTCCCCAGGGTTTTGTTTCTTGTTTGATTTACATTTGCTCATTTACCATATATTTACTTAGTGTGTTATATGAGATAATTACCGCGAACTGAGTGTTGCTGAAATCTGTAACAGCTTGCCAAAGCAGCAGTGAACAAACTAGGAACTGAATATTGCCAACAGATAACTAAAGAAACTAATCACCACATTATGCTGAATTACTTTGCAAACATTTAATTAGGCCCCAGTCCCGTGTAAAGTACTACAACTACAAAGCAAATAGGACTATGTGAACACACATTGTGAGTTGCACAATCTAAAAAGCAACTAGAAATGTTGTCGACTACACATGAAGCAGCTACAAAGTAGGAATGAAGACAACAGACTGCTCCAAGGAGCCTTTACTGTATCCTTCCACTGCTTGGGTCCTGATATCGTTCAGTCACATTCAAATGGCATTTGGCCTAAGCAAATGGACCCTGACTCTGTGAAGTGGCATGGCAAAAACAAGAGCAGTTTATACATGCAGGGAGAATTGCAAGGTCTATTTCACAGAGTTTTAATAATTTATTACTTGCAAATCACAAATTCATATGGTCCCAAAGAGGGAAAGAACCCAGTACAAGTTCGTTGCATCTAAAAAAGATCAGTGAGATGCTTATTTGTTCAAATGAGAAAAAAATATTGAAAGACTTGCAGCTATCTTTGGGAAGAATTGGTGCTGGTGACATTGGAAAACTTGGTATGTGTAGTACAAAGAGGAGCCTGTTCATTCTTAATTTCTCTGCAAATCTTTACAGTCAGAAAACTACGCTCACCTGCTCTAAAACCCTGCTGTTCCATTTATTAACCAGAGAGGGAATATTTACTGATTAGTATGGTGCAGTTGTATGAAGACATATTCCAGAGGATTTTGCACAGATATGTATCAGTTTTGAGAGAGCCACCCTACACTGAGAGTAGACAGAACAGGAAAAGCACACTCAAAGCCACAAGCTACTGCAGTCTCCTAGTCGAGGGTGAGTGAGTATCTTCAGGGCAAAGGAGCTGTAAGATGGCCCTGTCTGGAGCTGCCTCCAGCTGGAAAGCTCTGTGATTCACGTTCCTGCCTTTGTTATTTTCTAGGATGAGGGCTACGGGGGTGAAGAATCTGGCAGCATGCCACACCCACTATCCTACTCATTCCTGCCAAAGAAATAAATGACACAGAGATATCTAAGCAGTTGAAAGCTTTCCATGTGCAGCCAGAAGGACTTGGACTGAGCTCTTAAGTGATGTAAATATGTATAGGAGCACTGCTGTTAAGGTACACTCATTCAACCTTGGACCTCTAAAGTAAATCTTAAAGGAACTATAAACCATTGCCAAAACCAGAAGAACTACGCCACTTGTCAGTAAGAGTGTATCTCCCAAACTGATAGAATATTACCCAAGACTGGAAAGTCAAATTCGTTCATCAGAAAGATCAGAGGAGTTCTTAAGAGAAGCCTGCCTTATTAAGTCTACTGATCACCATCAGCCAAAGAGCATTCGTGCTGGAGACAGACTAAGAGAGCTGGGGCTGTTCAGTCTGCAGAGGAGAAGACTTCTAGGAGACCTCATTGTGGCCCTCCAGTATCTGAAGGGGGCCTACAGGAAAGCTGGTGAGGGACTTTTTAGGATATCAGATAGCGATAGCACTAGGAGGAATGGAGCAAAACTAGAAGTGGGTAGATTCAGATTGGATGTTAGGAAGTTCTTCACTATGAGGGTGGTGAGACGCTGGAACATGTTGTCCAGGGAGATGGTAAAGTCCCATCCCTGGAAGTTTTTAAGGCCAGGCTGGATGTGGCTCTGGGAAACCTGATCTAGTGTGAGGTGTCCCTGCCCATGTCAGGAGGTTGCAACTAGATGATCCTTGAGGTCCCTTCCAGCCCTGACAATTCTATGATTCTTCTATTTATTTCTCTAAGTATTGCTTCTAAGCTGTGTGAAAAAAAAACAAAACCTCAGTACATGTGAGAAAAATACTTTTATCCCTGCTCTTTGTCACTGTAAATACTAAAACATAAATGCTACTTATATTACTGTTGCTTTTTTTTCTAACTTATTTTTTTCCACTAACATAGTCATGTTTTATGATATACATATTGTTTTGTCAATTTTAAAGACCTAAAAATAAAAAAAATAAACCTAGCCCCTAAATTTAGGTAGGAAAATAAGTGCTCAAAACTTTACATACACGGAAGAAACAGATTTGGTGAGGAAAATAGTTTGTTTTTTTGATGTGGGTTGGCTCCAATTTGGCATAGTAGCTATTCTGTCCATGACTGCAATTTGAAGGAGAAATATCCTGTTTTCATGCAAATGTCCACAGTAGTAAGTAAAAAGAAAAGAAAACAAACAACAAAACTATATATAAACAGAACAGTTTTGAATGGAACTTTTTGCACAGCTTCTCAAGAGACAGCTATTTTTCTATAAACACCACCTCTTTTACTCATTAAAGATAAAAAATGCTGTGGCAACCTTGGGCTGTCAGCCAAGCTGACCAATATTTTGCAA
Source organism: Psilopogon haemacephalus (assembly GCA_013396835.1). Classification (NCBI taxonomy): domain Eukaryota; kingdom Metazoa; phylum Chordata; class Aves; order Piciformes; family Megalaimidae; genus Psilopogon; species Psilopogon haemacephalus. The sequence goes on along the minus strand of VWZI01022025.1, from coordinate 284,097 downwards.
TCCCATTGGCCCAGAGCAGTTCTGAACTGTGGATACTGAATGCTTGTTGCAATACACACCACAAATACTTCTACAAGCAACCTGAGATATTTTATTGATTTTAATGAGAACAAACTTAGGTATGATATTCTTGGTTAGTGATCCCACATATGCAGAATCTGCCTGGCAAGTATTTGATATCACCCTAGACCAAGGAAAATTCACTCTCTAAATGTATTTAATCCAGTAAACCCCTTCATCTTTTCTTCTCTTCTTTTCTTCCCCAAACCAAGATGAACACCCTCCCCATATGGTGAAATCGAGCACCTAATTTCAATGTTTCCTAAATTGGAAGTTTCACTGTGCAATTCATTTTTCTCCATCATCAGAATACCACAGAGTATGGTTTTCATTTCATAACCACTTTTTTTTTTTCCCCTGAAGGACTCATATTTCCAATTATAAAAAGAATAAGTATTTAGTATGATACTTCAACACTATACCGAAAAGGAAAATTAAAAAATTTCTCTGGACTATGTTAGTGATTTCATCAAAGTTATCTAAGCAATTCACATATGCTAGCTGACTTCAGAAGGGGAACTGAATATGCAGGAAATTCTGGGTTTTTTCCCCTCCTATCATGCCCACTTTAAAAGGATAAAGTTAGGCACGGAGATAAAGGGCAAAAAGGCAGAAGTTTCCATGTATTTTGAGTTTCTAATAAAAGAAATTAGAGTGCTGATTTTCCTTAGCTACTTTGTATTTGTAGCAGGTTTTATATGTCCAAAGCACACAATCAATGACTTAAAACTGCATCTGGGAAAGCAGTCTGCCAATTTGTCCCACTGGAGAAATTTTAAAATTATATTTAGTGGCCAATGGAAAATTTTGGTCATCTTTAATAGGAACTTATCAGTAAAGGCAGAGGTAGAATCCCCTTCTCCTAACTGTCAATATTCCTAACCATGAGACCATTCCACCTCTTCTATGAGTCTCCTGCCTATTCCAAATATATATTTTTTAATTTTCCATGAAGAGGAAAGTACTCTGTATTGATTTTTCCCACACCATGATGAATTGTCTGAAGACAGCTAAGGGGATAGGAGGAACAGTATGAGGCTCATTGAAGACTGCAATATACATAAATACACACACAAAACTCTTATCCCATGTGACAAAATTAACTGCTCAGCCTGTGCCATCTCTTCAGAGGCCCAGCACAGAATTGCACCATTTGAACTGCTGAAGACAGCTGCATGCACTGAGAGACTTGATTTGAAGGTAATTTTCACAAGCCATTAATAGGCAGCTGAAGCCATGGCAAGACTCTAAGCTATAACACGGAACTGCAGATTTGGGAAGGAAACATTCTGTATATATTGTTCCATATGTTCATACTTCTAGTTTTGATTTCCTTTTACCTGACTAATACATTCCAGCCTCCAAAATCTGTCCTGATATTTAGATTTTCCTCTAGCCCTCCACACTTCCCTACTTCTTCTCATTGCCATAATTTTCCCCTAGAACACCATCTCTTCTGCTTATTTCTTAAGCATGAGTTTTGACTTCTGCCTCTCCACCCACATTAATTTCTGTGCTTACCCAACCTTGGAGAAATGCTGGGAAAGAAATTTTGTTTGGGCAAGAATTTTTTTAAAGACCTAAAGCACTCCAGCTTGGGATGGTGCCTATTTCAGCTGTAAAGACTTAAAATTTGTGGAAGTTAGCATCAACATAAAGCAGGGTCCCTAAAGAAAAGTGCACTTGCAATGTGTGCATTATACAGTTTGCTTTCACACTGTTACACTTTGCATTGGATTTTTTTTTTCAGCTGCAGCATGAAGCAGGCTGTCTGTACAGCGTTTTCCACCTAACAGAAGTGTAAAAGATGACATCTGCATGGGGTTGTGGCACCAGACACCCATGGTAGCCAGTGTGGGTTCAACCGATATTAGCGGTGTTTTAAAATATAAATTTAAAAACTCCTTCATAGAAGTAAGATAGAATGCTACTGTATTTCATTTGGGCTTGTAAATTAATTCTACCCCTCCTAGTACAGGACACAACTTTCATATGAAAATATCCTGAAATAAATCTACATTGCTCTGAGACTGTATTTTCAGAAAACAAAACAAAGCAGTTAATTTCAACTCTAGTCTTACTCAATTGAACAATTAAAATCTCCTCTGCCCGACCAAATTAGGCCAGTCTTAAACCATACAAAATCTTAACTACAGTAGACAGCACTTTAGACATAAAAAAAAAGTGCAGAATTAATTATAATTTGCTTTCATCTGAGAACCCTTAAGCATTTTACATGCATTTGTGAAAAGGCAGCATTTCGAAGGATGGTAATTTTGAGCTAAGAGAGAAGCACAGGGAGATGATGCAAGTGTGTGGCAAATCCCAAAATAGAAGTGAAACCTTATAATAGTCTACTGTAACACGATGAAAAAAATACTGATTTTGATGAACATCAGGCACAAAACTCTTGTTTTATAATAAGGAATTAATTGCGTGGAGGGGAGTAGGGGAAAATGTTGCTATTTCAATTATGGCACAACAAAGATATGACCAAACATTAGGTTAAATGTATTTATGACTCCAAATAGATGGGTGAATGAGGTCAGCAATGGACACACCTGCAGACAAGCAAGAGGAAGGGCCAAACCACCAAGATGTGGGTGGGCTGGAATGGCTACAGAACAAACAAACCCATGTTACTCCAATGAGACACAAACACTAAACTCAGAACAGCTATCACATGGCAAAGGCTTCAACAGTCATTTCACCTTAAAAACGTCAATTTGGAAGTAAAAGGGACATGTAGAGCTACAAAAATACCTGTAGGCAAAATCTGAACATATTAACTGCAAGTAAGTGTCACGTTATTCAATACAGATCAAATATAATCCTCTGCTTACTCTCTTGTGAGAGTTATAAAAATAGACCTACACATTGTTTTATGTAAAACATTAAGCATAGCACTCTTCTGGAGCCTCTGCACGCCAAACTACATTGTCTGCTCTGTGGTCCACCCACAATTTCAATGAGATCAGTCTGAGAAAGCGTAAACGAGGAGGTACAGCAGGCTTATTTTTTGCAACTCTACTTTCATAACTTTAGAAGCTGTTTGATCTCACCAAAAGATCTTTATTTCACCACAGTATCTTGGCTCTGATAAAAATTACTCTACATAACACATAATTGAATGTTAGCATGGACTCTAATCCTCAAATTAAACAGACAATCATAACTGTAACAATTTAAACATCTGGATTAAAAAGAGGGGGGGAGGAAAGGGCCAAAATAAAGGATGAAGGCAACAAAAAGGGATTAATTCTGCAATAAATGGAAATCAGACTTTCATCCTGATGCATGTAAGCATTTGTCTGTGCACATACAACATTACCGTTTGGAAATTTTGCTTGTGTATAGACATAAATGTCTCCTGTTCTGTAATGATAATATAGAACCATTTCTATTTCAGCAATGATAATATAGAACCATTTCTATTTCAGCAATGATAATATAGAACCATTTCTATTTCAGCATTTCTACAGTGCACACAGCCATAAAGTCACAAAATTCTTGAGTGAACTGAAATCTCACAGATGTGAATTGGATTTAAGCATGGACTTAAAATTCTGCAACTGTTTAAAGTCTTTTCCTGCACAATGATGCCTTTTAGCCCCTTATTTGAAGCTTTACAGTCCCATCCTCATCCTTGCAGCCCCCTCAAGGAACAACAGAAGGGCATGACTCTGTAACTGCTACCATATATGAACCATAGGGGAGACACTGCACAAACCCAAGCAGATATAAAGGCTATGTTATCCTCTCCAGTTCTTACAGTTTCTTTTCCTTTGAAGGAAAGGAGTAATAACTGGACCAACATCCACACTTCGACACAGACATTGCATATGAAAAGTCAGTTACTGTGTGATTAACGTGAACCATTTTACAGCTGGTTTAATGTCCACACAGTAATCCATACCTTTCATTTCTTTCCCTGCCAACCCACTGGGCACATTTGAGATCTGCAAGCTACTGATTGAATTTTTGAGGAGCACACTCTCACAGAAATAGTTCTTTCTGGCCTCTCAATTTTCTTCCCAAGTTACTCTCTACCTAAAGATCAGGAAAAGCAAGGTTTAATTCTAAATCAGTCATGAATGTTCCGTGTTAGAAATCCACAGAATGTTCAAGGTTGGATCATGCACTCCAATCCCTCTGATAAAACATGTTCACCTGCATCAAGTTGCATAGGAATCTATTCTCTCTCCAGAGAGGAGATTCCATAACCTCTCTGGGCAGCCTGTTCCAGTGATGTCACACTCAAAGCAAAGAAGTTCTTCCTCAAATTCAGGTGGAACATTCTGTTCTAGTCTGTGTTCACTGCCCGTTTTTCTGTCACTGGGCACCACTAGAAAGAGACTGACCCCCATGCTCTTGACACTTACCCTGCAGATTAAGTATTTGTAAGATCCCATCTCAGTCTGCTCCTCTCCAGGCTAGAAAGTCCCAAGTCTCTCAGCCTTCCCTTGTTAAGAGAGATGCTTCAGTCCCATAATCATATTTGCAGCCCTTCACTGGTCCGTCTCCAGCACTTCTCTGTCTCTCTTGAACAGAGCAGCCCATAACTGGACACATTACTCCAGATGTGGACACAGCAGGGCAAAGTAGAGGAAAATCATGTCATCATGTCAAAGGCTCTTATTCCCTACCCTCTGGGCAGGGTTCAAACCTGTCCCATCACCCTTTGCTAGTAGGATGTTATATTAATTTCCAGCTCTGTAAAGGTGTCAGTAGCAGGCTTTAATGCTGGGACAATTTGTGTGTGGAGAAATATATTTCAGCTCACCTTTGAGAGGTTTTTAATTTTCCCAGATATTAAACTGCTGGTGATTAAAATACTTAACAGTGTAGTGTAGGTCTTCAAAAAGAAATGAAAATGAAACTCGGTAGAGTTTAAATAACTATTTAAAACATTCTGAAAATATTTATAGTAAAAGGTGTAGAATACACAGAACACCCAACAGGATAAACATTAGCAGTTTTCATGTGAAATCACCTGCATAGACTCACCAGTACTACAACCCACATAATTTTAAAAATAGAACTTTTAAGCTTTCTATGAGTGAAATTTTATGCTATCCTGCCCAAAGGCAGAACACAATCAAATGCATCTTGCACAGCACAAGTATAATAAAGATGTTATTAGAAAGAATCTGTCATCTCTGTGTAAATTCTTAGTTTGCAAATGTTATCTTTTTGTTGATTTGTTTAAAAAACCCCACTATTTTAAAGACTATTAAAAGCTAACTTCAACTCTCATTCTGCATCTTTCCCATTGCATCATCTGCATAGTACTCCTTGTACTCAGCAAGAATTTAAAGCCTCCATATTCCTGACTGGAAATAGCACATAACCCTGGCAGAGCCTTTTATAATTCAATCAAAGACAAGATTGTGCTCTCACAAAATAATTCAACAATTGGGTTTCGGTCACTGAAGTCAGGAGACAAAGGGAGTACTATGCCCTGGCCAGTCATATCAGCTTGCTTCACATCTTCTTTTGCTGATGCAGTAAGTCCTGCAGCGCACACTTTAAATGACTGAACCATTTGATGCTCCTAAGGATAATAAAATGGTTTTAAAAAGAAGACTCCTCAGAGGCTAATACTTAGACATATGAAAGTGTAACGCTTGTCTGTCAACTCATTTAATAGTCCTTCTATCTGTTGCTCTAACCCTTATTGCTTATCAGATTACTGACAGGTTAATTATTTTTTGTCACATGGGACTAGAATGTATTTTCTCTCTTTTATAAGAAAAGAACATGTGGCAACTTGAAATCCAAGAAAAGGCAGCATTACGTTACAATGTCAGCCTGTGGGAATCTGATCTGAAAAGTACTGAAGCAGAGAACAAAGTTCAGAAAGCCAATAGACATTTTCCCAGGCATTTAGTATCTAGTAAGATCTTTGACTCTCTCCAGATATGTAATAATTGATGACACATAATTGTAAGGAATTGTAAACTTCATGGCTTATATTTGGAACTAATCTCAACCAATCAAAAAGTAAAGTATTAATAGCTCCACCTTGATGGTGGGCATGGTCCCATGCTCTGGGTCTTGACTGCCTGTATAGCCATAGCATGAGGCTGACCCTAGGCAGTCCAGTGATTTCTTTTTCAAACCCTTCCTGGGCCTGGCTCAGCAGCCAGCACAGTTGAGGAAGCAATGCCAACATTCAACCAGAATACCAGCTATCCTAGTGTTATGAATGATGCAAAATTAATACTCAATATTAATTTTGATATCCAGGTGAAGATTGTTAGTAACTATGAAAATTGTTTAACATTAAATCTCACCAGAAAACTTATTTCTAATGTTCAAAATGCTGTTTGGATACTTATACACACAGGGAATTGGCAAAATTAGAACATTAAGAAATATCTAGCAAATGCAAACACTGAACTTAAAACCAGAAAGAGGTTCTCAGTTTCAATTATGCGTTTTGCCCACCAGGGGCCTTGAGGGGGTCCTTTCTGCTACTAAGGCAGAAAGGGACAATAGAATCTAGTTCAGAATTTCTTAGAGAGAGAATCTCAAATATTTACTTACAAAATAGTATCAGACAGTACCTAAAACTTGAAGGGAATTCTGTCAGTGTCTTGAAAGCAGAGCGCAGGCAAAGCAGAGCATAATGTGGCAGGGAAGAGTAGGCAAAGCAGAAGTAAAAGCAAAAGCAAAAGCAAAAAAAAAAACCATGTAGCAGAAACCTATTTATTATTTTGCCTGAATGTAAATGGCAGCCATGGCCACACAAACTCACCAATCAGAATGGCACTTTGCTAAACCTGACCATATTAGGTGAAGTCAGGAGCTTGCTTTCCCTTATTTGGGAGGAACAAGTCTGGGCAAATCTTGGACCCTCAAGGTGGGTATCTGCAAGCCTTTTGTCTTCTCCCTGCATTCTGCTTTCCCCTCACCTCTGACAGAGGGAAGGGAACCATGGGATCATGCCTGAGCAAGCCAGGACATGTATCTTCCACGACACCTAGTTTTTATAACCATGAGAATCTGTGACATGGCATGGGCTGGCCTGAGGCAGGGAACATAACTGAGCATATCTCACTCACCAGAAGAGAGGTGGCCAGTTCGTGTGTGGGAAAGGGAGAGAAGGCACACGAGGCAGGGCACTATGCCCTACTCTTGTGTATCTTACGCAGGGACCAATAGAGCAGTTCTCACTAGTTTGGTGGTTCAAACACGTAAATCCGGGAGAAACAGGTGGTAGTACATCTTGTTTCTAGCACGATAATCAAAATTATCTTTCAGGATACACTTGAGGTGAGTAAGAGTAATAACACACAAAAAAAAAAAAAGTCAGGAAGAGCAAAGCTTAATTTTGAAATCCGAGGTTAAGATTAGAAAAGCAGAAGTGAGAATAGAACATTACTGACTCAGGAAGCATTTACCATGAAATGCAGGCAGTAACCAGCTACTACTAAACCTAGAGGCAAACTTTTCATGAAAACCAAGACAGCATAAGCTGATCTGAACTTTCCCATAACACAACCACATAACATGGTCGTACACCAAGAGAAATTTTGTTGTTTATTTTCTCATAATGAAATATATAAACCACATCACAATTCTTAATCATTTTCATTCGGAACATAGAGGGACTGGAACTTTACACTTATTTAGCCTGTTGAGACTTTGGACAGAACAGTTCAGGGAACTCTTGACTTCTTCAGACTTGCATCCTAATTAGCCCTCAGAGAGAATCATCCAGATATTGGCATTACTGGCATTTGCTAAAACGCAAGATCTCTAAAGCACTGTGATAGCTGTTGAAAGATTAGAGCTCTTCACTCTCCCAGAGTGGGATCCAGCACGATACAGCGACCATTAGAAACTCAGTGTGCTTCCAGATACTCTGTATGGACCCATAGCCCTCTTTTATGCCAGAATTCAGTAGATACTTCTGTTGGTTTGCCATTGCCACGAAAAACTCTGACCCCTCTTGATCACTCTAGAACAAATATCCTACCCCCTGACAGCAACTGACTTTATCATAGCAGTGAGTCCAGCAGGTTTTAAATGATCTGGGAAATTGAGGGAACCAGCTACAATAGAAGAAAATACGTTCTGAGCCAGGGTGGGGGCCCTGCACTGCCTATTTCCCCTTAGTTGTTTGGTTTTGTGCCAATGAAAATGGAAGTGGAAACAAACATACTGACTGGGTAAATCTGCCCTGACCCATATGACTGGAGTTCACACTGTAGACAAAGTTATGGATTTCCCCCAGAGGGAAGGGGTAATGTGAAAATCCTGTGTTACACCCATTGTAACTTAAGAATATTTTCTTTGGCATTCCTGTGATAATCTTATAAAAATAACAGAATTGACTTGCTAGTTTTGGCCTGAGTTGGAATTTTTTTCCACAAAGTAGAAGTTTGGGACAAAGAATGGTATTGACAGTTTAGTCTAGATATGCTTGTTTGAAAAAAAAAAAAACAACTAGTAAGTATACAGGGTAGCACATAAGCTTAAAACAGGTCATGAAAGAGAAGATGATGCTATGGAAGGGACAAACAGGTTTTTGACAAGTGGGGTCCCTCAGGGGTCAGTGCTGGGACCGGTGCTGTTAAACATCTTTGTCAGTGACATGGACAGAGGAATCAGTGCACCCTCAGCAAGTTTGCAGATGACACCAAGCTGTGTGGCACAGTCGACTTGCTGGAGGGCAGGGATCCATCCAGAGGGACCTGGACAGGCTGGAGAGGTGGGGCCAGGCCAACCTCATGA